>CM031240.1:916151672-916478289 GCA_018340775.1 Taxus wallichiana var. yunnanensis | reverse complement strand
AAACCATTCTAATGCTTCGACCTCCGAGACTCTTAGGAAAAATTCTCGATGAGGTAATTATCACTATAAGACACCTCTTGACATGCCATGTAGAAATATTTAACATGATCCCTTAGGTCTCCTTTCCTTTTATTTGTCAAACTTCGCATATCAAATTTCTTTGGAAAGGGATGAAGGGTCATTTCTTGTCAAAAGGATAGGGGCATAGTTCTTTGTATTGGTATTTCCTAATACTCCCTATATTGCTTTCTTATATGCTCATAAGCATTGCTTTCATAGATTGTACTTCTTGTGCGAGAAATTGTTCTTTAGTGGGAGAAGTAGGGATGTGTACATGATGATACCTCGTGTCTTCTTCTCCTTGGTTTTCTCGATGGAGTTCGTGGATCCTAAACTTAGGCTTTGACTTTTGAATGTTCTTGTTTGTGTCTTTGCACTGGAAAGTAAGCAAAGCAGTTGTCATTACTTTAGGTTACCGAGTTGTTGTTGGATTGTGACTTGGTTTGTGTCTTCTTCTTCTAAAGGTTCTTCCTCTTCGTAGTGTGGAGGTTCTTCCCCTGTCTCATGTTCTATATTTTTTCTTCGTGGCACTTTGATGAGGGGTATTCTATGCCCTACCACTTTATCATTTCTCATAGAAGTGGAAGCATGCCCACCTATTAAAATATCTTCCATATTGATAAGGGGGCATTCTTCCTTAGTAGTGTCATTTGTAGGTAATATTGGTTCATTTTCGGTGGGCAATTTAGCCCCTAATTCCATGACCCGTGCCAAAACTCTATCTTTATTTCTAAGGAGAAACTCATCTAGTAGAGTGGGGTCAAAATCAAAGTCTGCGTGTGGTGATTCTAATTCATTTCCACTATGGTCAACCATTTCTTCTATTTCCTTTTCTGCAGAAAATAGTGGTCCTAGATCATGTCCGATAAATGGGTTTGACCCTTGTTTGTTAGAGGTTTCCCAAGCTTGTGCCTGTTGTTCCTCATATGTTTGTTTCTTTAAACCTAGACGCATCTTGGGAGCCATGTTTTTCGTGATAAGTTTCACTAAGGTAAGTTGTAGATTTGTTCAAATTTCAATGACTACCCCTAAGTGAAACACAAGATGTACGTGTTAAGAGTAAATTAACAGTGTGAGAATACCAATGTGATAGAATGATAAAGTCACCAATGAAACAATCATTTGGTATCAAAACCTAATCAAATGAAGTACCTCCTAGATTACGTTCTAAAGTAATTTACGACGCCTTGAGATGATTAACAAGATGTCTCCACTTATGCCAAGTTCAAAGGAATGAATAAGACGTGAGAAGTAAATACATGAAGTTAAATGTGATCTCCCAATCAAGATATACAATGAGCAAGCTCAAGTCCGATTAAGACCTATATCTCAAAAGTGTCAATTACGATTTATGCGAATGACACAACAATATCACCAAGATATGTTAACCCCCTTGCAAGAAAGTGGAGTATTGATATCGAGGTGTTATTGATATAACACGCACAAATGGTAGTCCTAACACCTTTTGAAATCGAGGTAATAATAAATCAACAAAAAAAGCTCAAAGTATAGCTAGGAATAGTTAAGAATGTGTGCAGCAGAACAGTATAATATAGGTATTTGTGTCGAGTTTACAAGAAACAAGACGTAAATATCGAAATTGTAATGATACGAGACAAACAAACTAACTCCTCTATGGAAGTCCGTAGTGATGAACCACGCCTAACTACAATGACAATCTTGACGTGGGTATCAAGATCACAATGGCTACCAAATGACGTGAAACGCCTCCACTCACTTTAGATGTTTAACTAACCCACCATGCAAACATGGATGGCGTAAACGAACATAAAAGTGAGAGAAACAGGTGAATGGCAACACAAAGGTAATCACACCTCTTTGATCAACAAAGTGTCAAAAGAATATGAAGGAAATAAATCAAGAAAAATGACAAAAATGCTAGTCTTACTTGGCAGAGTTTCGCCTATAGCCCCCTAAGGCAAGTAAAAACTAGCGAAAGTAATACGTCACACGTTTCTCAAAAATAAGGTTCACAACTCAACACTTTGTTTTAAAGTGGTCAAAGTGGGCTCGGCCAAAGTATATTCTCCTAGGTGGTTCTCTCGCCCTAGGTGTTACAAAGTTGCCACGAGCAAGCGCGATTTACCCAAAAGTCACACCGACTAGTTTGGGAGTATCTCACTTACTTTACCCCCTTCACGAATAGTAAGTAGCAACTAGTGCATCTACGTGTACTATCACCGGGGTTGCCACAATGGACAACTTGTAATGCTTATCTCACAAAGGAATCACTACTAGTCAAGTAGGTAGTGCGAAGCACTTCCGCTTTCGTCCACAAGGTTCCCTCTTACATGGACTTGCTTTGGGGTTCCTGGAACCACCCCCATTTTGTAGCTTAAGGCATTATGCCAAAGGGTTATGTTCCAGTTGAGCGGAGAGGGACGTACCCTTTTCCGAAACCCTGCAATACATGATGTTTTGAATATGTTGTTCTTTTATCTTGTTTAATTAGGTTTGGTTTGCTTGAACACCTTTTGGCAACCTGTATAACAACTCGTATTAGTAGTTTTTGATTTCGTTTTGATTCCTCCTTTCTTTGACAAGCGTTTTAGGTCCTGCACTCAAGTGTTAGTAGTTCTCCAAGAAAATCACATTATTTAAAAGAGGATTAAGAGTTGCTTTTGATTCTCAAGATCATCCAAGGATGTAAGAGAAGAGCATACACAACAAATAATCTAACTAAAAGTAAAGAAAATCTTTTCGATCAATGAACCATACAAAATTCTTGATAAATGTTCATTCCTTTAAACCAAAAGTGAAAGATGAAGTTTCCAATTTACCAAATGTTATAAAATGAAGACTAAAGTTACTTTTGATTCTCAAGATCACCCTAAGGTGCAAGAGAAGAGCATACACAAACTTTATCCCAACTATATAGAAATGGAAAACTTCAAATCAAAGGACCATTGAAAAATGCTTTGTAAAAGGTTCATTCCCTTAAGCAAAATGAATAATCAAGTTTCCAAGTTTAATCCCAATGTTAACAAGATAGAGATCAAAGTTGTTTTTGATTTTCAAGATCACCAAAAAGGTGCAAGAGAAGAGCATACACATGCTTTGGTCTAAATCGAGTAAGCATGGAAATACAACATTCATCAAAACATTAGACATGTTAGAAAATGACCAGTTTTAAACTAACAGAAAAACCTGCAACTTTTGTAAGTATAAATCCTGAATTTATGTTTTCATTGCATAGTTAACTTCAATACCTTTCCAATGCAAAAAAAATGGAGTCATTTCGAGTTCGGGAGCAAAAGTTATGGCCTTTGGAAGATGGGTTACACATATGCTCTTATGCTCATGGGTATGCACTTGACATGCACTTAAAAATGTCAAAAACGTCCCTTAATATGCAAAATGGGCAAATTTTTCCAACCAAGATTCAATTTTGACAACAACCCATCACATTAATGTATGAATAGAAGACTCAATGCTATCAAACATTAGCATACATGCTCAAGAATTTAAGATTTTCAAGAAATTGACAAAACTAAGCATGTAGAATGATGAAAAAGTAAGCTCTAAAATGAAAACATGATGAAATCTTGAAATTTCTCACCAACATTAAATTTTGACAGCAACCCACCACATTAATATGTAAATAGAAGACTCAGCACTATCAAACACTAACCTACATGCTCAAGAATTGAAAATTTTCAAGAAATTGACAAAACTAACATCTAAAATGTTGAAAAAGTAAGCTCAAAAATGAAAACATGATGAAATCTTGAAATTTTCTCACCAAGATTAAATTTTGACAGCAACCCACCACATTAATATGTAAATATAAGACTCAGCACTATCAAATACTAACCTACGTGCTCAAGAATTTAAAATCTTCAAGAAATTGACAAAACTAGCATGTAGAATGTTGAAAAAGTAAGCTCTAAAAATGAAAACATGGAGAAATCTTGAAATTTTCCCCTCAATTCCAATTTTGACAGCACTTCACCTCCTTCATACCTACTGAGGAAACCCAAACACATGCAAACTCAACAAAACATGTTGAAAAAAACAAGTTAGATCAACATGTGTAAAAGAGGGTTAGTAACCAAAAATAAAACTTAACTACAAAAACTTGAAATTAAGTGCAAAGGACAATGGAGTATGTCCCACAAGGTTATTGCCAAATGTGTGCATGTATACTTTGCTTAATGTTAAATCAAATGAAGCAAGAACTACCACCTAAAATAGTTCTACAATTTTGCTACAACAAAGCATAAACACCATCATGATAAGAATTAAACAAGGGTTAAATGCTAGCATTCATCAATACAAACTTTGAAACTAACAATGCTAAATATCTAAACTCCTCTATTCTCTAACAAAAAATAAATGAATGGACCTAATTAACCTCCATGGCTATCAAAATAGTTGTCCTTAATGCTCCAAGAACCTAGGAATGGGGGCTAATCAAAGTTAGCTACAAGACCCTTTTGACACCTCCCATATGACCCAAGCACTTTAAGAAAGAGGCTTAACTCTTCAAGATGATGAACTCTCAAAAGCGCAAGGTGCAAGCTCTTAGTCTCTTTGCTATATGCTTTGCATTTTCTCTCTTAGAAAGTTTAGGTGTAAGTAAAAGGTAGGTGGAGGGCTCTTTATATAGCCCAAAGGATAAGGATTCAACACATTCTCATGAATGTGGGATAAAGGTAAAACATGATTAGGAATGGATAAAGTTGCTTTATTAAAGGTAACCTTACTTTAGAAGGGTTTAATACATGTTTAGTAAGTCATGGGAGTTGGGGTATTTTAATTAATCAAAGGTGCTTAATTAATAGGTAGGTGTAAGCTTAGAAGCCAATTAGAGGAATATTAGTGTGATTTAGGCTATTAGAAGGGGATTAAATCAATTAAATATTGATTTATTGGTTAAATGGAAGGGAGAGCTAATTAATTAATAATAATTAATTAGTCTAGGTAGAAGGGGTGATTTATTAACGGAAGGTGGGTTAATTGGGGTATTTGCTGGATAAACAACTTAATTAATTAGCTTAGTGTAATTAATTAATGATGATATGAGGAAAATGAGTGCCTTTGACGATACGTCGTTGATTTGCGAGAAAGGGGATAATTAGCACAATTTAAGTATTTAAATTGCTTGGGTGTAATTATAGGTGTCTACATTTGCCCCTCACCATGGTATGAACCCATGTACACACCTATAATTACGCCAAGCACCATGGTATGAACCCATTTTCACCTATCGTAAGGACAATACATTCCCCTCCCGAAATCTCCCGCACGAAAAGTAGAGCCTAATTCGCCGAGATAGCCCGTTACACCTGTTAGGAGGTACACTTTATCATCGTGGCTATGATGGGAATGCATTACGTTGTTCGGATGTGCTTGAGGAGTCAATCCGGGCAATTAAAGAAGTACACGAAGGAGTATGCGAGCACATACAAACGGAATGGTCTTGGCTAAGAAACCGTTAAGAATAGGTTACTATTGGCCGACCATGGAAAGCGATTATTGCAATTATGTTATAAAATGTGTGCTATGCCAAAAGAATGGAAATTTCATCCATGCTCCATCGTAACCTATGCAACCAATCACTACCTCGTGACCATTCTCCAAGTGGGGACTTGATCTAATAGGGAAGCTTACTCCTACCTCATCCGATGGTCATACACATATCATCACTGACTACTGAGAATACTTTACAAAATGGGTGGAGGCTGTCCCTTTAACCTATGTCACAGAGCATGATTTCTAATTTCATCATGAATCACATTATTTACCCATATGGTATCCTCAGACCATTGTCACAAATAATGGGAAGTCATTTAAGAACAAATCTGTGAAAGGTCTTTGCCAACAGTTCCAAATCAGATTGAAATGGTCACGCCATATTACCCTCGGGGTAATGGACAAGTTCGAGGCAACAAACAAGACTTTGGTAAGGATAATGGAGAAGATGATTAGCAAAACCGGTCGAAACGGCACCTACAAATCCACCCAGCCCTCTAGGCCTACCGAACATCAATTCACACTCCCTACGGATGTGACGCCATATTCCCTCGTGTTTGGGACATAATCTATCATCCCTTTAGAGATTGAACTCCCATCCCCGCAAATTTCTCTTGGGACTATTTGGATAAGGATGAAGATTACCGAGTGGCAAGATTGGGCTGAGTTAGAGCTCCTGGATGAGAGGCATTCGCGCTCTTAATCACCGAAAGTATATCAACAGAATCTCCCACAACTACAACAAGAGAATCATCCCTCACCAGTTTGAGGTGGGTGATTTAGTTATGAAGGAGAACCAGCCAACACTGCAGAGCAAAGCGAGAAAAGAAAGGGAAGTTCGAACCACATGAAAGTTAGGACCCTATGTCATAGTTGCACAAGTATGGCACTGGGGGCATACAAGTTGGCTACCCCAATGGTGATGAGCTTCGGGATCCCATGAATTCCATGCATCTTAAGAGGTTTTATGCCTAAACATTGCACAAGAAAGTCATAAAAATCACAAAAAAATATAAAAACATCAAAAATAAAAAAAAAAATCAAAAACATCGAAAAAAAAAAAAAAAAAGAGAAAACAGTCGCTCACTAGTGAAACCACGAATTGTGGCACTTTGGACAAGTCCTTGGGTGAAAAACCGGTTTCGGCACCTCGGGAGGATTCGTTGTTCACAAGCATTCTGTATTAGAAGGGTAGTTGTCTTTGTCCTGGACCTGGTTCTACCTTCGATTTTCCTTGTGCACACCATCTAGTCCAGCCTTGATCCAGCTTTGCCTTCTTCTATTCATCCGTAAGGGACGTGGTCTTTCGTTATTTCCCATCTTACACTGGGGCAACTCAATGACTTCACCTTCTTGTTCATGGCGTGTGGCTTCGCTTCTTGTATATTCCCCACCTAATGTGGGGGTATCCATGCTTTCTTGGTTACCGCATAGCTTTGGAGAAAATCGTTAAAAACACAAAAACAATAGAAAATTGTTTCACAAAACACAAAAAAATAGAAAATTGTTTCACAAAACATAAAAACAATAGAAAATTGTTTCACAAAACATAAAAACAATAGAAAATTGTTTCGAGAAAAAACAAAAACAATAGAACATTGTTTCGATAAAAACACAAAAACAATAGAACATTGTTTCAAGAAAACAACAAAAACAATATATATATATATATCAAAAATCTAAAAACAAGGCAAAAATTTTCAAAAAATTCCTAAAAAGTAAAACACCCTACAAAATGGTAACTTGCTTCTTACGGCTGAAACTTATGTCTTGCACATGGTATTTTCTCCATATCTTGTTGGTTTGTCTCACATATTCCCCGATTAATACGACTCGTGGATCACCGGATTCACAACCATTCACAAAAGCTAGCTGCTTGCTTCGTCTGTACTCTGGGGCACTTTTGGTTGCCTGGTGTTGTTTCGTTGCGCACAAATGCTTTTCATGGACCCCGTGTCCATTTTCATTTCCCCTTGCATGTATCCTTGCTTGGGGCATCATTTTTAACCCTTGTCATCAATCACGAACTTGTGGATCTCTTCAGCACTGATAACAAAACATTTGTACAATTGTCTTGACCGTTGTTGGGTTAGATATGTGTGTTCGTACTTATTTTCCCTGTTATATGAGCTTGTTTCCTTCTCGTATTACATTGCATTATTGTATGTTGCGTGGAGTTGGTACTATCAAGAATAGACAATTGTTCGTAATATGGCTTTTCATGTCATTCTACCTTTGTCGTATGCTTATATTTTTCATAAGGACCGATGATGTAGTTCCTATGGCAATATGATGACATCAAATTTGTTCCAAACAAATAAGTGGCTAGAGGTTAAGCTCTTCTCTCCCCTCATCCATATTTCTTCTACACCACTTCCCTTTCACCCCTAATTCTCCCTCTCCTCGGGGCATCCTGCCTCATCCCCATTCTTCTGCCTACTTCTCACCTTTTTCGATCGTCGATCGAGTTCTTCTATCACCCCATCGACACTCGAGGGGGCATCTCTCCCTCCTACTAATTTTTCTTCCATCTCTTCAAAATCTCTTTTGTCTACTATCTTTGAAGTGGCATCACTTATGCCACCCCAAAGAGGGGCAAATGTAGACACCTATAATTACGCCCCAAGCAATTTAAATACTTAAATTGTGCTTTAATTATCCCCTTTCTCGCAAATCAACGACGTATCGTCAAAGGCACTCATTTTCCCTCATATCATCATTAATTAATTACACTAAGCTAATTAATTAAGTTGCCTATCCAACAAATACCCTAATTAACGACCTTCCGTTAATAAATCACCCCTTCTACCTAGACTAATTAATTATTATTAATTAATTAGCTTTCCCTTCCATTTAACCAATAAATCAATATTTAATTGATTTAATCCCCTTCTAATAGCCTAAATCACACTAATATTCCTCTAATTGGCTTCTATAAGCTTACACCTACCTATTAATTAATCACCTTTGATTAATTAAAATACCCCCAACTCCCATGACTTGCTAAACATGTATTAAACCCTTCTAAAGTAAGGTTACCTTTAATAAAGCAACTTTATCCATTCCTAATCATGTTCTACCTTTATCCCACATTCATGAGAATGTGTTGAATCCTTTATCCTTTGGGCTATATAAAGAGCCCTCCACCTACCTTTTACTTACACCTAAACTTTCTAAGAGAGCAAATGCAAAGCATATAAGCAAAGAGACTAAGAGCTTGCACCTTGCCCTTTTGAGAGTTCATCATCTTCAAGAGTTAAGCCTCTTTCTTAAAGTGCTTGGGTCATATGGGAGGTGTCAAAAGGGTCTTGTAGCTCCAACTTTGATTAGCCCCCATTCCTAGGTTCTTGGAGCATTAAGGACAACTATTTTGATAGCCATGAGCTTACTTAGGTCCATTCATTTATTTGTTGTTAGAGAATAGAGGAGTTTAGATATTTAGCATTGTTAGTTTCAAAGTTTGTATTGATGAATGCTAACATCTAACCCTTGTTTAATTCTTATCATGATGGTGTTTATGCTTTGTTTTAGCTAAATTGTAGAACTATTTTAGGTGGTAGTTCTTGCTTCATTTGATTTAACATTAAGCAAAGTATACATTACACAGGAGCGAAGGTGATGGTGAAAGCCGATGAGGTAGAAAGACAAAAGAGTCATTTAATTTAAAAGAACTAGTAGAAATATGACTTGAGAGCAGAAAGTAGAAAGTTCACGTCGGGTTCACCAATTTTGTATGACGGAAAAGTGACAAGCGAGCTTGGGAATCTACAAGTAACTCTTCCTCACACCCGACCTCCCGAGGTCGTGAAGAAGAGCCAGTGGGGATGGAATATGTGTGGGATGCAGAAAAACTAGTTAAGCAATCTAATGTCTTCGACACGCACTAGTGGAAATTACAAATCTAAGGCAAAGAAGGCCCTCCTAACTTGAACTAGTGTGATAGATCGATCAGCAAGGATGACTTCTCAAAGGCTCCAATCAATATCAAGCTTTGGTGTGATTCATTTATAGGTTGTGGAATATGTGGAAAATGTCTGGGATAGTTTCATGTATATCTCCGAGATAAGGTCATATGGTGGATGGTAAATATAATTGAATCTATGGGTGATTCCTCGGCCTAGTCCAAAATTCCCTAGCTTCGTTAGTAATGCTACGTCTAATAAGGATAAATGTTCGATAATGATAGGTGGAAGTGGGGTAGACTAGAATACTAGTGCACGTAGCCGTTGTCTATGTCTGATTTACCTATGGATTCATTGGGTTGTGGGATTTGTGGGTCACAACCATAGATTCGTATTTGTTGCGGACCTACTATGGTCATATATGGAATCAGTCCCTAATCCCTAGTATCCAGTAATCGTATGCTTTCTCAGCTTCTATATTCAGAATCAATAACTGTGTGATCTTCTCAGAATATCTTACAGGCATTCGTGCAACCTGAATTCTTAAGCTGGTATCTATATCTGTGAGAGTGTCTCCTGTGTCTGGCTATGGAACCAAAGGATCACAACCAAATGTCCGCTCTCTTTCAAACCCTTCTACAGTCATGCAGATATGAATCTAGGGTAATCTGTAGTTTGGTTGATTCGACCAAAACGTATGCGCTTTGTCATCTTCTATGTTTAACCCGCTTAACTGGGAATCAATTTGTTGTACGTTTACCGTTGTTCGGAAGACTTGGATCCTGAGATTTTGATCTATATCAGTTATGGCTGTGACGAGATTGGGTTAGGGCACGATTGGATCGAATACGTATTCCCTGGGCTCTCTAGGTCCCGTGATTGTCATACAAAAGCAATAATGTAAATTAACTACAACCAAGTGAAATTTAACTACGTTAAGTATATCTATAGCATATATGATTTCTCTATTTTTGTATTTTCGATGAACTATTCGAATGAATTTTAAAAGAGTAACTGTTTAATATATTTAGAATTGATACTAAAATAACAAATTAAAACAAACAAAATAACCGAGTATAGCTATTTGTGTGTGCAATTTGTGAACCTATTCTAAACAATGAAATAATTAATCTAGTCGTTTGTAAGACTCTCAACCCTACTCGAGAAGTGAGGAATGAATCATAGTCTCTCGGAAACTATCAATCCCCACTGCCTTCCCCGGTAATATCGAAAGTAAAATTGATGAAATAAAGTGATTGGCTACTCTATTTGATATGTTTCTAATTTAGAACTTTGAAAGCTAGAACCTGGATTCTACATAACAGGTGGTAAATCCGATGGTGTGTGTGATTTTCCCCTCGGTGTGATCTCCTCATTCCTTCGTGTTCATGTAGATCTAAAAAGCGTGTAATGCTAGCATCAACAGAAATAGATATTGGCATAAAGGCAGCTTAGGATATAGACTCGAATATAATTTAAGTAGTAGAGAGGGATAGCGCAAGAGTACAGAGCTTGGCTTATGCAATTCCTAGCGGGATTTATCATGAGTCATGCAACATAAAACGCCCGTAACTCCGAAACTATTCTCGCTTGAAGAACAAAACCTATAACTTTAATGGCTTCCTATTGAAAACAAGATATTCTATTCCAATGGATTGGATGAAATATTAACGACACACTGCTGACAAGATGGATATGTCGCTTCCGAACAAAGTTAAAACAATACTAAATAGGCATGCAATGAAAGAAACTAGGAATTCTAAGCAAAATGAAAGACTAATCTATTCCAAAGAGAAATTCAGAGGAAAATTTGAGGGGCCATTTGCTTGAGCACAAGCCAACTATTTATAGCATTTGCATTTACCCAAGGTAAAAACCAAATTGAACTCTTAAACTATAAACAATGACAAAACACTATTCCAGGGAACTAGAATCATTAATGCAAGCTTATGGCGGTGAAAAAAGTTGGTAAACGTTGAAATTTACGTGAGTTGCATTAAAAGAGCATTCTGGAAAACATGTAAGGACTTGTTGCCCTCGCTTAGGGCTGCGGTCACGAGACCGCCACCAAACAGGTGGCATTTTGAATCAAGAGCAAAATGCCAAGAAAAGAGGGGAAAAGAGAAAAACAAAGGATGTGAGGGCTAAGCAGGCATGCTTGGATGTTAACATACACTTGGGGAGCTTTTCTAGATCCTCCGAACACCTTGCGAGGAGACTCAGATCATCATTGGGGCACGTGTTACATTGTTCGGCAGACAATACCTCTACAATTTTGGAGTACGTATAGTCACCAACCCCACCCCTCATCCCATTTAATAATGGGGTGGGGGTGGTGTGGCGACCCTTCCCCCCAACCCTTAACCCTATTCTTAATACTCACGTGCCGTAAACATGTAAATCTCAAACAATGATACCGCATCTTCATTGACATTGATAGTTGGAAATTTATTAATATAGTTTAATATTACTTTATATATATATATATATATATATGTGTATATATATATATATATATGTATATGTATGTATGGATGTATGGTAAATATATATTGGTATATAAATTATTAATATCAAATTAATTTATTTATTTTAATACCGAAATATATATATATATATATATATATATATATACATATATACATATATATATATATATATATATATATATATACATATATATATATATATACATATATAGATATATACATATATACATATATATATATATATATATACATATATATATATATATATATATATATATATATATATATATATATATACATACATACATATATATATATATACATACATATATATACATGTATGTATGGATGTATGGTAAATATATTGGTATATAAATTATTAATATCAAATTAATTAATTTATTTTTAATACTGAAATATTAGTATTTAGAATCTTAATACTATTATCAAAAGTAATGGTATTGGTAATATTAACTAAGTTTTAGTCTTACACTTAGCATTTCTTTTAAAATTTGAGAGGGTTTTGATAAGATGATTAAAAACCAATTTAAATTCCACTTGTTGTTACATTGATTAACATTGGTTTTATAAGTAAGTTTATAATAACTTAATAATGAATTTACACACTCCAATGAGGCTAAGGCCTAAGTTGTACACAAGAAATTTCTTTACTCCACAAGAGTATTAGGAACTAATCTATTTTATTGGCCAAGAAAATGATAAGGAAAATTTAAGTTCCTTCCATCTAAGCATACAAAGTTTGACTTTCTTTCAACAATACAAGGAAATGAAAAAATATAACTTATCTATCCATCATATGCCTTCCAAATAATACAATAGAAATTGATGTTTCTTTCCTTACAACATACAAATTTCAAACATTCCCACAAGAGGTTTACAACAAGATTTTCCAATAATTTTTAAAACAAGAATAACACACCTAATGAAGGCTACAATTCCACTAAAATGAGAACAAGCTATTTTCTCTTTCCAATCACATTTCTATTACATCAAATTGCTTTGCTAAAATTCCTTTCTTTCCAACATACATTATAACTCAATAAAAAATATTCAATGTAACTTTTCTTTCAAAGACACAATGCAATAATCTTCCACTTGAAGTGGGAATTTTTACAAGAAGGTAACTATAATGGAAAAAATTTAAGTCTTCTATAGTTGTTCCAAGCTTCAAATCTCCAACATGGCTCCATCTTTCTTCACTTGATCACAACAACCAAAAATGGGGGAGAGGCAACACTTTCCACCCAACCAAAAATCCAATGAGAAGAAGAAGAAATTATTCTCATTGGCCCCCAGCCCCAACCACAAGGCAATAAGGGATGGATCAAACACATGGAAACTATAAAATGCTTCCACACTTACTTTCAAGAAACAAACACACAAGAAATATAACCACACAAAAACACTTATTTTTAAGCACAACTTCCCAAAACAATGGCTCTAAAATAAGCCAAGTAGAGATAGGAATATGGGGATACCCTTGTGCCTCCCAAGGGTTTGGATGCCCACCTCTAAAATCCTCCAAAACACAATCAACCCCAAAATCTCTTATGCCTCCCCATAAAACAACAAATATATGTCTCTTATGCCTCCCTCACTCTTATGCCTCCCTCTCTCTTATGGCTCCCACAATACACAAAATAACAAAATAGAACAAGGTGGGGCATCCAAAACCCACTCCCTCCTAAACACACAAAGAATCTCTTATGCCTCCCAACATATTTCATCCCCATTTCCAAATCTCAACACAACCTAAGGTCAATTTACTACCCAACACTTCAAATAAGAACACACATCCATACAACACATAACATATAAGAAAACAAGAAGAAAACAAGAGTGCAAGATCCTACCTTGCCATGGTAAAGCTCCAATTTTCAAGAAAGTCCCAAAATATTTCAAACTCAAGAAACTCCAAGCTCCCTTCTACTCCAACAAGAAATCACTCCATAAAAATCCAAGATCCAAAGCTAAGCAAGTAACCCCATTTACTTCCCAAAATTTCCAATAAATAGAAAAGAGGAGGAGGGAGATGATGTGGCTCCATGTAGGATGCCACATCATTTCTTCTCCACCCCACATCACCCAAGTCAAACCCATACTCCAAGGAAAAATAAATGGGTGGTTGAGAGGTATGACAACCTCTTACACACACCACTCGAACCATACCCTTTAGGATGAATAAATAAACACATGTAAGAAAGTGCAATTAAAACTCACATTTTTCCTTCCAAAACACATAATGGGGTCTATATTTTGACCCCCTAACCTGTAGGTATGGTTGGTATAATAAATTAAGAGGTGTGGAGCAAGTTTAACTTGTCCTGAAAAGGGTCCGAATTTGCCCTTAAGGCCAAATCCGAATTTCTAAGGAGAGGTAGAGTGTACAACACTCAAGATCACATACACTCAACTTAAAACACATAAACCAAAGAACCATCTAATCTAATAAATGACTTCTTTTTGTCCCATCCATAATTAGTTTAGTAACATGATTAATTTACTAATCTAGACACATAAATTAATTAATGATAAAAGGGAATTACATCACCATAAAATCACATACTCTAAAATTAAATAAAGGAAAATAAAATAACAACACACAAACCCCTTGGTCATAATTAGAGGTAATCCCCGCGGACCCCCTAACAAAAAAATAAAACACACATAACAAAACACAATTTTCCACGGTGACCATTTTCAAATCCACCCAATATTTTGTTGTGGTTGGTCTCCAATCCCCCTTTGATCATTGTGATATAATCACTTGCAAAACACATAATACCTCCTTCGACCTCATGGCCGCATCAAAACATCCAAGATAAAATATATGCATATAAGTCAACAATCATCCATACATAAATTAAATCATCATCTAGGAAAATAATGTTATTATTTTAAAATTCCAACAACATCTCAATTCTATATTTCATCAATACCAATAAGATCACAAGATTAGTTCATTGCTAAATCCTACTCAATATGATGAAAATTTCGAATGTTAGAAATATATAAATATGTCAACAACACATCATCATCAATATAAAATTTCTCTCTAAGAAAATCCACACAATCATCCTACAAATCAAAATTCATCAGTAGTCCAAGTATCTCTATCGTCTAATCATCATGCTAAGCCAAAATGATACAATAATATCCATGTATATAACCAACAGTAATCGAAATCAAAACATAATAAGTGTCGAAGGGAAGTGGAAACTACACTCTCTCTCAGAAAGCTTACAATTTTACAATCTTCCACTCAAAGTGGGAATAATAAATTGAAAAATTTACAACAAAGGGCTATCAACAAGGCCAAATGTACAAGTCTCCAATTTGCAAGTCTTCACCCAAATGTAGCTCCAATCTAGCTCACTTCAATCTTCTCACAACAAGGATCACAATACAAGGAAGGGGGTAGGCAACACTCTCTGCCCAACCTTTAATCCATTAAGAGGAGAATCCATCCCCTTAATGGCCCCCCGAGCCCCAACCAAAGAACCATGATGGGGTCTTGAGCAACATTTGACAACATTTAACAAACATGGCTTCCACAAAACAACATACAATTAAAAATACTCATCACAACCAAAATGACATATTCAACAAGTTTGCAACTTCTCAAACAATACAAAGGTTTGAAATCAAACCAAATAGAGCAAGGACTATGGGAAAACACCTCCTTATGCCTCCCAAGTGAAGTGGGAGTTTCACCCTAAGCCTCCAAGTGCACAAAACAATCAACACAAAATCCTTATCTCTCCCTTACAAGTATGCAACAAAATAACCATGATTTTATTTTCACTCCCCATAGGTGAAACTCCCAATCACACTCCCACCAAATGCATGCCTCACAAAACTCCATTTTCCCTCCCTAATGGTCCCATAAGTCCTTCTCCCATACCCAAACTAAGGCATACTACCCAACCACACAAACAAAACATCACAACACTCATACAATATTTATCAAGCACCATTTTCACATTTACAACATAAATAAAAAAAATACAAGGATGGAGATCCTACCTCTCCATCAAGTTCCAATAAAAATTCCCTTCATAAGTCTTTCAAACTTTGAAGCCAAGCAAATTCCAAATAAATCTGACAAGCTCCCCCAAATCCAAAAGTGCACAAGAAGAAAAATGAACAAGTAACCCCCATTCCATCAAAATCCAACAATAAATAGAAATGGAATGTGAGGATGATGAGGTGGCTCCATGTAGGATGCCACTTCATCATTCCTCCATTCCCATACTCAATTCAACACACCAAGTCCAAGACAATAAATGAACTTGTAAGAACTATGACAAACCCACATGGCACACAAACTTGCACACCATGCTTTCTAAGGAAAAAATTTATTGTGACAAGAAGAAGGTGTAATTATTTTCACTCTTTTACACTCCAAAAAGGATAAAAGGTCAAAAATCAACTCCCCATACCATAGGTAGGGTTGTTGGGTAACTTTAAGAGGCATGGGACAAGCTTAGCTTATCCCACAAGCCTCGAAAAGGACTCCCAAGTCAAAATCAGAATTTTTAAGTTGGGGTGGAGTAAAACACACACAAATCAACATAAATATTACTTACAAAAAGACCACCTAACCCCATAATTATCTATTTGTCACATCTCAATTTTAGTTAACCAAATAAGAAGGGTTTAGCTTAATTAAGACACATTATTACATGCTAATAAAGTGACAACAATTACCAAAATTTAAATGCATAAAACACAAATAAAGCACATACAAAAATTAAAATAAAGGGAACACAATTCACCCCATGGCCACACATGTGAGGTCACCCCAATGGGAAACCTCCTAACTAGGCATGTAAAAACACCACACTATAAGAACATTACACAACTGTCAAATTTTTACCACGTTTCTCAACACCCAACATCCTTTTGTGGTTGGTCCCCTATCCCTTTCGATGTATGTGAGAAAATGCCCTGGACACAAATAAAATACATATCTAGCCTTTCATCCATATTAACAACATCGAGACAATATACAAATAAAATCCATGATCATCATTCAAATCTAGCGATTATATTATCCATCATCTTACAATTAATTTGATTTAAGCATCCATAAAATCATAATTCTACACAAAACATCCAACATAGGTTATGCATCCAAATTATGACATGTTAGTACAAAAATTATAATATTGCAACTCAACATATATAACTGTCTATCATCACCATCTAGTGCATCATAATAAAAATTCAAAACACATCATGTCAATAATACATTTATATGCATAGTCCATATCTACATATCTAAAATATAATAATCAAATGTTTAAGTATCAAATCAACAAGAATAACATCAAAATGAAATAGTGTCGAAGAGGAGTGGGCACTACAGAAGAGAGACACCATGGAGAAATTTCCTCCAAGGCCAAAAAGAAACAAACATACAAGCCTAAACCCTAAAACCGAGAAGCACCAAAAGGAGAAAAGGCCTCCCAAAGCAAGCAAGTTAAAGCAAACTTGACCACCCACTAAGAGAAAACCTTTCTTCCATGGTCCTTCACCCTTTGAGATCTAAGGCTCATCTTAAGAGGAGAATTACCAAGTTTTTTCCTTTCTTTTTGTTGTTCACGTCCATCCATCCATCACCCTTATTAGGATCCACATTCTCATCAGGGTGGACTAGTAGAAGAATTTCAAGAACCTCCTTATTTTTAGGAATCTGAAATTGCATGGATCTAGGAGATGAGGTGTAGAGGCCCTCACTTTTATTTAATATTATTTAAATCACTCTTGGTTTGAACAAATTGCTTAGCTGACTAGTGGAAAAGGGGTTTTCCTCACTCTTTTCTGTTCATGAAATGTGGAATTATCCTCATGGCTAACTGATTCATTTTCAGTGTCACTATCCACAAGTCCTTTGAAAACTAGATGATCTAGATTAAAATCCTTCCACCAAGAAACCTCGACCCTTAATCTATTTTTTTAACAATGTGATAATCAGAGGCTAAATGTCCTAGAGAAAAACAAGTTTTGCATCTAAAAGGAAAGCCTTCATAATCTAAATTTTGTGTCCATATTGTATCCTTGACTTTAATCTCCATGGTGGTTAGAAAGTTGGTAGTCATGTCCATATCCACCAAAATATGGGCATATGTGGTGTGGTTAAAAATTTTCATTTTGGGATCTATATATAAGAATTTACCCAAAGTGTTACCCATAGCTCTAAAGCAATCTACTCCCTAGAAGAGAAGAGGAAGATAGGGTAGTCTTACCCATACAGGTCTAGTATTGAAATTTTCTATTGGGGGTTAAAATAAGGGAACCATGGCTTCATTAGAAGGAGATGAGATTGAAATTACCATATTTTCCAAAAAAATCCTCCTTATAAGAGGGAATTTCAAACACTACTAAGAACATGGCATGGGATAAGGGAGAAATATTAAATTTACATTCAATGAGAGGACTCCATTGTTTAGAGATCCACTTGAGTAAATCTATAAGGCTGGAAGAAGCTAATAAACTTACAAATCCAACTCGTGTTCTAGAATAACTCTACAAACTTTACAACATCATACCCGAGGGAAACTAGTGGTGTCGATTTATCATAGGCCATGGGTTTAGCATGTGGGTGGCCACAAGATTTGGAAATTTCTGAAAGGATTTCAACCCCCTTAAACCTTGTATTTTTCCTCTCCCATTCATGCCAAGCATGAAAACTTTATTGTAATTATCATCCCTATTCAAACCCTAACCAAGTAGCATGACATGGTCATCCTCAACAAGTTTTTGTCCACCGCCTTTGCTCCCACTAGTGCGACAATCTCCCCTATCTCCATCATTTTCATCACTAAGAGAAATTTTCGCTAACAACTTAATCTCCCCCACAATTTTCCCCTGTGTGAATAACTATATCTTCCTCCCCAGGTGGATAAGTGGCCATCACCAAGTCCAAGAGAAACCAAGGCAATTAGGGTAGGGAATAGGGATTTCAGACACCATTATATCCATTATCAAGAGTGATAATATATCTCATTTATCAAGTGTAAAAATATGTTATATATACAGAGGAGAGATATATAAAATAATAAAAACATGCATCACATATACTCCAATTTGAGGGAGAAAGTAAATGTTTCATACATTAACACAAGATCTATTATCAACTAATTAAGGAAGGCTTAACAAGCCCATTATGAATTTGAATTTGAATACATAATGCAGAAGCATTATCATCAATTATATGGTATGACATAAAATAATTTTACGTAAGCAAGTCGATAGAAAAGAGATTTATATTGAAAGTGATGTTGATAAAAAGTGAATTCCATTAAATGAATAAATTTACCATATCTTATAATAGAATTTGAATAAATATTAATTAGAGGATTGAGATCAAGCATATATAATGAAAACAAGTGATATCTATCTTATCTTGAAGTTGTTCTTATGATATTCACATAATACGGTAATGAGGATTAGATGGTGGTGGATAAGAGAAAGAAAGGATATACCAAACTAACACCCCCATTGTTTCAAACAAGTAACGAGGCTTGTCATGTTTTTATGTATAATGCTTCATCCGTGATGAAGGCCTACTATTTTGGTCGGCTTCTCTACTTCAATCAAAGGTTGTTGGTTGGTTGTAAGCTTGTTGTGTTGTTGTCTATTTTTTTAGGCAGCCTTGATACTTTTTCTAGAGGCTTCATTGTTTATATGGGTTTTTAGACCCCAACACTCTTTTGTTTTATCTAAGTTTTGACCCTTTCTTATTATAGGGTATGGTACCCATCAAAAACCATTTACCAATAAAAATGTGATATCTATCATGTAAGAGACAAGTAAGTGTAATTAATAGTGAGACAAGAATGAATTTTCTTATGTGTCTATACCTATTTTGATTTTGTACTAGGAAATTGGTGGAACATGTTGGGTTTGAGATGAGTATGATTCATCTAGAAAACTAGGAACTGAAACTCCTTCAAACATAACCATCCAAAGGGGGATGACACTACTCTAGGCACTTGTATTCGATTTGGCGCTAGTGTCATAGAAAATGATCTTCTTTTAATATTTTATGGTTTATAACTTATCTTCTTCCTTACCTTATGTTTTACATTCACTTTTTTTCATATGTATCCTTTGTTGCATCGAACCTACAAATAAAATCCTAGTTACCTCCGCAAGGCCAAAGAAAAAAATTATATGAAATAAATTATTCATATGATTCCATTGGACAAACCTCAATAGTAACCCAAATGTTATTTTCACTAAGAAATGCACTTAACATTTTAGTCCATGAAGTTCTAGTGTGTGTGTTTTGTGTGTGTGTGTGTGTGTGTGTGTGTGATAGAATTTTGTGCCTTGAATCTAGGCTACCCTTATGTCATTCACACAGAGATAGTGGGCTACAACTATATTTCAAACAATATGAATGCTTGAGATGGCATTAAGGAATGTACCCTCCTATGTAGTGAATGATGGAACCCAAATGCAAACCTTGAATTTTCATATTTTCCTAGTAGTAGATAGGAAGTAATAACATAATTTTCCCACCCTCTAATAATAATGAGTAAGTCATGTGTATTTATGATTTCCTTTGAATTTAGTCAACAAAAATGGCCATGCCAAAGTGATAGATAGTAATTTAGAAAAGATATTAAATGTTGTGGTATTTGAAAATTGAGAAAAAGATAGAAAGGGATATAAGCACATAAAGGAGACATTAGAACTTGTGCCCTCATGTCCCTAATGGTCATAATGTTTGTGATGTCTAACATATAAACTGTGAAATACTAGGATTGATCATATGTTGTCCAATGTCTAAAAGTAAAGTGATCTTTCAAGAAAAGTAAATGATATAACTATAAGCGGGATACAAAAATGTAAAATCCAAAAATATTGTTTAATGTCTCGCTTTATTGCCTAGGAATCATCTATATAATGACATACTTCAATGTGTGATGTAAATAGTAAGAGCATGATTTTATGTCTAGATTGTGAAATATATAAAACCCCTCAAGCAAGTGTAGAAACACTTTATCTGTCAAGGGTGATGCCATGCTTGCTAAAAATATCTTTGAAAAAAATAGCACAACAAGAGGCCAAGAACATAAGTGTAACAATCAAAGGAAGTACAAAACAATCGAGTAAACAATTCTAGTTTGTATAGTGAAACAAAGTGAGTTATAGAGACATGTCAGCAACAAAAGAGACTATAAAAATGTTATGTACAATGATATTTTAATAATCACACAATGAGTATGGTATTATTCGAATGCAAAAAGATAAAGGTCAAGAAAGTGATTTATAGAGACAAGTTGGAACAAAAGACACAATAAAAAGGTCTTAATTCACAATGAAATTGTACTAATCACACAATGAGCACGGAATTTATTTTAAGCATTCAATAAGTAATTCAAAACATATTGATGATTTCCATATAGTTTGTACTATTAGATAAATTAGTAGGAGAAAAATGGTGAACTTAAATAAAAATATTACATTATAATTATTAATTAGAAAACTCGTTACAAAGAACGTAATATTATTAAAGGAATAAAAAAATAACTTCATTATTTTTTGGTAATTTTTAGCTATTGTTAGTGTTCTTACAAGTAAATAGCAAGATGGGTGCACCTTGAATATTAAAGGGCAACCAAATCTTGAATTTGTTGTAATTACCATAAAGTAAATTTCATATCTAATTGAACTCAAACACTACCTTTATTTGTCAAAAATTACCATGAATATTTATTTGCTAATGTTCACATTATGTATTTTGTAAACATGAAAGATAATGCAATTGTGGAGGCAAACATCTATTAACATAAATTAACATCCAATCTCGCGCGCTTTTGTGTGCGCGTGCAGCGCGTGCGCGTGCGCGCGCGCGCGTGTGTGTGTGTGTGATTTCTTATTTTGCATACAACATGATAATCAAAGATGATGGAAATAATACAAAAGAAATACATTATTGTAGTCATGCTTTCTACTATGATTTGATCGAAATTGTTTTTACATTTGCGAACGAGTATTTTGCAATATTTTGAATCATGTAAGCATCAAAATGTAGTTGGGAGCATGAAAGAACCAGATTTTTACTATTTCAAGGAGTTGGAAGTTATTAAGTGCACACCTTGCAAAAGTAATATAAACATGAGGATTCCATGTATGCAAAATACGAAGAAAATGTCCACAAAATATTGGCAATAAATGACTTTAGAATTTCTTTTTCGTGTTGGGTTTTTATAATTATTTATTTATTGTGCTTGGTATTTTTTCGTACGATTAAAGCATTGCTTAAAATTTTTGGGGTTACAAATAGAAATTTCATTTTTTCCCATTTTCAACCTAGTTCATATTTTTTATAAGCATGCAAAATATCATACACAAGACTAAATCCCTTTGAATGTGGACCAATTGACAAGAACATGGAAATGTAGACAATGCACACATTCAGAAAATAAAACTTGGCTTTAACCATTTCTACAACAGAGTGTTTGTTAGTTTATGTTTCTGCAATGTAATAAATTGATAACAAATTGTGTTCTTTTAAAAGCCTCCTCATTTATTAAATGTGGAGAGGTCAACTAAATATCATTAGGAAGTGCCACCTTGTTTGTTTGTGATTTCATGGTTTCTAATAATTAACTACACAACAATAGAAATTAGAATATAGGGAAAGAAAATCCAAAAGTATGAAAAGCATTGCAAAATAGAAAGTATGTAAAATAAATCTACATGTATAGTACATGCAAATGTAACTACTTCCACGATGAAAGCAAAGTGGGAGATTTCTGCATTAGGGAACTTGAAAAACCTTGTCTCAGCACAGGCTACCATCCAACAAAAGATGTATTGGTGAGGCTTCATATTGGAAATAAATCCATCAACTCATACCAATTCGGCTTGAATGAAGGCCCCCTATCACATAATTTCAAGTTAAAGAATAAGTGTAACCTAGTTCTTAAGTTTGACCATTTAAACAATACTTAATATACTAAAAATAGGTAAAAATACTTACCACAGTATAGAAAATAAAAGGAAATCACAAAAAAACCAAATTTTGTTTAGTGTTTTATCTATTAAAATATTTTTCAAGTTAATTTGGCATCTATAATAATTTAATAAAGGCAAACAATTTTTCAGAAATTAAGTGTACAAATTAATTAACTTCTCTTTGAACAAACAAAATAAAGCCTTCATACTGAGCACCATAACTAAATGACAATCGTAAAAGTGTCATGACATGAGTTATAATAAAAATACGGAAAACATAGTTTTAAACCAATTAGTGTTTGTTATTACTTTCATAAAAACAAAATATAGTTTTTACATTAATAAATATTATTAGACTTACACATTTTTAACAAAATAATTATAAAAATGTATTTATCTTCATTCGGATTGGTCTATAAATAAACATGTTATTCTAGCCTTCAACAATTTCAAAAAAACATGATATCATAGTATTAATGATAATAAATATATACTCAGTGGAGCATTTATTTCAGATGCGTGCGTTGATCATTTCTGCAGAACCATCAGTTCAGTTGTCTCATTTTGGTACCCGTATTCAAATATCATTTACGAAAAATGCGTGTACAAATAATTTTCTGGTAATAATGTTAGTCTGGTTGTTTTGTTTCAGCCAAATGTTCTTGTAACACTTACAATGATTATAAGCTCATTATGGCCACCCGTATGCAGAGCTGATCAAGGAAGCTACCATGGCCCCTCCACAACACAGTATGGATTTCTCTACCTTTACTTTGATCTATCGATTGTTGGGTCGTGAGGATTAAGCTACTTTTCCTCGGCTTTCGAAGCAAATCAGTTTGCAAAGGAAACCGCTGAGGGAATGCGAATGGAAAAAAATCATACTTTTTCAACTGGTATTATTTTGGGCTTTACAGCTCGGTCATAGTAGCTTCGACTGTAATTGTTTATATCCAAGCAAACGTGAGTTGGGCATGGGGGTTTCGAATCTTTGCCATCTTGACTAGGATGTCCTTGACGACTGGGATGTTCGTGATGCTTTTCTTCTGCGGAACGAATTTTTACAATCAAGCTAGGCCAGAGGGCAATCCATTCACAAGGCTGGCACAGGTTGTAGTGGCATGCGTTAGAAAGAGGAATATGCATTTGCTTTCCAATGGCCAATATTTATACTACGGAAACATAATGGACTCTGCAAACCTTACTCTCACGCCGTAGTTCAGTTATTTTAATTAATAATTCTATCAATCTCGTTACTCATTACCTTGTCATTAATTATTGACAGGTTTTGAACAAAGTTGCCCTAAAAACGTCCCAAGATTTTCCGTCAGACAAACAAATAGCCGAAATTACTTATACCAAATTGACACAATGGTATAATGCAGTACCATGGAGCCGCTGTTGTTTTGGGAGTTATTTATTGTATTGCAAGGTATTTGTATTTCTGGGGAATCCTTTTGTAAACTGTGCAATAGTTTCCTTCACCCGGACTCGATGACTTATAGACCTCGGCTTATTCTGGGGCTTGGAGTCCGCCGACGGTCCATCTTCTCGAGCTCTCCCGAAATTTCGCCATGTGTTCCCTTGACCACATTTAGATCTTTGCCACCTGTCCTCTATTCGCTCCGCCACCTGTCCGGCCATGACCCGCTTGACTTTTCCCAAACTCGACGCTAATATGCTTCTTTTTTTGACATACTTTCAATTTAACAACTTAATAATTACATGGTGTTAAAAACCCATCTCATATGGGTCCTCAAAATACAATTTATTTTACTTTTTAAGTAATAGTATCAGTACTTTTGCTAGTTTAATTTTATCAGATCTATTTTGTAATTAATTTGATTTTATTGAGCACATATTTTTAATTAAGACTCAAATAATTACGATTTTATCTTATGTTATTGAAGCCCATTTTTATTTTATCTTAGTTAATTAAGAAACTGCATTGTAATGTTCAAAACTTAAAATGCATTGATTGAGAATTAAATATTTATGGCTGGGATATCGTCATGTCGAACCTCGGTGGTTGTTGCTTCGAATTCGGAAGGTCACTAACATTTAAAAATTAAGTCAGTGGTTAATCATTGGGCAAGTGGGAGTGGCACAACCAAGCAACTTCCTAAGGAGACCAAACATGAATATAAAATGCGTGTTTTGTTACTCTTATACATATGTATGGCAAGTGAAAAAATTTAGCCAAGACTGTATGCTCTTATATGCATGCATACACACGAAGTGTTTAACAAAATGATTGAACAAGATATCATCTTATGCAATGTGATCATGAGCCAAGACATGGGTTTCCTCATGAGACATTGACAAGTGTTTCACCAAATGCAAGAAACATGTGTCCATTCGAATTGGTTTACCTTTTCCAACATTCTACTAACTTGTACATTACATTTTTTCTTGCGACAATACTTAACAACATCGTTGTTCTTGTTATACTCGTTAGAATCAATTTTTAACCAATTATTTATAGAATGACTCGAGAGTGATTTAATCAAAAGTCGCATAACAACCCAAAAGTCATTCCAAATGTAACATGACAAGTAGATCGAGAAATTATAAGGCGGAGATAAAGAACAAATTGTTCCCAATGATTTCAACATATGTTAGAGACTCTCTAAGGCAAAGTTAGAACAAAGTGTTACAGAGACCGTATATGTACGAGTATTCTAACGAAGAATATAATTTGGCCTAAAGAGACGCAAATACAATTTCTAACTATAACAAGTAATATGCAACTCCGCTCGCTTTTCTCATCCGTGTGTGCAGGCAAGAAAGCTACGAAACCGGACAAAGAATCTGTCATTGTTTTTTGCGATGCAAGCAAATGCAAATAACCAGCACCGTCGGATAGTTATCGACGTAATAAAGAATGTTTATCGGCTATATAAATGCCGGATAATAAATTAAAGAACTCGTTGGACCAAAATTCCCCGTAAATAAACTGTTCTTGCCTAAAAATGATTTCAAAGAAGCGGTTTGTCAATGTTCTAGTGTCTGTAGTAGACAATGTTACTGTTTGCACTTTGTTTTCTGTCTTGATTAAATTTTCTTGCATTGCAGAGAGAACCATTGAACAACCATACACTCTTATCTTTTCCATGCTTTTCAAATTCCAGTAACCCTCTGACAACATCCTCAACACGTGACAATCCATTACTGTCAATGTTTTGAGTGAAGGCATTGCTCCTTCCTCTACCATTGGCACCTCCTCTAGCTTCTCCAGCCCAACCATTGAAAATACTTCCAGCTTGGGAAATGCTCCCCTCTCACCAAATTCCTTTGGTAACTTCTCTATGTTGGAGCAAGCAACAATCTCAAGCTGTTTGAGATTCACAAGCTTGTGCAAGGCAGGTACTCGTTTCAACATGCCACATCTTAACAAACTAATGTAGCTCAGATGTTGAAATCCACAAAATGAATCTTCTATCTCGAGTAATTGAGGGCATGTTAACCAAAGTTTCCTCAATTTTGACATGGAAATCATGTCATTGGGCAGGCTTTCCATGTTTGTGAGATCCAAATTCAGAACCTCCATCTGCTTCATGCTTCCCATTGTTCCCTCCGGAATTATTTCACCATTGTTTCCAAGACCCAACCTTTTTAGTTGATTGAGGGCACCCAAATCATTAATTGAGAGTAGCTGTCTTTTGTGTTTATTTTGCCCTTTCTTTATCCATGCATTTGGACAGTCATAAATATTCAGATATTCAAGAGACGTGAGATGCGAGATCTCATAACTTATGGACTGCAAATGTTTACAATTTGCAATGTACAAAAGTTTTAAGGAAGTTAACTTCGAAATGGTAGACGGAAGCTCTGTAATATTTGTTGAAGTAAGCTCTAGGATTTGGAGGTTTGTGAGCGCATTGATTGAGTTTGGGAGTCTCTTGATGGGCACATGTATTAACCTGAGGCAAACTAAATGCTTCAAACATCCTATGTTTTCTGGCAAGGATTGGATGGCAGTCCATGACAAATCCAGTACCCTGAGAGAGATCACTCTCCGAATCACCTGTTGGGGAATTTCTTTCAAATAATGATTGCTCAACATTAACCAGGAGCGGATATGAGAAGATCCAAATGTGTTTGGAACATTAGTCAAATTGTTAACCATCAATGAAATTCTTACGTGTGCCGAACAGTCATTAAGTGGAAACTCTTGTAAATTTCTGCCCGCACGAAAGAAACATTTCTCTTCTTTCTCAGCAATTTGTTGCGCTAAATCGAGCAATGCATCATGCACCCTGAAACAGTGCACATTTCCACCAGATTCCTTAAGGAGTGGTTCAATAAGGCAGCGTTCAGCTAACAAATTGACAAATCTCTGTGCTGTTTGGAAAGGATCCTGTCCAGTCACAAACCCTTCTCCAATCCATAACTGGCTCACAGTTCCAGTAAAGATGACTTCATCTTCTGGGAAGGCAGAGAGGTAGAGAAAGCATAATTGCAAAGAAATGTCAAAGTCGGCCAAAGCATCATAGCTCAATCTGAGCCTA
This sequence comes from Taxus wallichiana var. yunnanensis, assembly GCA_018340775.1. Taxonomy (NCBI): domain Eukaryota; kingdom Viridiplantae; phylum Streptophyta; class Pinopsida; order Cupressales; family Taxaceae; genus Taxus; species Taxus wallichiana. The sequence continues at coordinate 916,450,833 of CM031240.1, read as the reverse complement.
CCATAGAGCTTCTCTGTAACATCACCGTATTCCTGTGCATTCTGCAAACTCTTCAATGCAAATTCCCATTCATTTGAGTGGGTGACGCCCGCCATCGCCTGTCCAATCACTTTGAGAGCTAAGGGAAGGCCTCCACACTCCCTGCACACACACCTCGCTGTCTCACGGTTAATGCTGGTGGGTAGAATTCCATCGCTGTGTGGAAAAGCATGGAAACAAAACAACCGCCAGCTTTCATCCTCTGTCAATATTTTCACTTGGACGGTGGATGCATCTGGAACTCCCAATTGTTTGAGCACGGTGTTGCTTCTGGAAGTGGCAACGATGATGTTGGAGTTGTGGTGTGGAGAAATGAGAGGCACACACAACTCGGTTAACAAGGATTTTGCACTTGTTTCCCAAACATCATCTAAAAACAAGGCGAACTTATTTTCGCTCAACCTCCCACTTAGCCATATTTTGACATTCTCTTCCTCTTTACTCTCTAGTCTGTCGACATTTATTTGAAGAGCTATTTGTTTGACAAGATCATTTCTAAGAGATTCGAAAGAGGGAGTTTTTGAAATGGTAAGCCAAAGCATTACGCCATCACGGTAAAAAAGAGTCTGTACCTGGGTGCTGTTGAAAACCTTTTTGAGGAGGAGCGTTTTGCCCGATCCGCCCATGCCAACAAGGCCGATCCGGGACACATTTTTGTGCAGCGCAGAATGAATCAATTCCTCAACTTTCTTGGAGACATAATCTAGTCCTACAACGAGAGGGTCCTCAATATACCTCAGAATCTTCGGCCGGGCTGATGAAGTGGATGGAAGACAATCTCCGGATGTGCCTGCAAGTTGTGTTGGCGTTGTTGGAAGCTTGAGAGACTCAATCCTGTCTCTTATCTGCTGCAGTCCTTGCCGGTTAGCCACATCTTGCTGCAGCTGGTGGAGAAAGGCAATGGAAGGAGTGGAGTTTAGATGTTCCTCAATTACTGAAAACAGACGAGTGATCTTTCTACTCATTCTATAACGAGAAATCAGGTGATAGGAAGATGGCACAGTACAGAGTTGGGCCAAATCAGAAGCTTCCTCGAGAAGTTCATTCAATTTATTCAACCAGCTATTCACTGCAGAGGACAAAGGAGGGTGAGAGGAGGCGTTGATTTTGCCAGAGTTCAAAGCCTTTCGATATTCCTGCATTTCCGTGTTGATGGAGTGAATTCGCTCCACCAGATGTTTGAGGGCATCCAACTCCTTCCGGCAGCGAACAGCAATGTTGATGTGGGAAACAATCTGGTTTATTGCCAGCTGAATGGCGTAGCCAATCATTCCAGAGATGAAACCAGGATCACCCATTATTGAATCACAAAGTGTTTTGTGGTTATTTCCACGCTGCGTTCCTCTCGAATGCAAACTGTGCTGCAGGTAATGTGAATTGAGGCCAATAATTGTGGCTGGTGTCCTTCCACTGACATCACATGGAAACGCTTGGTGCGTTCCAGCTGTTGCGAGGGATAAGTTTTTGTTCGTTTGTGTTTGATGCTACACTTGGAAATTACACACATCATAGTCTGAAATTACACACATCATAGTCTGAAATTACACACATTTAATCTAAATTCAAAAGGGCGGGTCCCACAGACGGGGTTGAGGTCAATGAGCTCCTATAGAGAAGATTAAGGTTGCTCTACATGCTTTTAACGTTTTCAAAGATACTAAAGCATTTGGTGGATTAAAAGCATACCTACATGACCGTGACAAAAGGTCTATGTAGAAAATTTATATAAAATTTAAAAGGATTGGTCACATTGTGGTTGGTGTCAATGTGCATGTTTTATGGTGTATTCTAGTTTGTTGTGACTAATAAATATTTGTTTATTTATGTTTGAATGGTTAAAACTATGCATACACCACCATATTCAAAATCTATACATAGAGAATTTAATCATATTACAAAAGTCCAAGTCCCTTGGCGGGGTAGGGGTCAATGTGCAAACTTCTAAATCTTCGTAAGGAGATCAAACCACCTGGTGTATTCTAGATGTTGCAACAACTAAGTATTTGTTTATTTTTGTTCGAATGTTTAAAGGCATACGTACACTACCATGTTCAAAATGTATTCACGAAATGATTACAAAATTATGTAAGATATATATAAGGTACATTAACATGTGGCAGGAAAGCACATAGGTGGATTTTGTAAACATGCGGCTTTAAGTTTTTTAAATTTTTTTCAAATCTTTGTTATTGATAATATATAATAATTTGTGAGGTGAATAATTGGGAGTGAAAATATTAATTTAGAGTAAAAATAACTTGTTAATTAAATACAATATGACATAGTGTTATATAATCTAGGAAAATCTTTGTTTGGAGGAAATATAGTTATCTAACTATATATATAATATGGGGTCAATGCGAGGGTGTCATTTCCGACTTATTTTACAAAAACGTGAGTGGGGAATGTGGTGGGCTATAAAATTAGGGGTTCATGCGAACACCCACTTCGCGCTTGAACCACCCTCGTGTAAAGTGCCACGTAGGCTATTATTGTGCCACGTATGGCATTGAATGGGGTTCGCATGAAAGCGGGGTTTGCATGCAAACCCCCTTCGCACGAAGACCATTTGAGCAAACCCCTTGTTTATATATTGGAGGGATTGTTGAGGAATTCATGTTTCCTCCACCCGCCTCCTTCACGCGAAGACTCCACATAGTAGAGTGAGCCCAACGAGCCCAGATCCGGCCCACTAGCAAGCTCATTGACGACCAACTTGCACCAAGTATGGAATAAGTTATTTTTTGGTGATAATAGAGGATCCCATATTGTTGGTCTTAAAATAATTGAAACCTTATCTTGTTCTTTACAAAACTCCATTTACTTAAATCTCTTGTATCATGACTAGGCTTCACAAATTTCGATGATCAACATGCATCACGAGTATGTTGTGGGCTTCTTGCAATGCACTAATTAAGTTGGCAATTACTAGTTTTAGGAACCTACCAAAGCAATCCTACCTAAACTTAAGGGAAACCTTCCTAAATTCATCAAAATTTTATCACTTCAATTCTTTTTTGTTGATAGGCCTTTAGTAGTCAATTTTCTTTGTAATAAAAATGAATTGAATTTGTATAATGAAAATAAATTAATTCTTCAACTACAAATGCAATCCAAATGCTTCCAATAAAAAAGAACCAACCGTATAACTCTTTTATAAATCGTCCATGGAAACAGGAAGAGTTAGTTTGGTGAGGAAGGTTGGATTCTCATCATCAACCATAGTCATAATTAACTCCTTGTATTCATCATTTTATCCTTCCTCCTGCTGAATATGTTTCTTTCATTGGCTTAGTACGATAATCTCTAGATAGAGCAGAAAAGAATGAACATTACAAAACTTATAAAATGAGCATGGTGGCTATTCCGGTGAACATATGTTATGGGTTTCTTAATATGATTATTAAGTTGGAAATTACTAGTTTTAGGAACCTAGTAGAGGAGTCCTACCTATTATAGTTGAACAATGTTCATTTTCCATTGAATGAAATGCAATTAAGAAACCAACTGCGGATTGTTATGAGGAACAGAACAATCTTGATTCAAGTTAATAGCCATACCCACAACAGTCTAAAGTTTCATAAGAGTTCAATTTTACAACTAAGAAGAACTTTTAACAAACAAATTGTAAAAATTGGTTGCAAAATCGACTTAAATCCCCATCTACGATAATTACCCTTTTACTTAAATCTCTTGTATCATGTTCAAGTTTCAAAAATTTCAGTTTTCAGTGTACATCATGAGTATGTTATGGGCTTCTTGCAATGCGCTTATTAAGTTGGCAATTACTAGCTTTAGGAACCTAGTAGAGCAATCCTACCTATTATAGTTGAACAATGTTCATTTTCCATTGAAAGAAATGTAGTTAAGCAACCAACTCACTAATTGTTACAAGGAAGAAAAAATCTTGATTCAAGTTAATATATATACCCACAACAGTTTGAAGTCACATAAGGGTTCAATCCTACAACTAAGAAGAAATTTTAACTAACAAATTTTAAAATTGGTTACAAATTTGACTTCAATACCCATCTACTATAATTACACATTTACTTAAATCTCTTGTATCATGACGAGTGTTCATAAATTTTGGTGTTCACTATGCATCATGAGTATGTTGTGGGCTTCTTGCAATAAGCTCATTAAGTTGGCAATTACTAGTTTTATGAACCTAGCAGAGCAATCCTTCCTATTATAGTTGAACAAAATGTTCATTTTCCATTGAAAGAAATTTAATTAAGCAACCAACTGTCGACTATTACAAGGATATATTAAAATGAATTGTATGTATAGGAAATATTTGATGCACCAGATGTCCACAAACCAAAGTAAGATTGGATGTCATGTATTTGAAATAGAGCGCAAGGGTAAAAAATTCTCTCACATGTCCCTTACTTTTGGGAATCTCTTTCTAAAGTGCCAAAGTCACTCAACAAAGTTCACCTTGCATTTACAAGAAATCTAGGCTTTCTAGAAATTGTATATTTCATATTTAGTCTATTGTTCACAAAGAGCATTATGTGGTGGCTATTGTATTGACATCTTTACATCCATCCATTATATGTCTAAACTATCAAAGCTTGTCTTGTCAGATATTCTGACAAGATAAAATGGATTCTATAACATTTTGAGTTAAAAATTCACATATTTCACACTTTCTTACAAAACTTATCACATGAAAAATGCTTAATAATAAACATGTCTATGCTGACACCTATTCTATACTTTCTTTTTGCATCAATATGCTATGATGTAAATAAACTTAAAGATACTCTACAAAAGGAAAACCCGAGTCAGTATGATATGGTTTAAGATATTTGTAGCTAAAATGGACACTTGCTTTCATTGGTAAATTAGACATGGTAAGAATTCAAAACATGGTATCTATAGAGATGATTGATAAGCTACATACAAGGACAAAATTGCATGCTAATGACCATATAAAATTGGACAATAGGAATAGATAAAAATGTTAATGCTTATGGTAGGTGTACTTGCAGGAAAAAAAGACGACGACGCAAACAAACAAACAACCTGAAAATGCAACAAATTTTTTTTTTTGCAAGGTAGTGGTCCTTGTTTGATTTATTTTATCTGCAAGTTTTGTGACCTACTTGATCTTGGGAACTGATAAGCTTCAATCTTTTACTTTGTATTCCGATCGCAAAACTAGAACTACATGATTGTCGCAATTCCATTCACTCGAGATTTACTTCAATATTTGTTGTATTCGTCTCCTCCTTAGCGGATAATTTCGAGTTTCAAGCATGGTGATACAAGACTGCATAAGGGTATTTGACCGCTAACCCGTTTTCACTTTATGGTCCATTGTATAAGAGGATATAGGTGACGATGGTAAATGCATATATTACAATTTTATTGATGTTTTTTCTTTTTGATATATTTTAACATATACTTGCAGAGATATGTTACAAGGATAAACCATATATTGCTATTTTGTTGACTTAGAAATCTTTTAATGTATGTTCCTAGATATCTCCTTGGAGGATTAAATACTTTTAATTTAAGTGATATAAATATATATATATATATATATATATATATAATCAAAATTTTCACTTAAATAAGTCTATATGCTTAACATACATTTGAAATTTGGATTAAAGGAATAAGAGCCAAATAGGGGAAAGGCGTTTCAAACTATGTTTAAATCTTGTTGGTGGGGCGGTGGGTCTCATCAACCAACTGTCATAATTAAATGACTCCTTGCCTGGCGTGTAGATCACTCCTACAGGCCACAAAACATCTACTCACCAAGATTTTGTAAATCTTGAGCCTCCTCTTGGTCCATTCTACTGCATTACGTTCGGGCCGCGTGAAAGGGATGGGTGATTAAAAAACAAGTTACGGGAAATGCAACGGGCGTGAGCTCGACCAGATCGGCCCTGGCCGCGCAGGAGACCACATGGTGGTCGAAAAGGAAGCTACAGGCGCATGTGGTAGGCGTTTTACCACATTTCAACCGCCTGGCCGGCCGCGTGAAGACAATGGTGGTTGAAAAGAAAACACGGATCAGAGGGAGGCGTAGGATCTTGTTTGAATCGGCTCTTGGCCGCGTGTGCAATAAGGAGGGAGCGGAAGATGATACGAGGCGAGGAGAGGAATGTGCAGACCGCGCTTTTAGGCTCAGGCCGCGTGGACGGGAGGTGGTCGAACAAAAACATGTTACAGGCACAAATTTAGGCAGAGAGTGGTTTGCCTTCTATCCTGGGCGCGCATGAGACCAAATGTGGAAGAGAAGAAGCTCGGCGCGAGTGACAGGCGAGAAGGAGGCGGGGTTTCAATCACGGCTGCCACAAAGCAGTCGGCAGCAACCACATCAACGAGTTTTTTTTTTTCTATTTTCCTTGAGCACAAAGAAAAATAGGCGGGTTGCCATTCATGTTGTTATCTATCCAGTATCGAATGCAACTTCAAAATGGGTCCTCCTTCGTAGTGTTTTTGTCAAAACGGCGGAGGGACAGTGAAGGCACACAAAAATCTTCAAAATCGATTAAGGGACAGTGAGAGTGTTACGGGGGAACCCGATGAGATGCGTTTCAGAGATCTCTCACAGAGGTGGATCTGTTTCATGTCAGAATACTCAAGGAAAGGAAAAAAAACAGTTTGCTTGCCTTTTAGAAAACAAAAAGAAAAACAGTTCATACGTAAATTATATTTATTTCATTTCTTTGTTGCAGTTTATACTAATACACTATGTAATATACAAGGAAATATTAATAGCACGTTAGTACTAATATGATCTAATATTAGTATACCCATTGCTTTTAATATTGTTCCAATAAGAATATTATTTACAATATCAATTTCCTTATTAAACATTAAGAGAATATTGGATAATACATTTAATAAGTTTATAGTCTTGCATTACAATTTCCTTCTACACAATTTAATAACATAGTATGGGATTACAAAATAGGTTGATTTCATTCCCTTTATTAATTTGTAATGGATTTTTGTATTAGATTCATAAATGAAGAAAACATAAAAGAACTAGAACTTACAATGTTTCATTGTCATACTAAAAGCTATTTGAAAACTTAAGTCCTTCCATCAAGTATAAAAGAAGGGATAATGCACTATTTTTCCAACCTTTCCAACACATCACTTTCAAGTACTCAAACAAAATTTTAATATATTTTCCTTTGTAATTTCTTTCCAACATTCCACAAAAGAATTCAACAACATTTCCAATAAATTTTTAGAGTAAGAAATACTATCATTTCAAAGCAATTTTCCTTCAAAATCTTGTTACAACAATGTAAACATCTTGCAAGTAAAATTTGCATTCAACCATGTGACTTTTGGTGCAATATAGATTACAATGTCCTTTATTTTTGGAGTGAACACAAGATGATACAACTTTCTTTCACATACAAATTTACAACAAAATAATGTATATAAGGGAAATGGAAAGAGTCTTCACAAGCTCCAAGGTGTTCTTCATCCATGCTCCAAGTTCCAAGTAGCTCAAATCACAACCAAGATAGGGGGAGAGGCAACACTCTCCTCCCAACCAAAAACTCAATGGAGAAGAGAAGCAATCTCCTCCATTGACCCCCGAGCCCCAAACACAACACAATGAAAGGGTGGTCTCCAACTCAAGGCAACAACACTTGCTTCCACAATACAATTTCTTCACAACATTCAAGGCTAAAATAAAAGAAACAAAAGGAAACACAAATAACACAAAACATTTCATAACAAGGCTTTCATCCAAGCCAACAAGAGAAGGAACTATGGGAAAGTTTTCCTTATGCCTCCCCATTGAGATGAGATGCCCATCCAAACCCTCCACAATAAAACTCAAGCCCCTATGACTCTTATGCCTCCCTCAAGTACCCCTTTTTCCTCCCATACTCTTATACCTCCCTCCTCTTATGGCTCCCTCAAGGACAAGGTAAGAATGTGAACATTCTTACCCAAGATGGGCATCCCTCTCAAACTCCCTCCACAATTTCCTATTCTACTCTTATGCCTCCCTCATGAGTTTTCCCATAGACCTCTCCTACACTACACATTAAGCATTCTATCCATTTTTCCACAACACACAAAGGTAAACATACATTTTCTACAATTTTAAGCATAGAAGCAACAACAATAAGAAAAAAAAAGGGAGAAGGTTTCCTACCTCTCCATTGGAGAAGCCTAAACCAAGAAGCTTTGTCCAAGCTCCCTCCAAAACAATCCAAGCATGCAAGTCCAAGCTCCTCTTTCTTTTCCCCAATTCTTTTCTCTCCCAAGGAAAATAAAACAAAGAACTCCTCAACAAAACCTCCAACCCCCTCAACAAGAGAGGAAATTTCCATAAATAGACAAAAGGGAAGGGTGAGGATGATGTGGCTCCATGTAGGATGCCACATCTCACATCCTCAAGACCACCTCCCTTAGTCAACTCAAATCCCAAAACACCATAAATGGGTGGTTGGGTTGATTGACATCTCTTTTCCACATCCATCCCTTCCCATGTGCCTTAAGGCACAATTAAATGCAAATGGAAGAAAAGTGCACTCCAAAGTCACATTTCCCTTCCCAAAACAATAAATAATCCCCTTTTTGGCTTCCCAACCCATAGATATGGTTGGTAAGGGGTTTTGGGAAGTGTGGGACAAGTTTAACTTGTCCCACAAGTCCCCCAAAATTGCCCTCAATCTCAAATTCGAGATTCAAAGAACTTGGAGTGGTCAACACTCAAAACAAGCATTCAAAACAAGAGGAAAGCACAAGGCTCAAGGAGCCAACCATCAAAATTAATTACACCCACTAGACTTCCTCCAAAACTTAAAAATTAAAACAAGGTGTTAAATTAATCTAAACATACTTAACAAAAGTAATTTAAAAAAAGACATCACAAATGAAATCACCTACTAAAGCAAGTTAAAACAAGTAATTAAAATTCTTACCCCCTTGGTCACATTAGAAAATTTCCCCCTCATGGAATTTTTTTCTTAACACATAAAAGAACAAAGGTAACACAATACAATTCACTAGTTGCCTTGACGACCAAATGTTGTAACCACCCGACATCCTGTTGTGTTTGGTTCCCAATCCCCCTCATGGTTGTGATCATGTTGTGTTTCCTGCAAAATACAAAATACCTCCTTCGGCCTTGCGGCCATGTCAAAATGTCCAAAATAACCATATGCATGAAATTTATTAACATCTATACGTAATTCAATTATCCATTATTTCAAGGTTTAAATCACAACTTAATCATGCATTCCATCATTATCCAAAGTTATAGTAATGTAAATTCAACAACTACATTCTACTTATCATGGCGAAGAAATCCAATGTTAGAACACATGCAATATATCCATATAAAATAATATCAGTATCCAATAGTCTGTCCATGAGTCAGTGTAGATCATACTGAAAACAAAATCCAATCATAATCCAAATGCATCTATCCACAAAACATCATGCTAATCAACGTAAGTATAAGTCATGTCCATATCCAAAAGTCTGCATAACTCAAAATGATAATCCACTAAGTGTCATAGGGAAGTGGGCATTACAAGTAGCTATATGTTGGAATTGAAGTTTGGAATTTACACGAAGATTTTGGTACAAGAAGGTCAACATGGATTATTTCCATACTTGTTTGGTGGATACCTTGATACTTGAGAAGAAAATACTTTCGATCTTGTGTGAATGAGATATAAATGGATTTTAGTAGTGACTTACAAAATTTATTATTTGTGATATATCTATTTGATGTACTTTGTCTTAAACTATTCCATTTGAGGTGGATTTACTATGTGATCTATTTATAATGGAATAACTTAGATTTTACATTATTCCATTTTGAATGGTAATTATATGTTAGTGATTTTTTATTATAAATCACAATAAGATATATGTAATTTCTTATTTTCTAAATTATTTGCATTCAAACTTGAAAATCATATTTCTATTTTCATTAAAATAGGAGAATATCTTAGGATAATTTTTTTCATTAAAAGTACTGTTAATTGAATTTTACTTTCATTTGTTTGATCATGGCTTCTTCCACTCCTAATTTGTTTGAGAGGATCGATTTAGAGATTGTAAAATTGTAATATATTCTAAAAAATCCAACTATAGTTGGGAATTATAAAACCCATTTTGAAAAAGTATTATTTGATCCTCGTAGAATAGAGACAAGTTTGAAAACATACAACCCATTTGATTCGATTCAATAAAAAAATCTATGGATTCATCAAAATCAAGTCTCTTAGGAGATGTAGCATATAATGAGATTATGTTAGGAATTTCCGATAAGGAAGTCGTTAAGAGGTCTTGTTAGAATTTTTATGCAGACAAATGGAAAGTAAGGGCATATTATGTAAACAAATGTTCATGTTCCCTATCTCGCACCATTGAATTATCCTAGATTTGTGGCCTCTCAAGACCAATTTCCGAATAATGAACAATTACCATTATACTTCATAGTGATCTTATATGCCGAGGTTCACCTAAACCTAAGGTGAACTATTTAGACATCCCTAGTTATATAGGGTAGGGGTGTGGTCGTATTAGCCATAGGGAGGCATATAGAAAGGAGGGAGCTCCCGCAATTGTCGACGTACGCTAGCTTGTAAGGAGGACACAATCATTCTTATCATGCTTTTAGGATGTTGTAGCACATCTTTTTACCGCACATGAGGTTGTTTTGAGGATCTTGCTAGCATTTCTCGTAAGACCCAATTGATCTCTTCGACCATGTGGGTCATTACCTTGAGCCACTATACTAGAAGTGAAGGTGCTAGTAAAAGTGATGTCCTAAAGGTGAGGTATACACTTGTGCATATTTCATTTCCCTAGATGAATTTAAGGCGATTCTGATTACGTCTCGTACATGTTGGTAGGACGCATCATGGTTTCGACTTGTTGCATGTTTATGAGGTAATTTCATGGCATTGCAGATTTCCACTATAGGGAGTTTTAGATTTTATAGAGTAGATCGACAATGTATCTTCTACTAAGGGTATAACTATCGCTACTACGGTTGAACCTCGTGTTACTAGGATCATCACACCCGATATACGATAAATTTCTATTACAGCGTGTGAAAATTAAACCTTAATATAATTAAAATTTATTTTATTTCATCATTACTTTAAAATTTATTAATATTAAAATTGAACATGTACTTGTGTGTTTAGTCTTCTTGTAATGCCCGTTAAAAATGTGTGCATGAGCCCCAAGAACAACCTACGGTTAACTTGAAAAATTATGGAATTTTTTTTTAAAGCGAGCCCCCAAAAGATTTGAAAACCATGATTGCTTCATTAACATTTCTAGGCAATTATATTTAATAGAAAAACATTTTCCCATTATAATAAATATTAAACCCACATTAAAATCTAATGAGTATAATTAGTCCAAGCATGGTTAAATTCTCTCTAAGTGTTAATTTAATAAACAATTAAATTCCTACTATAGTTAAATATTCCATATTTAAATTTAGAGGGTTAAAGGGGCCAAAATAATTAAATACCCAAGGTATTTAATTCCACAAGGTTTAAACAATTAACAAGGTCCCCATTTTACATGGGGTTAGAATAAACATTCCCTTACCCCATAAAGTGACCCCTTAAAAATTCAACCCATTTTTTTGAAATTAAAACATTTAAATTAAAAAGGCAATTTCCACTCACCCACTCCCCACCTACTTTTTGTAGGGATGAATCTCATCCCTTGGATGGATTCAATTTGGTCCCTTGATGAGGAAAAAGGGCAACTAACCCTAAGGCATCCTTATGAAAGCTTCTTTCTCATTTCATTTGGCTCATTGTTTCTCTTTTGTTTTGTAGGTTGTTGGAGGAGGAAGAGAAGCCATTGGAGGCCCTTTAAGCTTTTGGGGAGGCATACAAGCTCCATTATTTTTCTTATTTGTTTGCACCCTCATTAGGGATTTTCATGTATTTGTTCATTCTATTTAACTTACATTTCTTTGATTTTCCCAAATGGACAAATGGATTTGTCCCCATTTTGTGATTTAGTTAAGTTTGATATATGATTTCATATGTGTAATATGCACACGCGTGTCTACAAGCTAGTGTGTGTTAATAACACACACACACACACACACACACTCTTAATTTTTTTCCTTATTAAATAAACCCGAAAATATAAATATTATTGATAAATTTTCTTTATTGAGTAAACTTAAAAATACAAATATTATTGATAAAAGTTTTTTTTTTGTGTGTGTGTGTGTGTGTGTGTGTGTGTGTGTGTGTGTGTGTGTGTGTGTGTGTGTGTGTGTGTACTACAACATATTAGATATTTTACCACAAATTTTCAACAATATTTTTGTGGTTATATAGTATTTCAAAAATTAAAATTGTGGCATTGGAAGTGTAGAAAATCCACATTTTGAAAAATTATTGTAGTTTTTCCACAATTCATTATAACGTAGATAGTCTACAATTCATAAATATTGTAGCTAACCTCCATTTTTAAAATTGTACATTGTCCACATTTTTGATGTTTGTAACATTTCTACAATTTTTGTTTTTGTTAGCATTCCACAATTTTCACCAAAATGTAGTTTTTCTATAGATTCAATCTTTGTAGAAATTCTACAATTTAAAATTTCGTATCTCTCATCAATGTTATATTTGTGGAAATTTCAACAATTTTTTTCTACAATTGTCTTTACCACATAAAACTTGTAGGTGGAAGCTACAATTTGATTGCCACAATAATTAATTGTGAAATTATCTTTTAAAAAATGTAGAAAAGTTACTATTAACAACCAATTTCACATTCATTTAAATAATTCTTTATGTAGATTGTCTACATTTAAAACACACACAAATATATAATTTTATTATTAAATGGGAATATATTTCTAAAAACAATTTTAATTTTTATATATTATTCCAATAATATATTATAAAGAAATGTTTACTATTTATATTATATGATCTAAATAAATTTTTTTAACAATCTAAATATTTTGTTCCCCTCAATTCATCGCAATCCATGACGAACTGAGGAAAAGTTATGAAGTTACATAAGTTGTCCATAAGCCCAAAAAAGGGTAAAATAGTCTTATTTGCAAATATACAAAACCTCCCTATATGTCATGTATAATGATCATATCTAATGAAATAGAATTCAAGCAATAGGAAAGTAAAATAATAATTAGAAAAGGTTTCTTCTCAAATCTACCAAACTCATGTCTATCGGGAAGTTGATCTCACATAATTTTAAAATTGTGTGTGTTCTCTGCAAATGTGATATGAATAACATTATTGGTTCACAATTTTTGAATCTACAAAGAAGCAACCTATTCTTATAGTTGATTGGTATAATTTATCAATTCTCTTGAAAATACATCTATTTTATTGCTTGTAAAGGCAAGATCATAAATTGAGGAGGGTGAAAACTCATTCACGCAATGTTTTGACGAGATTAAAATATTCAATCATTGCATTGCTCTAATATTTTCATTCCGAAAAGATGAAAATAATAAGAGATTATATCTCATGTGTTTTACTACACGACATCACTTTAGGATATGTTCAATTCAACCACACAAAAATTATTTAAAATTAAAAACAAAATAAAGTGGAATTGTAGACAACTACACGGTTCCTTTCCTTTAATGAGCAACATCACTTTAAAATAGTATGAAGTACAATAGGTCACTTGAGGATTCGAGATAACTTTACAAAAAAACTAGTCTTCATGAGAATACTCCCGAGGAAAAATATAATGGGTAACTAAATTAAACATCAATTCAATGGTGGTTGTGGTGAGAAATGATCCAGTACCATGACTAGAAAAGAGGATACTGACTATTTTAAAGACATCCTTAAGATATTTGTTCACCACCATACCGTATATTCCCATTATAAATCCTTCTTCATAATTTAAGAAACGAGACAAAATAATCAAAGAAAAATAACAAAGAAATATGAGATGATATCAGATACTTCTAGCAATACCTGCAAAAACAAACTCAATACTATGGATCTCCATAGAATGAATATAAATCTGCACATTCATAATTATTCTGTGTAACCTGAATACTCCTTCACAGAGTAGGTAAGACATTTTAAATAATTCCTATTATTATAGAGCTTCGAGATATTCATGAACCGTGAAAAAGGCATTATGTAGCTATAAAATTTCTTCACTTGCCACGTCAACATAAATAATTAGTTAGCTTCCATTTAAGTCGGCAACTCTTAATGTAAACATTTATTTATGCACACCACGTGTTCTCATTGCATGCTGGTCATAATGTTACCTAATTGAGTACATTTAATAAGTTGTGTGTATCATTCAAAATTACAGCCACGTGGAGCTACATAGGTCATTTCATAATTATAGCCATTTTGTAAAGCCACCAATTTAGGAAACTTTTATGGCATATATATATCTTAAGGTAGATTTACTAAATTCTTATAAAAAGTTTTGTCCCCTGATGAATGTGGGTATTACTAGCAATTGCAAGTGAGTTGCAAGTTATGTCAGAGAGGGCTTCAATTTTATGTGTACAATTTTACTCAAAGAATAATTAAGTGTAAAGATAAAGAAGGAAAGGTGTAGAGAGTATTTTCATGGTAATCGGCCAACTATGGCTGCTAGTAAAGTAAAATAAAAAACAGAACCATGAGTTAACACCGCGGTCACTCATGATGTTCTCAGGCCGGCCACTCCCAAAAGCAAGGGCACCAAAGAATGGTTATTGCCAAGTCTAAAATGTCATTTAAAGGATGTGGAGTCAAAGAATGGTAAATATCTATGACTTAAAAATATCTAAAATCCGGCAATTGTAAAGCTAAGCCACGAAATTTGACACTTTCAGCAATACCTTTAAAAGTAAATTGTAATTAGTGTAATAATAAAAACTATTTTAAAGGATTATTTTAATAATATGTTTTAAAGACTTACATTAAATTTAATATTTTACTATAAAGTTGGCAATGTAATATTTTCATGGTAATTTAATAATATCTTAATTATATAAATTATTTTTATTATAAATATTTTAAAAATTGCAATCCATTATATCAACAAATATCTAATATTCGGTCTTTCAATATCATATGGAAAATTATATTATATAATTAATATATATTAAAAATTATATGACATTTTCACTTTAATATAATTGTATATTAGTCATATAAATAGTTCTTAAAATAAATTATAATAATCATATATTTTTATATAATTAGATTTACCAATATTCTAACTTAAACATTCTATAATTTTTCACCAAATTTGTAAAAAAAAAAAAAATTAAATAATGTGGCATTTTGAAATTATTGATTGTGGAATTTTAAAATTAATAGAAATTCATATTTGTCTTTTAAAAATAGTTTGATGAGTGAATTTTATGATACATTTTTAAATTTATTTTTAAAAATTGTGGATTTTCTATGTAAAAGGGTTCTATAGTTGAGAATTGTTATCACTATATGTAAATTGTGGAACATCCACAATACCTAAAAAATTAATAAATGAAATTTTCATAGAAATACCATGATTATTTTATGATTCTTCCAAACTGTGAAAATTTCATGGAATAATTGTGGTAAAAATAGGTTGTAGTGAATCGGCATGTAACACTTATCTTATAATATAATATACTTTCAATGCGTGTATGTTGTATAAGATTTATAGTCAATTATATATTTTTAAATTATGTAATGCATAATTTAATGTGGCAAATTTATATTATTATAATTTTATATCAATATTCTTAAATTATGTTAGAATGTGTGTGTGTGTGTGTGTGTGTGTGTGTGTGTGTGTGTGTGTGTGTGTGTGTGTGTGTGTGACATTTACATACTATATTAGTCTTCTTAAATATCAAAAAAGTTAAATTGTTTAATGTGGCATTTCCACAATATTATTATTTAATATCAAACTTCTTAAAATATGTCACAAGTGGAAGTGTGGTGGGTAATATTTATAGTAAATTATAATATTATTTTTTTAAATGTGGAATTTCTACAATCAAGTTTTGAAAATGTGAGTTCTCTACAAATTATTAACAATATAAATTTAGTATAGAAAAACCACAATAATTTAAAACTAATAACTAGATTATCATAGATATGCCACAAATATTCCACAATTATGCTAAGTTGTGGAAAAATTGTAGAATAATTGTGGTAAAAATGTTGTTTATTTGTAGTGTATATAAACTCCTCTTGAAATGATTGAGGAAGACCAAATGCTTAAAAGGAATCATCACATATCTTTCCTCAAGAGTGACATACCTGACCATCATTCGTGAAATTTCAACAAATGGCTTTGGAATAGAAGACACTTTTATACCAGCCGTAACATATTCAAGATTTTACCCTTCATCAAGGAATTTATTAGCTTCAACATTCCTGTCGACACATTTGTTGAAGAATTTCACCCCATCTAAGCTCAATCTCGTGACTTGAGCAATGAGCTCTTAAGTGATTTTGACGCTGATATCTCCATATTCAACTACTCTTTTCTTCCAACCATTCATGAATTGAACCAAGATATCTTGGTCATGACCCTGCATTTTTATATGAGATTTGAAACCCCACCCATTTGTAAATACTTCCATAAGAGCTCGTCATTCTTCTAGTTTGGGTCATGAATAGGTTTTTTTTGCAAGGAGGCCCACCCATTCTACTGTCATTTCTTCCTTGGTTCTCAATGGTAAAGTTTTGATCCCAATACCGCCTTTCCTTTCCACATTTGTCATTGTATACCCGAAAGTGTGTGAAATCTTAGTGAAATTATTAACCCTACATGTGAAGTTAATAATCACTTTCCCATCGGTGGAGGGAGATTTTTTAATGATTATTTTGAATACCATACTTATCTTCGATGATGTCATTATGTACCTTGGCCAAGAGAAGGTCACCACTAAACCAATTTTGCATGTTGTTACTAACTCCATAGTTGGCTAGACTATCCACCACTTTATTACCTTCACGATAGGAATGTATGATCTTGCAATTATCAAAATCTTTACAAATCTCTATAGCTTCATAAATAAAATCTCTAATGGTCCAACTTGGGGGTTGATTTTTATTTAAGAGATTTATAATGTTTAAAGAGTCCCCTTCAATTATAATATTTGAAATATTACAGTCTCTTACAAGCCTTATCCCCCATAATGTTGTCGAAGATTCAAAGATAATGATTTGTCTGATGACCCATATTTCCTACAAATGAAGCAACAAAATCATCCTATGTGATCTCTGATCACCCCACCTCCTCCGAAGCTCCAGGATTACCTTTGGAAGCTCCATCAAAATTCAATTTATACCATGAGGTGGGTGGCTGAATCCAATGCACTGAAGATCTGTCAATGTTGTTGTTACCCTTATTCTAAATGTTGTCAGTATCAATCCTCCAAGAAGCAAGAATGTGTTCCTCTTCCTTGGGATATAATCTATTTTTTGGAGGCCTAAACCTTTCAATGTTATCCTTGACATCAATAACAATTTCTTTAAAAAAATTGGTACAAACTTGTCTTCTATTCCTGAAGATAACATCATTTCTTGCTTTCCACAATCTCCATATGGTATGAGGAAGAACCAGACTCCATAATCTCCTTATCATGTAATGTTTATACAGTGGATCCCATTTCTCCATGTCTGTAAGAGGAAGAGTCCAATACAGATTGAAGTTTGCAAAGATAAGACTCCAAACCTTGGAAGCATACTCACAGTGCAAGAAAAGATGCTTGATGTCTTCAGCCTTATTTTTACACATGCAACATATGTTAGGCATAATAAAACCCTTTCTAATAAGATTATCACAAGTGAGAATCTTACCTTTTAGAACAAGCCACATAAAAAGTTGACTTTTGGGGTTAATTCAGGCATCCGAGTTTGTTCCACTTTATATCACTTTGGTGAGCATAAAAAAAAGTATTGTATCCTGACTTGACAGAATAATCCCCATCAAAATATTCCACCCATATGAGCTCATCTTTGTTGTCCTTTTGATTAATAGGAATGAGAGAAAGTTGATTTTGCAGAGAAGATACCACAGGTTGCATATTTTCCATTTCCACTTTGAGTTTCTTCCAATTCCTCTTATTTCTAGTCAACTCAATGTAGTCTTTGACATTATTACCATAATTTTTAATTAGACTATCTTTTATGGAGCCAAAAGTATCACTCAATCTGAAATCAATCCAGGTATCGTGCCAAAAATTAATATCCTGCCCATTACCAAATTTCCATCTACAACCCTTAACAAGAATATGCCTGATTTGAAGCAAGTTGTTCCAGAATATGGAGCCATTGGGAAGTCATTGAAGTTATGGGTAAATATTAAATTTGAATAAATCACTTAATAAATTGATTAGTGTATTATGAATAGATATATTTCAATCTATTTGCAATATAAATATCTATAAACATTTGATTAGATTTAAAATGGATGTATAAGAGTAAATAACATTTGATTATTTTTCAAAACCAAATCAATAAAGAAATATATATTACATAGGGTCTAGATTTATCATGTTCATAGGAGTGAAAGAAAATGATCATCCAAGATAAAGTTTAGATTTATCACGTTCTTGGGAAGTGAAAAGATGATGATAGTCCAACTCTTGTAGTAAAATTGATTTTTATGAGACACAACAACTAGAAAACTTACATTTATGAGAACCAAAAAGTGTATAATGTACACTTGACATTTCAAGAACCACACACTTGACATTCCAATTAAGATTGTGCACTTTAATTCAAAATATGTTATTATAGGTATATTTTTCAGAAATGAGGGGTCAAAAACTCTCTCAAGTTTCTAAAACTTCATTACAATCAATGGTAAAATGTACTTCTTTAGCTTTCCTTAAATGGGATGTTGAATTTTAAACCATAACGAAATAATAAAATGTTTTTGGGTTTTCATTTTATCAGATAGACTAATATTTCTTGATATTTAACAAGTCCATCAATAGCATATAGTATTGCGAATGACATTCCAATAATTGTTATAGTTTATTCGCTAAAAACCCATTGTAATGTATATCTAGTATGAAAATTACATGCTTCAATGAGTATTTGAATTCTCTAGAATTAACTCCTTTTCAAACAATAATGAATTTCTATATTATGTAGATTAAGTAGGGTACATGTGCATCTATAGATGAGTTGAACTCATATTAGAACACTATTGACACACAAATAAACAAACTGATATATAACTATTAAAAATGTGAATAAGGTAGACCAAGGATCACATGGATAAATTTCAAGAGAATGGGGACTCGTTTCTCATAACCATGTAGTTTACCAAAACCTTTTGGACTTATGTTCCTTGTCAAGTGCACTAACCTAGAAAAAGTCTTAGAACAACACAAGATAATTAAAAAAAAGTAAATAATCAAAAGGGGGCCGTATGAATACCATAAATGATTAGAAATGATAATTGCACCAATACATTCCTAATTCGGAAAAATTATCATAACCCATACTTAGTGAATTTGACATGAACATTTAAATATTTTTAAATCTTGTTAATTTTTCCTTTTTAACTAGACTTCATTGATTGGATTCAAATAACCTTGAAAACATTTCAATTGGGGGCTTGTAAAGATTTTAGAAAATCGTTACCATTACGCATTTGGTACCTAAATATAATTTTAACATAAATAAATTTTAATAATCTAAACTTGCTATAAAATTTATAAACATTAGTAATTTTAAAAATATAATCCTTAGAAACACATTTTAATATGATGGAAAACATATTTAATATTTTAGATCATGAGAATCAAGAATATATTCGAAAAAAAAATGAAATATATTTAAGCTAGTGTGAATCAACATTCGACAAAAAATAAATATTTATAAAGGTTTTTTCAAACATGTCATAATTTTTTTAGTACAAAACATATAAAAGCAGTAACTTTTTTTTTTGTTTTTAGCAGCAAACTTGGAGTTACTTCCATGTGCAATCTTTTTGCACAATTTTTTGGATCTATTGTCGGTTTTATGATCGGAACTCCCATCTTCCTCAACTTATGGGGAGGCTCGTACTTCTAGGATTCCTCCATCGTGTCATAAGCTAGACCATATCCACGTGAATGGGAACCTATAGTGTGGAACTTAGACAAATAAATAACAGAAGTTTCTGGAAAATTGAGTCGGGCCTTAACCATGGCTGCAATTTTTGGTTTCGACGGCTTATTTTGTTGATGGTGGTCTATGTAGACCACAAATGTGGACCTCTTGAAAGATTCCTCCCTTTGAAATTTGGGAGTATTCAACGTTATCCCAATGGGATTCGGAGGAATAGAGCTTCGTGTATTCATTTTCTCCATGCAAAAGAGAAACTAAATACAACAACACACATGTAAATGAAATATACAATTAATGTTAGTATGATACATGACAAATCTAATATACATAATCCAATATGATAAAATAATCACAATATCAGAAAGCTAATATCCATGAAAAATTCAAGTATCAATAAATGTCAATGGCTATCCTTCACTCAAAATGCACCCTCTCATAATATCACAACCATCCATTGCAAAAAGGGATGGTTGTGATATTGTGGGAGGGTGCATTTATGAGTGGTGGGTTGATGACCAACTTTAAAAATCTCTTCTCAACACAGATACCGCCTAGATATCGATGGAGAATCATAAGGGGCAAGCCCCTTCAACATGCAACGACAATTGGGTGTATCGGTGTGGAATCCTCGGACAAAACCCTTCAACACACACCAATTCCTATCTTCACAAAGTAACTTTCCCCATATGTCAAATTCGAGTGAGAATATGATATCACATATGTTTTTTAGCTTCAACTTACATCATAAAGAAATAAAATTCATAAAAACTTTTCTATATACAAATGGTATATGCACATTAGCATTATCTACAAATATAATGAATACAGAAAAATCAAACTTACTCTAATATTATTCCATTTAACACAACTAAGATCACTCAATTATATTAAGAAATTACCAAATGTTTAACATTAATTATATTATGAAAAAATTAAAACTAGTCGCAACTATGTCTAAACAAAGATAAATTACTAAATCAAACCTAGTCGCATAAATAAAAATAGTACATGAATAATAAAATTGGAATAATCATAATAAATAGATAACATCAAAAAATAAATAGCAATGCATTTACTCTCATATGTAATTTTTAAAGAATAAATACCAATGCATTTAGATAACATAAAAAATGAATATTTACATTCCAAAGCCATTTATTATTCCATAATACGAGATAATAATGAAACAACGTACAAAAAAATAAAATAAAATTAGGAATATGTTCAGCTATAAAAACAACTCAATTATCCATAACATATGAGGTGAGATTTATATTCAAAATTAACTGAACGAACAGGTAATAGTATCATAAAACATAAATAATTATATTCAATATTTTTTATTGATTTGTATAAACAAAATAGAAGTATAAATCAATTCTGTAGCTTCTATACTAATAATAAAATCATATCGAATAAGTTTTCAATAGTTTCATGAGAATCCAAACCGGTCAATAATAATATATTTGTGTCATTCTATAGTTTGTAGAAAAAAATTATTCATGTGAATTTGGGATTTTGGTATGCGGGAGTAAATGTTAATCACTAAATATTAATAAACTAACCAAACCTACACATATACCCATACCTAATATAAACATTTTTAATATAAGAATATATTATAAAATATAAGAAGCTTATAATGTACAACATTTCAAATGTATGTGTTATAAATTATATCAATAATTTAAGCGTATGGAATTACTACTAAATAATATCTACTTCCATAGATGAGTTCATCTAAATAAGACACAATCGTGTATTATAAGAAAGATTAAATAATTGAAAATTTTGTTATTGAAAAACATAGTGTATTTTTCACAAATGTTGAAAAGCACACTTTGTGTTATTCAACATTTTTGAAAAACAATTCCCTTTCAAGTATATAAAATTTCATCCCTAGGATCAACATATGATAAACATACTAAATCAACAAACATCATAAACTACCATACTAAACTAGAAAAGCATTAAAATTTTTAATCTACCATACTGATAAAACTTTGGGGGACCCTTGAAAAATTGTATCAATACTTAGTACATTTCCATGTGTAGTCCCACGTATGTCATACACATGATTCACAAACCTAATATATTTAACAACCCTAATATCTTTTACAACCTCTTATAATGTTTTGTAGAACCTCATAGTGTTGTGTCATGTTAGAACACCCATGCCTTGCTTTTACATATGACAATAGTTGCCACATACATTCATAAGAATTCTACACTTATCATTTTCTTAATAGTATTTTCTTGTCATGAAATATGCAAGTGGAGCACTCCATGATCCTCCCATTTCAGATCATATTCTTAGCATAACACATGTCAAAAGTAATTGTTACTTAGCTAGGAAGGTGAATATTCTTGTAGTCGATATCAATCATAATTGTTAGCTTATAATATATGTATGTACATATGTACATACATATGTATTTATATGTATGTATTGTTACCACACTCTAAGGACCATGTATCGATATTGATCGATAAGGCAATTATGTATACTAGAAAGGAAATGGTTAAAATTTATAGTCTTTGTTTACCTTTTACTTCATCAATCACACCCCAAGCGCATCTTTGTCTCATCATCCTGGGTGGTCGGTAAGCTCACCCAAGGCACGCTTGTATGACTTGAGCCCCTCTTTTATGTGATATTCCGAGAATGCTATCCTTAATAAGGGGATGTTTATATAAATAGAGAATGAACACACCCATTCTTAGAATCAATATTAAGAACTAAACCGTAGTCTAATACACAAGAGCATGGAATAACATGATGACACTATAGTAGAAATAGAACTAAATCAAGATTAGCATTAAGACTACCGGTAGTACGCCCATGAACAAAAAAGGAAATGCACAGATCAAGATCCATCACATAGATGTTTCAGAATCATTCCATTAAATTTATTCATCAAATTACGAGTAGCTAAGATTATATCGAAAGAGTTCCATGTATGGATATATTACACTAGCAGAGATTAAACATTCTCTCTATCATTATTTTATCCACAGAGCTTATAATCCTATATTACACATTTTCTCTCTCTTTCTATCTCTCTCTCTACCTAATGTTATGCAAAAACCATACCTAAAGAGGACTTAAAGGAATCTCTTCTTACTTCCCATCATTACATGAGAAATCCTAAAGGAATATTTCATGATTACCCTACCACTACCCAAGAACATGCCAAATGTCATCATGCATTTCCCTAAGAGTATCCCTAGCATGCAAGTACTAGCTAATCCAATACAAACTCAACTCCTTATCCTTTCATGATAACCGTATTAATAATCTAGAATATCATTTTCTTGAGCTATAAGTCTCCATAGCTTATCCATAACTATATCTGGTAATTTTTCCATCCCTTCCCTGAGCATGTCTTTACCCGTTGTCTAGAATTCACTAAGTCCTGAATCCATCATGCACGGGCATGAGTCTTTGTGTATCCCCAATAACTAATTCCACATGTTTATTTTTTCCCTCCTTTTACGCACCACAAACCTTTGTGACTTAGGTACTTAGTTAATTTATGGGTCCAATATCACCGCACACTAATCTAATTGGTGCCTTGACAATCCTTCATTCTTCTCGAACAAAGTCTCGATGAAAAAAAAATTCTAAGGAGAGAATTCTACTCCTTAAAGGAATTTGAATAAAGAATGGAAGAATAGAATAATATATTACATGGTCAACCCTTTATGTGACAATTACAGGAGTTCGAGGGAACTCCATGTGTGCATTTCATCCTTCAATTTCTCCTAGGCCTTCAATTCTGATAAGGCCTTCCCTGATGCTTCTCCCACGATGTTGGGAACTTGGTCTGGGGTGATTTCCTTCACTTTCCCCTTGAGCACATTAATGGATATCACCAACTCCACGTAGATAAATTCAAAATCATCCATCTTGAATGATGGAATCCTAGAGTTCACTAATCCTAAAATCGGCTTCTCATACTTTTTTTGATCTTATTCTTCTGAGTTGTGGTGTTAACAACAAACTATGCATGCTCATTACTATTAGTGGATATCATCTCCATGAAATCGTTGAGGTCAACCTCCTCTTTTGTCAATTGTGTTTTAATGAAGGGCTCACATTTTTAGCAGTTTTTGAAGCTCTTATATGCTAGTATATTTGGATCCTTGAGTTGAGTGACCAAGTCCTCCAACTCGGTGATCCAGGCTTGATGAAAAAATTGTTTTCTTCTTTCTCATTTGAAATCTATGTGGTTGTGGGCCCCACACCATCCGTGATGTTTGTGAGCAACATCCCCACAAGCTCTTCGAGATACTACATATCATCCCCATAATCTGTCTGCTGGATCACCAATGTTGGACATTGCCCCAAAATGCTTTTTATGCTTCCTTGGTTCATCGCATGTTCACTCCTTAGTCCCTAGTGCAATCTATCTCCTTTTCGTTATCCTTCTTCTCCATGACCATGGTCTGAATAGTGGCCCCTATATCTAAGTTGCATTGAATCACCTCTTAGAACATCTTCTAGAGTGCATTGCATGCCTGCTCATGTTTTAGGTAGTTATGATCCACCACCTTATACATATCTCTTCCCTTCTTCTTTAGATGGATGGTCTTAATCATATGATCGTTGACCTCAAAATCAAGCTCTTTGGAGTGGAAATGCATGTTCCAGCTAAGCATCTTCTTGGTCCTAGGAATATCCCCTTCTTGATCCATCAAATCCCTTCCATGTAGATTTTATAGTGGAAGGGTGGCCTAGAACCTTACGCACAATACCTTCGTGGGGTCATCCATGAAGT
Source organism: Taxus wallichiana var. yunnanensis (assembly GCA_018340775.1). Classification (NCBI taxonomy): domain Eukaryota; kingdom Viridiplantae; phylum Streptophyta; class Pinopsida; order Cupressales; family Taxaceae; genus Taxus; species Taxus wallichiana. The sequence continues at coordinate 916,425,947 of CM031240.1, read as the reverse complement.
CCATATGTGGGGACATAGGTGTCCACTTCTTCCTTGTAGCTTTGTGGTTTTCCGTTGCTTCTTTTCTCCCAAGGTGAATCCTTTAACGTCCTCTATAGTAATGGAGTACCCTTATCTCCCCTTGGGTTGGAGGTATTTTTAGGGATACCTTGCATGTTGGAATCTTCTCGGGTCTATAGAATGCTCATTTCCTTCCTTGTTTCTTTCCGCATCCATGGCCTCATCTTGACTTCCTGTTCTTCAAGCTCTTCTTCCAACTCAGCCTTGAATGTAGTGTGGTCCTCCTCTTCTCCTTCCTCCAAGCATCTCACTGGGATCGATGCATCGTTTTTCTTTTTCTTCTTCTCCTCGGCTCTTCTTCCTCTTCTTTCCCTTCCTCGCACTCTAGAAATGAGGACTTGGCACTACTTTATTGTGAATTGATCACACCCTTGCTACCATTACAGCACATGTCATACTTCCTCTTCTGGGAAGTGTCTAACTTTCCTTCTCTTTGATCTTCTTCTTCTTCATTTCCCTCCCTCGGCTTTGTACCACTTTCATGGGAGATATTGACGACTCTCGTGGATTTGGAAAGGGGATTCCATAACATCCACTTCAATCTCCCCTTGTGTTTTGGGGAGTAATTACACAAACACCGATGGATGTATCCTTTAACGGTAACACCGACTTGCAGTGTGAGTCTAGAAAATATGTTTCCAAAACCTCTACATAGGTCGATCAAGTGCCATAATTGTATGTCACGTGCAAGGTATGGAATTCATTGTCCACTTTGTCTTCATCAAAACCAACCTCAGTGCATCTTTTACTCGAGTTGATGGCACCAAGACCACATCTCCCCCTTGGCTATCATAAAATTTTCTAAGAAAAATGTTGTGTTCGTGAATTTAACTTGATCCCCAACAACCTTCTTTCTTATTCCTCAGAAACACAAATGCAAAGGAAACCCACTAGTCTTTTTCTTTCCCTGGCCTAGTTATTTAGTTTTGGACTTCCCTCTCCTCCTAATTTTCTGTAGGATTGGAAATGATTCAGAGTTCAAGGGTGTGATTCATTTGTGCGAAGGACCAAATGCCACAAAAATTAATAATTCAAAATTGAACATTTGGCATCCACATCATTTCCGCCATGTCAATTGGGTTTTCTTCCCCATACATGTCAATGGGGTGTTTGTTATGTGTTCTCTACCACGATTTCATGCTTGACGTCGAGGATTCCATCTACGAGCATGTGGAATGGTCCATAAGGACCATGGCAGAGGGGCACCATACATAGATGTGAATATAGTGGAGGGTAGCCATTGGTGATGTCTCGCAGTGCATTCCATTTGTTTTGATTAATAATATTTTTTGTTTATGTGGGAATAGTTAAAACTTAAAACCATACATACATCACCACTCTAGTCATAAGGTATCTGTGGGATCTCGTGAGCGGTTAACTATACATGATTCTAACCTTTTATAGAAGATTATACAGTTTGGTGCATTTCAATTATTCTCATTAATAATTATTTTTTTATTTTTTTATTGTTATGGGAGAGCAGTGTGTGCTTTGAAATTCTAGAGGAGCATGGAAGGCTCATATGGAAGGTAGATGTGAGCCTTCAATCTTCCAGAGGCGGACCACCACAACCAAACTTGAATTTGTGGGGTTTGAACCTGGGTGGAGAGCTTTGAATTTTCTACTACTAATTGGAATACCAACTCACCTAGGCCCCTTCACGGTTTTTGTTTATTTATATTTGGATGGATAAAAAAATTCTACACTATTGTGTTAAAAATCTACATGTAAAAAATGTTAAAATTGATATGTAAAAAGATTGTAAAATTGTGGAAAAGATGAATAAAGTAAATCAAAATATAATATGAATGCATATAAGTGTTATTTTTTAAGGGTATAGTAATTAGTGTATTTTGTATAGGGTATAGTAACTCTAGTTTATTTCCATTTAGTGGTGACAACCAACCATTCTAGAGATCAAACTAGGATCTCTCATTATTGATTCACAACGTTTTTTTTTTACACGGAATGGAACTAGAACAATGTGATTAGTGTTTAAGTGTTTATGTGATGCCTTCCTCTCAAATGAAAAGCATACCGAAATCGATGTGTCCTTCCAATGACATCCCATGGAGAAAAATCGAAACCAATAATAGTAGGGGAATGTTTCCCATAGCATCACATGGAGACCCTTTGGTGACCTAAGAAGTTCTTGTTTAATTGTGTTTGAATAGTTAGAAATTTAAAATCATAAGTATAGGTATCATTGTTCAAAATAAATACAGAGAATAATTTTAAAATTATACATGAAATTGATTACACTTAAAGGCATGCCCCTGTTGGATGAAGGGTTCCTTTTTGGAAGATTGACACTGGTAGTAGTGGGTAGGGATGCATCAATGTACGATCTAATCGAGACATCCACATTACAGGTAAATGAAAATTAGTACTAGACTAATAAAGTGTAGCACAGGTCAGACATATTATTTGGGTGCGAAGATTCGTGCACGTAAAAGGTGGAAATCATACTAAGTGTTTGACTCCCTCCATTTTCTAAAATTGCGTCCCAAAATATTGCAAGGAATGGACCCATAATGGTGCATTATTGTTGATGTTGACATACATTTCAAAAGGTGGTTGAATACAATACGATATTTTTTGTTTGGGTATTCCTTTTCAATTAACAAAATAATGATTTTATAGTAAAACACGGTATATGCATACAAACAATTAAAAAAATAAGGAAGCAAAAATCAAATGAAAAACATGGTATATTAGGAGCGCCGACTCAACGTCATGGATATCTAAAGCTCCAACGATAATGTTGATTAATTTTTTAATTCCATGTTGATTCTTATCGAAAAGGAAAATTTGTATGAAAAAGATGAGTTAGAGGGCTTGGCAGCCAATGAAAATAGTGTGTCATACTTAGACATATGTAAGCTTCCAATTTGCAAGTGATGGTGAAAAGGACTCTGCGGAACCTCCGAGGGTAGGGAAAATGTGGACCTTGATAGCCCATGGTTCATGTTTATCCCCTTAGGTACGTGCTGTCAAAATCCCTTGGTATCCTACAAAGAGTTCAAATTTGGAATTGAGTAAAAAAATCATTATTTTTCCTCCTCTACGTGCCTTTGCAGACGTGCAAATTATAATGCTTTTGAATGGGAACTTTTTCATGTTCATTCACAACCAACTAGATATTAAAAAAGATGATATGTTATACAATAAATATGACCTAGAGAGCATGGTAGTCAACATAAAAAGTGTGTCATGTTAAGACATGAAACCTTTCCATTACCACGTGATGGTGAAAGAGAATGTAAAAAACCTATAAGAGTGGGGAGAATGTGGACATAATCAGAAAGCTTGAGCCTTGACTCTTTAGGAATGATTCATCGCAGTCCATCACTAGCATACGAAGAGGTTGAATTTGGAATTGGGTAAGGAAATTCCATTATTTAGTGTCTTGTACTAGGCATGTGCATTGTATGCACGATAAGACTTTCTGATGGGAATTTTGGCATGCACATGCACTATATAGCATTGGTGAAGGAGATTAAGAAAACAAATTGAGGTCACAAAGAATGTGGACACCATGGTCAATAGTTTTAGTCTTTCCCCCTTCGATGAAGGTCATTGTGGCCCACCAATGGCTTGAGTAGAAATCATATTTACATTTCGATAATCCATCTCCATTATGTGGCCTTTATTGGGTCTTAATGAGGAGGATGACTTGGATGATAAAAATATCTCTAATATGGAAACACATCTAACATTTTTTATTGTCTAGCATATTGTAATAGGATAAGTGCACTAAGTTGGGGGCCAAAAGGGGTCTTAAGTGGACATATTTTTACGAAAAAAAAAAATTCAACTTCTACAAATTTTTGAAATAGCTACACTCATAATTGGAAGATGTTTTAAAAACATGAATTGTAGCATTTTGAGTCTAGTTTCTAAGCTATTACGTTTTATTAAAAATGGATAAGTTTAAGTGGGTAAAATACCAATAGGTGTTCCTTTTTTTCTTAAAAACATATTAGAGTGACTTTCATGCCCGCAACCATTTTTTTGAGCACCATTTAGTATTTTTCAAAACCCTTAGATAGAAAGATAGCTAGGAGCATCTAGTTTGTGCTAGAAAAATTTTTAGCTTTTTTATTGAGTATTTTTATTATGATTTTTCTAGTAAAGAAATTTAATATTTTGAAAAATAATAGAGCTCGACCATGCCTCCCTAACTACCTCAAAAATATCAAAAATTAGCTTTTGTTTTTTTATTATGTAAAGAATTAGGTCTAGTTTATGCTAATATAATTTTTTTTCAATTTTGATGAGCCAAAAAAGATAGACAACGAAAGATAGACATATTTAAACTTCAAAAAATAACTATAAAATGGAATAGTTAGAAAATAGATAATATGGAAACCTTATATTAGTCATAAAATTGAAGAAATTATATTTTTGAAAAAATAAACACCGATCTACGTCATGGTATATTTTTTTAAATGAATCGATAATTTTATGTTGATTTATCATGGAGGATGTATTTTTCATTTTCCTCTAAAAACATGTTTTTTTGTGTTTGTATAGGTGCATGACTCATGCTTGGGGATCCAAACGGGATCCAAGCCTAGAGGCATGCATTGGAAAAAGGGAAAACACATACATGTTTTTCCATAGTATAGACTTTATATGTGTTTTTTTGCATGCTTCTATTTATAAAAAATAAGTGTTTAAGAACTATTATTTATTTATACTTTAAATTTATTTTATTAAATATAAGAAATTAGGGTCACTCGCACCTTATAGAACTAATCTCACACTCCATGAGTCACGGTTTAGGACATAGTTTTTTATAATATAATTTGGTCGACATAGGTAATTTTTAGGATTCCAGCGTTTAGCCTAAAACTTTTAGCATTTAAATTCTACAATAAAAACCTAAACCCTAAACCTTGAGCCCTAAACCTAAAAATAAAGCTTAAATGTTATGCCCTTAACCTTAAACCCTAAACCATAAACATTAAGCCATGATCCCTAAACCCTAAAACCTAAACCCTAAACCCCAAGCCCTAAACCCCGAACCTTAAACATTTAGCCCTTATCTATGACCCTTAAACCCTAAACCCTAATCGTTAAGCCCTAAACCCTGATCCCTAATCCCTAAATCCGTAAACCATGAACCATGACCCCTAAATGCTAAACCCTAAACCCTAAACACTAAATCATAAACCCTAAACCCCTAAACCATGAGCTCTAAACCTTAAGCCCTAAATGTTAAATCCTAAACCCTCAAACCTAAACCCTAAACACTAAATCCTAAACCCTAATCCCAAAACCCTTAACCCTGATCCCTAAACCCTAAATATAAACCCTAAAGCCAAAACCATAAAACTTAAACCCTAAATTGTAAACCATTAACCCTAAACCTTATACCCTAAACCCTAAACCCTATACCTTAAACCGTGAACCATCATCCCTAAACCCTAAACCCCGAACCATATTTCATCAATATTTTCTAGTCTTTTGCCTATAACCATCATTGAGTTTTCTTGTATGAGTACATTTTTATGAGATGTGGACAAGTAACTAAATGGATATGACATCTACCTTGTGCCTTGTAATGTATATTACACATCTCTACCAAACTTGTTTCTCCCCACATATACTTGTACTCTTCAATGTCAATTTCTTCACACTTTGAAACAAATTTCACATTTTTCATATTTCCATGGATGGTATTATGCAAGCTAGGATGACCCAAGAGAATCTAGAAAAATAACCATTCTGTAACACAAAAATTAATCTCGGAAGAAATGGAAGAAACATAGAGAATATACCAATGCGAAGTATAGGATCATAACCGAATTACCTGTAATATCATCTCCTTTGGATAAAGAAAAATCTCTTTCACTCTTTGGAATGGATAGAAATTTGACATAACTTCCTAAAATGTTCAAAATAAGCATAAGCAACAAGGGAATGACTAATAATACAAATGGGTTATCAATCGCCTCGGTAAATATTTCTTGTTTAGTTCTAAATGGGAGTCAAATCACCTATGAACTAATGACATTATATTCATTGATAATTCCTTCTATGATAAACCCATGGATGCTTTCAAAAGTGCCTTAAAAAATATAGGGTTAGTCATAAATCCTAGTGAAGGGTGTTGTGTGATGTGATTTCAAAATATCTTTATCATTATAAATGGAAGCTAAGTAACAATGTCTCCATGTATCTAAGGATCGAGGACTACCGAGGTGTGTAGCAGATTGGACATTTAGAAATAATTCAAAGTGTCTAAATCATAATGTCGTTACATCTAGAGAAACATTTTCAAACATTGGAGTGATGCATCATAGAAAATAAAAGTGAAACTCATAAATCCTCTCAAATTTCCAACTTACATAAGAACTTTTACACAAGAACTCTCTTTGAATGTTCTACCTACGAATTTGATGAACCCTTTTGATTTGAATACTCTCTGTCAATACTAATAATAATGGGTAAGACACATAACATTATAGTGAGTGAAATTATTCGCATGCGATGGGAAAAAGAAGATAGTTGTATTGGGTAATATTTCTTTGTACCGAATTATTCTTTGATATGTGGCATTTCCCTCCTTCAAAATATCAACAAATGAAAAGCATAAAATTGGGATGAATCCCATTGAATGTTCTGCCTATGAAGAAGATACACCCTTTTAAGTTGAACAATATCTGTCAATACTAATAAGAATGGGTAATACACCTAACATTATAGTGATTGAATGGGTGAGCCTAAACCCTGAGCCCTAAACCCTAACCCCTAAACCCTAAACCTTTAGGCTTAAACCTTAAAACCTAAACCCTATGCCCTAAACCTTAAACCTTGACCCTTAAGACTTAAAGCCTAATCCTTAAACCCTAAACAATAATCCATATACCATAAACCCTCAATCGTCAACCCTATACCTTAAACCCTAAACCTCAAACAATGAGCCTTAAACTCTAAACAATGAGCCCAAACACCTAAACCCTAATAACTAAATGCTAAACCCTAAACCCTTGGCATTAAATATTCAACCCTAAACCCTAAAGCATGAGTCCTGAGTCCTAAACCCTAAACCCTAAACCCTAAACCCTAAAATCCTAACCCTAAATACCGATCCTGAAACCTAAAACTTAAACCCTAAATCCTAAACATTGAATCCTTAAACCTTAAACCCTAAACCCTAAATTCTAAACCCTAAACCCTAAAATATGAAACCTAAACCCTGAACCCTAAACCCTAAATCTTAAATCATAAACCCCCAATGCTTAATCTTGATCCATAAACCCTAAAATCTTAACCCTAAACCATAAACTATGAAACCTAAACCATGATCCCTAAACCCTAAACCTTAAAACCTAAACCATGAGCCCTAAACACTATACACTAAATAGTAAAACCTAAAATTCAAGTCCTAAAACATAAACCCCGAGCCCTAAACCGTACATCCTTAATCATAAACCCTATCCCAATGGAAATTCATTTAGTGTATTTTAGTGTGTAGGGAATAGTGTCTAAGGTGATCGATCAACTCATTTAGTTTTTATAAGAGACTAATTCCCATCAAGGCATAAAGTGAGGATCTTATTTTAGTAAGAAGTAGACAAGAATCATAAAGTTTATTCGTGGTCACTAAAGTGAATTATCGACAAAATTTAAAAATTAGTACCAATTCATCTAGTGGTAGGGCAAAAATCCAATCCGAAGGTCAAAAACCTACAAAACAACTATATATTTTCACAAAAAGAAAATGACTACAATATATATGGCTCGAAAGTTTTAGGTCATTACTAAAATTCTAAAAATTAGTAAGTCTTGACTAGATTAAATTTAAAAAAACAATCTTCTAAATTATAAGTGTCACAAATACAAGACCACTTCCATCAGGTGTAGAGTGAACCTAACTTCTTATATTTACTAAAATAAATTTAAATTATAAGATTTATTTTATTATTTCTTTATAATTTTATTATTCTAATAAATTTATAAAGAAATAATAAAAGTATAAAGAAATAATAAAAGAAATCTTATACTTAACATTTATTTTAGTAAATATGGCTCCTTTAGGCCCTCCTAAACTTCATATAGATCAAAACGCGTCACGCGTTTCATAAAGACTAGAAATTTCTCCATGTTTTGGGTTCGTGAATTTCCAAGCCTAAAAAAACATAAGCCTTGATCACATTATTACAAAACACATGCGTGTTTCATTCATTTTCAGGTTTTTGTCCATTTTTTGCCCCCTAGTTTGGTGCACTTGCCCAATATGTTTGTTCATTGTGAAAAATTTAATGTGTTTAGATCCTCAAGTTCAGAGAATCCAATTGTTTATTTTGTGTGTTCTTCCTCTTTTACTAGGAATTTGAATTTTTGCATAATAATGATTTCTAATGGGAATTATGGCATGCACATGCAATGTAGGGAACTAGAGACGGAGACTAAGAAAAACCTTTAAGTAAGAGGAGAATGTAGATGCATTAACTTTGGTGTGCATAGTCACATCCGATTGGATCTTAGCGAAGAGGAAAAGCTAGATGAAAAATATGACCTAAAAGGGTATGATGGCCAACAACATAAGCATGTTGTACTATAACATATTCAAGCTTCCCATTTCTATACAATGGTGAAGGATAATCTATAGAAACTTTTAGGGAAAGGAGAATTTGGACATAGCATTGAATGACTTGAGTTGTACCCCTTTATGTTTAAGTCAACACAATCCATTGGTATCATTCGAAGACGTCAAATTTTGAAACATGTAAGACATTTCAATGTTTTTGGTTTTTATATTAGGCCTCTACACCTGTATGCACAATTTTGCTTTTTCGTGAGAAATTTAACATGTGCATCCATTTCTAGGTTATGATTAGGGAGAATGTGGATGTCAAGGTTTATTGCTCGATTCTTTGTCGCTTCAATGTGGTTCATCATGGTCCTCCAACAACATAAGACACTAGGGTCAATGGCTAGAACATTTCCCACTCTTTCACGATTATTTGCAGTCCCTCATTGGCCTATAATTATCTTTGATTCGGGAATGTGTATGGAATTCGACTTTCATCCTCTGTACATTTATGATTTTTCATTTGTAAAAATTTATGCTTTTATCTCCTTGAGTTCACATAAAATAATTTCTTATTTATGTTGACTCTTAACATAAAGGATAAGATGGTTGATGAAGATGAGCTAAAGAACATGAAAGGAAAGGTAAGAAACGTGTTTGACTCAAACATATGAAAACTTCATATTTTATTGCAATGGTGAAGGAGACTCTGTAGAACCTCCAAGAGTATGGGTGATGTGGATGTTATGGTTAACAGATCAATTCTTACCCCTAAAAGCATAGGTGATCGCGATCCTTAGGAAATGTATGAAGAAATCATACTTGATATTGCTTTCCTTGGGAATGTTGGAGTGTGTGGACATCCATTAATCACATACTTGTTCCAATATTAACCCATTTCACATGCTAGTATATACGCTCTTGTGATTAGTTAATTAATCATGCACATTCACCTTGTTTGGATTAATTAAATTAATACCTAACACAATTTAGTTAGCTTAATTTTCATTTATTAAATAAATGATTAATTAATTATCTTGAACATTGTCGCAAATTAAATTAGTTATTGTTGTCGATTTTTACACCCCTTCCAAAATTGAACTTCACAAATTGTACTTGAATATTTTCTCGGGGTTTAGGTGATGAATCTAGAATTTCGGGTAAATTTTCATGTTTTTGGTCACTTAGAAGCTTTTGGAGGTATTTCCCTTCTCCTATGCTTCAAGTTAAGTATACTTAGCCAAAATTTGAGAAAAAATGGAAAAATTTGGCTTTGGGGTTTTTTATTCTATTTTTCTAACTCCCTTATCCCAAAAAGATTCAAAAGAGTTAGATAAAATTGGAAAAAATAGAAATAATGGCTCTCTATGGTGTATTGCGGCTCCAATGGGGTCAGATGGAACTAAGTTGAGTGGCACAAGGGTTCCCTGTACCTCAAACGGGGCCAAATTTTGAAGGATATAGGGCACCTCCTATTTATTGTAGATTTTCGAATGAATGCAGGCCCGAAGGAACTAGTTTTATTAGGGTAAAAGTTATCTGCATGGGATTTGCGCCCCCAGTGAAAAGGATCAGGAAGTTGTTTTGGAGTGTGGGGATTGGATGGAGTGTGAGCACAAAGGTCCTTCTATTGGAACTCACTCCCCATAGGAACGGGTTCACCAAAATGGCTAGAGGTCCACAATACAGAGCAAGGGTGTCGTAAATGTGTTTTTGTCGAGGATGGGGTGCGAGAGATACAATGAGCGTGGTGACCTTTTTCCCCATGGGAAAAATTTCCATGTGAATCTAAAGAACTTGGAAACCAAATGAATTTGGGGCAGTTTGTATATCACGGGAGGTGCCTACAGATATTTCGAGCCCACTGGAACACTTTACCCGATTCCATATGACATATGGTTCCCAACACCAAATTTAAATCCAAAAATAAAAGGAAAAGGGGCCATATTAATCAGATTATGAAGAAACCTGGAGAATATGCTCGAAAACTAGGAAATGATCCACGCGAGGTCCCCAAACCCGTATCCCCATAAATGTTTCCCACATGCATTAAATTAGACAAACTTATCCTCATTGGATTCATATTTTAGAGTAATTCATCTTGAAATGAAGAAATTAGAAGTTTGGTAAGAGTAAGAGGGTTGAAAATGAAGAAAAATATCCCATTTTCAAATGAACACTTCTAGGTGAGTAAAAAGAGCATTAATGAAGATATGGAGGCCATTTTATTCTTCCACAAACAAGATTACATTGGGGAATGGATTTTCAGAGGTTCCCATGCATTGTTTAGATCAATTAATGCATGTTGTTGGTTGGTGAAGGGGTAAATATGGGATTCTATTATTTCTTTCTCTCTTCTCTCATAAATTTTATATATTGTAACTTCTCATTCTTGAAAGGCAATGAGATATTCTAGGATATGCAGAAACTCTTTCCATTTATTTTCTCAACTCTAATGAGTCTGTAATCCTTCACATGGACCTGGAAAGTGTATTTTTTCCTCTATTTTTTAGATGTAATGGACTATGTAATTTTATGAAGCAATAAAATATGTGTTTTTGGTGTTCCCTCAACCCTTGCATTTGATTTCTTGCATTCCTTTTCCTCTCCATTATTTTCTTTCTATTTTGTGCATGTATTTCACATTTGCAGGTTTTTTTGTTGTGTTCCATGGAGATTTGGTGGTGAATGAAGACTTGGGACTATGCCACATCTTTTCTAGCCTATGTCAACTCCTTTTTCCTTCTATACTCTCCCTAAATAGGATATTTCAGCCCCTTTTATTGGCGTTATCACCTTTGTTAGTGTAGGATTACCATTTCTCATGTACTCTCTCTCTCTCTCTCTTTATCTCTCTCTTTCTCTCTTTCCTTAGTCCATTAGAATTTATAGCATAGGAGTAGCTTAATGCTAGGATTAGGTAGATGAAATAGCCTTCTCTAGAGGTCCATCTCAAGTAGGAGTCCCAAAAATTTAGAGATGGTCCCATGTTACCAAAAAACACCGATTTCTCATTCACACATGCATGATAAATAGAAGGGTGTTTGTTTTTGGGTGATAACAGTTTCCTAATTAGGAAAATACACTTATTCTCCCGATAACTACCACTTAGGTTCCCGTTGGACCACACTTGGACTCCACTTCACTAATACGATTAAATCCACTTATAGAATCCTAGAAAGGTGGGGGGAATTGAATTGCATGTACAACCACCTTTATGGATGTAAATTTTACAACTGACTTTATTGACTACCCCTCATGGGAATAAATTCATTTGAACTGTTTAACTTCCATCAACTATTTTTTTAGCATGTGCATTCGAGCACTTGCAACCAGTTCAACCACTCCTTAGCCTCTATGAAATAACAAGCCTATCCTTTTACAAATTCTTTTGGATTCTGTACACTTACTGTCAAAAAATTATCTAATAAATGCATATTGGAAGCTATATCCAAGCCAAATCTATGTTCGTGGCATTTTCAAATCCACATTTGGAGATTGAATCAAGAGCATCCAAAATCCATAATCTATAAGGTTACATAAGCTCAAAATATTCTTACAACCTTATGTGAGGTTTGTAAGGAATAAATGACAAGAATTTTTGCATATCTATTTTATTGTCTTCCATTTTAGTCATATTTTCTATACATATAGGGTGTGTATTCACAAATAAGTGTTGGCTAATGAGACTCAAAAAAACATCCAAGGAAAAGGATAATTTTGAGAACAAGTTCGATGGATTGAGTCATGCCCCCTTCTACATAGACCATTGCGGTCCCTCATTGGGTTGCAAATATATCTGATTTGCGAACACACATGACATGTCAGCTATCTAGCCTCTTGCATTATGTTTGTGCATTGTACAAACAATTTAGGTAATACATAGTGAATGTGTGCCCTATGTTGACTATTAACTGAAAAGATAAGCTAGACAACAAATATGAGCTAGCGGGCTGGTAAGAAAGGGAAAATACATGTAAGAAATATATATGTTATCTTCCTATTTTTACATAACCTAGGAACATGTATGACCTTTCAATTATCTCATTTCATGAACTATGTGTTGTCCATTTTTCCCCTTGAAAGAATGGACAACTTGGGAAAATTGGACTTGGGTAGTTGATGGGACTTCAATCAAGAATTTGGGGAAAATAAGTAATTTTCATGTTTTGTAGAGAACTTGAAATCATTTGGAGGCAATTTCCCTTCTCTTCAGGATTCAGTATCCAATACTTAGCCAATTTGAGTAAAAAATGCATAAAACTAGGAAATATTAGCTTTGGGGCACTTCTCTCCATTTTCCCTAACTCCTCGGTCCAAGGAAATCCCAAGGAGTTAGTAAAAATTTGGAAAAAGATTGAGAAATTGTTGAAAAAGGTCTTTTTAATGTATTGTGGAAGTATGAGGTGGGGTGGAACTAGTGTGGGCGGAACAAACCCACAATCTTCTTAGGACTCGATTTGTTAAGGAATTGGGTGTCACCTTTGTTTTGTAATGGAATCGGATAAATGGTACCCCCATGGAACTTGGTTCCCTACAATTCCAAATTCTCCACGATTTAATGGGCAGAGCAGATATAGTTGAATGTGGGATGGAGGAAGTTCACGAAATGCGGGGTGAAGCTGAGAATGGGTTTCGTGGCGCACACCGGGTTTCCCATAGACCCACATTTCTGAAGTGGTCATTTATTGTTATCCATTTTTACCCTTGGTAAAAATAGGCAACTTGGGAAAAATTAAACATAAGTAATTGATCAGAATTTCAATTGAGAATCTAAAGAAAATAGGTAAAATTCTATATTTCAAAGCGATTCTGATTGATTTTGGAACATTAGGGATCATTTGGTGAAATTTTCCCTCTTCCAGGATTCAAAAGGATCAAAACTAAGTCAATTTGAGGGAAAAATGAGTAAATTTGGATAAAGTTGGCTTTGGAATATTTTACTTCTTTTTCACTAACTCCTTAGCTAAAGAGAAATTCAAAAGATCGAGAGAAAATTGGAGAAAAGATGAAAAAATGTCCACTTGCGGTGTAGTGAGGCTCCATGGGGGTTGGGTGGAATAGATTCTTATGGAACTAGGCTATTCGCAGCCCATTAGGGATTGATTTTCTAAGGAGAGCGGTGTTGTGCGGTGGAATAAAAAAATTGCACCCCGTGGAACAAGTTCCATGGGGTCGATAGCGCTTCGCATGGAAAAGTTCACCAATCAACAAAGACGGGGTGAATTTTTGTGAATGGTGTGGGAATTTCAGCCCACGAGGCCGAGGTGGAATGGGGAAATGAGGATCTAGGTACACTGCAAGCCGCATTGAGTCAATGTTTAAGGTAGGGTTTGAGTTTAATTAAGTGTGGCCCAGGTCCAAGTTCGAGGAACTTGGGCCCGTGTCACTGTGAGGAATAATTCAATGGAGTGATGGGGGACCGGTGCGAAATAAGTGCATACGAGGCCCGGAAAAACTTGGGGTCGTGGGGAACTAGTTCTCCACGAAACCAAGGGAATCTAAAAACAAAGTAGGTGGTGGATATGTTACGAGAGATGGTGGTGAACACGTGCCATGCTAACCCTCTAAGCTCGGTTCCATGTTACACACAATTCCTCTCACCTAAAAAATCATCGTAATATAAAGGAACCAAGGCGTAAAGAACATAGAGTATTATGGATGTGCAAGTAAAATCGGGAATATGACCCAAACTTTTGAAAATGGGTGAAAATGACCTCCCGACTCCGCATCGCACATAACGTTTTCCCACGTGATACATTTTTCACAAAATTTATATAAATGGATTCATATTTTCATTTACTACATCATGGGAATAGAAAATTAGAGGTTTCTTAGGGATAGGTGAGAGAAAAACAAGGAAAACATTTCCGATTCCTAATGATCACTTGTAAGTAAACAAAAATCATTAAATGAAGACATGGGTGTAAAGTTATTCTTCCCCAAGCAAGAGGACATGAAGGGATGAGTTTTGCAGGGTTTTACATGATTTTTACAGTTCCTTTAATGATCTTTCTTGGTGGTTTATGCCATATTTCGATTTCCTTCTTTCTCTTTCTTATATATTCTAAAAAGGAGCTCATTTTAGATAGTTAATTATTCTTTATTTTGATGCTCTATTCTCTACGAGGTTTCTACGGGTGTATTATGAGCTCCAAATCTCCATTTTGAGCACCTTGTAAGTGATTCATGCCTAATATATTTATTGTAAAGGACTGTGTCACTATTTGAAGTAATAAAATCAAGTTTGTGGTTATTTTACAACCCTTGTTTGTTTTTTATTGCATCATCTTGCCTCTACACCACATTTAAAGGTATTTTGTGCATGTGAATGGTTTCTTGCATGCTCCAAATGATTGTGTTTAATGGAAATGGTAGTGTAAATGTGTGTTTATAGACTGTGGTGTCTCAATAACCTCTCTATATCCATTTTACCTCATTATCATCCCTTGGAGAGTGTCTAAACCATCTTTCTTTTCTTGCTATCAACCCCTTAGTGTAGGATTTCTTCACTTTCATGAATTTTCCTCTCTCCCTGGTCCTTGGAATCATAGGATAGGATTAGATAGTTTTTTTACCCTTTATTAGGAGTAGTTGTAGGATTAGATTAGGAAGAGGAACCAACCTTTTGTGGAGAATTATCTCGGTTTCATGGTCCAACGCCTTTGGAGATGATACCATTTTTACTAGTTACACTTGATTTCCCAGTCAACTCACTTATGATAAAATCGAGGATGATGTAATTTTTTTATAATAGTTTTGGCAGACCTAGTGGGAAAATATTGAGGAGCTTTACATCTTACTTTAATTAAGTTTTGTTGTGCTCTTAGTGAAATATCATCCATTGGAGGTAATTTCAAGAAAAACTAGCGATTCTACGATCGATCCAAACAACCAATTTTATGAGTTCGCAGAGATTCCTTTCCATCCATTTTATTTCCACATCTTTCATTTCTCTTACATTCACAAAGTTATGCGATCATGACTTCATTTCCATCATGTAATTCTCATTGGCAGTAATGTCATTCAAATCCACCTCTAAGATGTTACAACACACTTCCAGACCAGTTCTATGATCATAGTCAGAATCATTATTCCTATCCATATGAGCAATGTGTTAGAAAATCTAGTTACTCACAAATTTTAGAGTTGTTCAAGAGCAAGGATATACAGGGTTTTAAAGCCATTCCATACCTAGATATGACTTGGAGGATAAAATTCAAATAATGGAGTAGTTCTTGGAAGATGTCAAGGGACTACTACAAATATTGCAACCTAAAAACCAATTTATAGGAAACCATGTCTATGGGGAGGTCACATACGTAGTTGGTTTATTCCATAATAAAGGCTTGAGGTAATGATTGATTCCTTTACTCAAATGGTTGGTTTTGCTTCATCTTTGCAAGCATCAGAGACTGATGACCCTAATGCTGAAGAACCCTATCAAAGGGATGTTTCCACACCTTTCCAAATCAACATCCAATTCCTATCTATGACCAACCATCCAATCCTAAGGATAAATCCCCTTGTTCTCCATTTCTTACCCCATTGTGGATTCCATTTCTCCATCCTCTTATCTTCCACCCCATCTGAAATTCTTTTCCCTTTTACTCTTTCAAAATTCAAGAAGAAAGAAAAATACCTTCCCTTCCATGACCAAAAATGTAGAAATTAGTTGAGACCCAACCCACCCCTTGTCCTATTATCCCAAATCCATTTTTGGAGGAAAAAAATCAAAAATAAGTCAAAAGGGGAAGAAAATAAAAGAGCCCAGTAGATAATCTTACAAAAAAATTGAGGAATTGGTCTACCAAGTTCCAAATCACTCAAATGCCATTAATGAATAGGCCTTTAAAGCGAGTTGGAGCTAAAAAAAAGTGACAGAAATTGATTTTGTAGTAGAATTAGCATAATAAATAAATGTTTAACAATCCATTTTCTCATAATGTAATGTACACATGGACATTCTATTTTTAGTTATTGTTGATCCATCACATGTTGCATGAGGATCAAGTAGAGGAAGAGAAATTACCTCGAAATCCAAGTGAAGAGGAGCACATGGAGGAGAACAAGAAAGATTGAAAGGTCTGAGTGTGTAGAAGATCATAGAGGATATTTCAAATCCTTCTCCCACTTCATCCTTCCAAAAATATTATTTTGTGGAATATTTTTTCTCTCAAACTTCATATTTGAGGAAGAGGGAGAACCATGTTGAGTCGATTTGCAAATTTAGAAGACATAATGGAAGGATAAGAACTCTTGGCATAGTTGGACAACAAAGAGGCTTATTTCTTATCATATTTGGAGGATTGCATTGGTGAATAAGAGGAAATTGAACTTATTAATTTCACTACCCCATCACCTATCTTCCAACATAAAGAGTCTCATGTCATGGAAGAAAGCATTCAAGAAATACCTGCTACCCACAATTGTCCTCATGAATTAGAAATGGAGGAGTTTGATCTTCCAAACTTTATGTTGGTTGAGGAGAAAGAAGAGAAAAATGATGACAACATTTCCAAATCAGTCATCAAGGTAGAGGATGAGTTGTTTGTAGATGAAGAACAAGGTCCAAATCAACATGCAAAAATTCATCTTTTCTAGGAAAGTCTGTAAGATGACTTCATTTTTAAATTTGGGTCTTGGAGCAATGGGAAACCTTCAAAGATCATATCATGCCCAATCAATTACCTAGCTAATTTGGAGCCAAAATCAGAGTTTACACCTTTCATTTTCACTTCGAGCATGAGGATGGGCCTTAAAGTGACAAGGATCAAAGCACTAATACCTATAAAAACCAAATACAGAGCAATTAAAAGAAGTATTTATATTGTTTCTAGTTTATACCTTGATGAGTAGAGTGAAGAACCAACTCTATTTCAGTTTTTTAATCTTGTTCACAACCATGTTCGGTGAAAAATTATTCACATGGTCCCGATTTGTGAGGAAAGGAATCTAATTCTTCTTGTTAGTTGTAGGATTTGTTTGATTTTTCCTTACATTAGGTTAGAGTAGGTTATGAGTAGGGTTGATATCATTAGAATAGGTTCTTATACACAATCTACATGTTCCACTTGGGCATGTATGATCTTCCTTTTTTTTACATAGTGTGTTGTGGTGTTTTTTTCTCCTGCACGAGTTCATTCAAAGTGGCAATGTTCATAGGAAATTATTTTTAATATCAATCCCAACTGTATTCCAAATCAACATGTATTTCCAAACTCTGTAGTGATTCATCCTTTGTCAAGAAATCAGTTCTCCGGTTCCTTTAACTTGGTAAAGTAAGCATATTTTGGGACAATTTCAATTGCATTCATTCATCCTTGTCTCAATAGATCGGTTTACGAGAGGGAAAGAGAAGAGAAAATTTTAGGTTCAAATAAATTTCCACTTGCATAAAATGTTCTTGGTTGATTTTTTAAAAAATTAGAAAATTTGCGTAAAAGAGAAGTTCTAGGTTCAATGACACTTTAAGTGGGCTCAAGGAGAAAAATTTTAGAGTTCCGGATCAGATTCTAGAGTATCGGGCTAACTCTATGCCCAATGGAATCTTTAAGGCCACTCATCATCTCATATAGCGGGAATATGTCCTCATGACTCACAATTGTTACCCATTTTTACCACTGGTAAAAATGGGCAACTTGGGTGACATTAAACTTGAGCAATCGATTGAGTTTTCAATGGAGAATCTAGATAAAAACATGTAAAATTATATGTTTTAAACACTTACCGAATTTGGGACTTTGGGGATTATTTGGTGCAATTTTCCCTCTTATGGGATTCAAAGGGATCAAAACTTAGTCAATTTTGGGCAAAAATGAGTAAAAATGGATAAAGTTGTCTTTGTAATATTTTACATCATTTTCTTTAACTACATGGCCTATGAAATATTCAAAAGATTGGAGAAAATTGGAGAAAACATGAAAAATGGGGCCCAACAAAGTGTAGTGCATCTCCATGGGGATCGAGATGGAATAGGTTCCCATAGAACTAGGTTCTTTGCAGCTTTGTTGGGACCGATTTGCTAAAAGAGGCGGTGTTGCGCGGTGGAATCGGTGTCAATATTGCTCTACATGGACAAAGTCACCAATCAAGAAAGGTGGGGACAAATTTCTTTTTACGAGCGACGACACGAGGATTTTGAGCCCAAGAGGCTGATGTATACACCTAATTTTTGTATCTATATCCTCTTCACCTACATGCGCATATTTATTATTCATCCTTATTAGCTAATCAAATGCCCATTTATTCTATCATTAGCTAGCCCTCATTGCCTAATATTAATTAATTAAGTCCCATTAATTAATTAATCAATCATCGATCTTTATTAATTCACAATTAATTAATTAATCCCATTTTATTAATTAATTAAAGGTTTCCCACATCCACCTTAACTAGCTTCTATTTTAAAATGATTTATTCCAAATATATGTCTTATACATCCCCATGCTTCTTCTAACCTATCCCCATCTCCAACTCACCTACACCTCACCATTTAACAATCCATTCCCACCCAATGATTTAAAGCATTCGGCCAACCCTTAAAACAAACTAAATCATGCCGAAAAAAAAGAAAAATATTCCTAACGGAAAATTTCCTAGAATCAGCGATAATAATGACCGAGCCTCGCCGCCACTAACCTTATAAATCTAATTTGTTTCTTATCATTCATCATCAAAAATTGAATGTCAAGACCCTTCTTATAACTTCGTAATGCATATTTTGTGCTGAATGTTCAGAATCCATTATAGACCTCCCGACCTTCTTCTGACATGCATGCATCAATCAAGATCATCATTTTTGTGATATTGTCACTATTTTATGTAGCTTAATCAACTTTATCATATTATCTAGTATTTTTCATCTAACCTTTTGCATGTCTAGATCATCGAAACAAATATCAAAGCCTAAACATTAAATCCCTCCTACAAAATCACTCTTGCGGGTTGATCATTTGATTTTCCTTCCTTGGCCTCATCAATCCATGTCCTAGTTGTCATCGACCCTTGCAAATAATCATCGACCCATCCTCGTAGTCCTTGCTTTTGTTGTTCGAGAGCCATCTTGGTCTCTAAATTTTCTTACCCTCTATCCCAAATTGTTAAGCACTTATCCCAACCTCTATGTTACGGGAAATAAGCTTATTTACACCCTAGTCATTGTCGCCACTGGGCCTTGGTTTCAATCTCCATCCTAAAACCCTTATTTCCCATTATCCTTCGTATTTATTCCTTCATAATTTCTTTGTAGGGTTACTCCATCATTTCTATACTTTTGCATCTTCTAGATGGCTCTACGATCCTATACGATTTACATATTTCTCTTATTTTCCTAATCCTTCCCTCCCAGTGTCACCACCGCATGTCCACTGAATAGTTTAGGTCGCCATCAACGTAGACCCGGGTATTATTGCTTTTTAGTTGCTTGATTAGATTAGTATCTCAATAAATTAAAAGCACTTTCATATTACGTAGTTTTTCATTCTCTTCATATTATCAATATACATTTCCTTTTACGTCATATTTTGTCTAAAAATGGGGTTGACATCCACCGAGGAATTTTACGCTTTTTGGGCCCACCCACTTTTCCAGAACCCCCTCCCAAACCATCTAATCCAAAATCATTTTCAGTCTTATTTGTAGATTTAATCCAATTTTAGAAGTGAGAATCAACCATCTAGCACTCATATCCAACACTGAGCATCTGAGGTAACATAAATCATCTATCCTTTTGAGTTCACTAGTTTATTTAGTAGCTAGTGCATTCATGCCATGCACGCTAGTTGGACCACCCTTTAGGTGGTTTCTTTCTTTATATATATAGTTCCTTTTCATGTTTCACACTAACAACATAGCACAAGGTCTTGATTTATTCCTTGCTCGATTCATGGCTTGGATCCATAGACTCGAGAAGTGCAGATAAATAGGAAAATCACTATCCAAGGTATTTCACTCATTTTCTCCTTTTTGCATTGTATATTCCCTTCTTGTTTGTGTACTCATCCAACATCACATTTCATTTTGGGTTTAAAAAGGATACTCTTTTGCATCCTTCTTTCCCACATAGCTTAAGTAGGGGTTTAATAATCTGCATCTCACTTGTCTTATCACACATAGCCTTAAACCTCACAAATTAATTAACACATCAAAACACCCCTCCTTGGTTTTCTGATTGGGATTTCATCACCCAATAGTAAACCATTTTAGACATTTCCCACCCACAACTTACCTGAGACCAAACATATTTTTCCTTTTTCTAGGTACCTACTTAACTATCCTCTTTTCTTTTCCATAAATTCTTAATAATCAAACATAAAAATTGTTTGTTTTACTTTCTTGGGTAAAAACATATTTCCATGCCCATAGTCACTCATTTGGTAGCTAGGAGAATGGAACAAAATATTTCTTCAAATGATCCCTTGTCTCAACAAATGTTCTGTACCACAACTTATTCATTTGTACCCTTGACCATTCAACTGCTCACTGACATATCTCAACTGGAGCCTTTTGTTCACACTACTAACTTTAGGAGAGACCAATCCATTCTTTTACAATCAATCTATCCCATCTAGACTAGCCACCCCACCATCAATCCAATCTAAACCTCCTGGACCAACTAAGGTCCCTCTCGGCGATGCCATGTTCCAAGAGCTCTTGGATACAAATCTTGTTGCACTTCAAGCTTATCTTCTTAGGAGATCAACCAATTTTCCCAGATGGACTAACGCTCCAACAACTATATCCCTATAAAAGTAATCCTCATGTCACTCGGGTTGTGGCTAATGATCCTTCTATATCCCATCTGGCTTCCTCCTCTACCAATCCCTCAACTCATTAGACTACCCAGATAGTCACCCCGATCCTCATTGTCTTATGTTGATCAACACAAATATTAATACTACTCTTCCCTTAGCTTCTTCAGTTTTTATCCCCATTAGTGTCCCTACTCAACAAGTCCAAACATCATATCCCATCTCTAGATAGTATGATCTCCTTACATCCAACATGTCAATCAATACTTCCCAACCCCCTCTCATGGGTGTTTTACATTATGCATTGTCTAATCCTTTTTAACAACAATACGAACTGTACATACCCACAACCCTTCTCAACACTTTCCGAGGCAACCAACCCAATATCAACAATCATATCATGTCCCCATCACCTAGTAACTACTTTTCAACAACCATCCTTCCAATCACAAGTTATGGTTTACCCCTAAAAAAATTCCCAGGACACCAATACATCTGCAAGCTCATCAACACATTTACCCGAATACCTCTTTCATGAAGCCCCTACCTCTTTCAAATGATCCTATGCATGCCCTTGTAAATAGGTTAGCTAACCTTGAAGCTGTGACCTTAGGGATGAAGGTCTCACTATCATATGAAAAAATATGCAATGATCCTCTTCACTCGTATGTTCCCATCAAAGGCCGTATCCTACATATTGGGAATTCCCCATATTTACCAAAGTTAATAGCAAGGAGGATACCTAATAAGTATATCCATGCATTTAAGAATGCATGATACTTTATCACACATGACCAAGATTTGATGCTCTATACCTTCCCCATGTCTTTGGCAGTCTGCCTAGATTGGTATAACAATATACCTCAATACTCTATATTTTCCTTTTCCCAACTCACGCAACTATTCTTAGAACACTTCTCAATTAATATTGCATGTAAAGTAACCATTAATGATATCTATACCATTAGAGTTCAAGGATGAATCCATCATAGAATTCTTCACATGCTGGCATAACACCATAAACCATTTATCCTTCCCTATTCCATAGACCAAACTTGTTGAACTCATTTTGCAATCATGTGTGGAGCATATAGCTTCTACATTGAAAATCCAATCATTTCAAACCTTTTGATGAGGCCTTCACTATGGCCCATAAATAGGAAACACGTGCCCTCAAGTAGGGCCATTTAAAACTCAAATCAAATAAACCCAAACAATATTATACTAAATCATCTACATCAAATGAAAAATCATAGGCGAAATCCAATGCGGTGGTTCTTAAATCATCTCACGCATCTAAATATAACACATGAGTTCAACAATGGTTCACTCATCCGATTGCCTAACTATACTCCCCTTGAGGATTCATATAACATAATATTCCATAAATTAATAATGGCCAATCTTGTCGACGTCATCCCATCCGAGTGGTTAACAATACTAGATCGATACCATTATGGTATCGATAATACCACTACTAAAAATATCACCATGTACCGAGGTAATGACATAGAAAGATGTCATGTTTTAAGTACTTGTACAAAGACTCATTGATGAGGGTGATATTCAAGTCAAAATCTAAATACTTTTCCCAATCAACCCCTTGACATTTTCAAACAACCCTTCCAAAATCATACATCAACAATTCAAGCCACCACCTCAACCACAAATCAATCACCTAATGCTCATACAATAAACACCCTGAAATCTAATGATCATGATCCTATTTCATCCAAAACTTCATATTTGTCCACCTCTATTACCTTTGACATCCTCCCCACATCGGTTACATCCACATCTATTTCGGAATTAAATCCTTCACCTACAACCGCCAAAACCCCATTATTAGTTATCTCATTTATTCCCTTAGCAACATTTATGAAACAATTGTTTCATTCTATTTACAAATCCGGTGTTCGTCATTTTCCAGCTTCCTCATCCAATTCACTATCAATTTTAGTAGGCTTGGAAACCTTTCCTATATTGGTTCCACCCTTTCCCATCATACCATTTGTAGAGCCTATCCCGATTCTTAATTCCTCAACTTTACCCATTGACCGATTGCAGCAATTACATCCCTACCATATTCTTATTTCACCCCAACATTTTCATCGAAGAATACTTAAAACCACTTTATCTTTTATGACCTTAGATGTACCTTACACCTCATCAACACAATCTTATCAATCCCCATCTTCCATGGATTTTCTCTAAAAAAATTGTTTCCTACATCCAAACCAATTTCTTCCTTGCCATCTGACTCCCTAGTTGAGATTGTGGATGGTTCTCTGATAGTGTGTCCTCACATACAAAACCCATGGTCCCCTATAGAGGTAAAATATCTTATCCAAGATTATCTACTCTAGAACCATGACTATTTCAACTCGCTAATCCAAAATCATCCTATACCAAAACACCAATTGATAGTAAAAGCTGAATCCAAGTCATAATAGTATCGAGAGGCATTGGTTCTACCCCAAGCATCCAAATTTCCCCATAAGACACCTTCTAGCACTCTCGTTACATCGAACACGAGATATATTCTATCACCTACTACAAACCTTCACAATTATGCTTTCTTACTATCAAGGATGTCAACCCAAAAGGAAATAATCCTCTATGGTTCAATCCTAATCTTATGTGCACCTTCCATCACACCCTCGAGACAAGACACTAATCATTGTAAAGAGCTCCAAGCTATTATTCACAATCTCATCGAATATGGGAGACTTGTTCTGGACTAAGCGAGTCCCTTCCTTCCACATCTAATTCAGCATCTGTTATTTTTCCTTCATGAAAGGACCCACCAGTGATGTCCCTCATATATTCATCAATGAAGTTCAAGTAACCACTCAATATGGCACGCTTGTAATACCGAATTTTGGGGTGTGGAAGCTATTTTTGGTCTTCTGGAATCAGAATTTAAGTGTTGGAGTTTGAATGCTTAAGTTTGGAGACTTTAGGACCATTCTATAGTCATGATCATTTTTTCACATTGTGTACTTGATGTTAAGTTTTCATTACCTAGTGGTTAACTGGTTGTTGACATAGTGACAATTTTTCCATCTATGGGAAGTTGAAAGGTTATGACTTTCAAACTTCTAGAGTCAACTATAGAACTTCCTAGGAGGATTGTAATATTATAAATAGAGGTGTTAGGGGCATCCTAATGTATCTTGAGTGATAAAAGGTTCTTGAGTCTTATAACATCAAGAAGTGATCAAGGTTGAGAAATTGGGTGTCAATTGTGTCTTAGATGTGGTTTAACATCTTTGGGAATTCTATTGTGAGTTCATGAGTGATTGTTGTGCAATTGTAACTGAGAGAAGACTGTGAGAGTTGGTTTTACTCTTGTTAGTAAAATCGAGGAATTTATTGGTGGCCGTAGCCCACATTGGGTGAACGAAATTAAATCTTGTCTTATCTTATTTTTTGCATTGTTTATATATGTTGTTATTTTTCTACAAGTACAACTCTGCTAAATAATTTCCCTCATTGTGTGATTTTAGGATTTGTTTCCGCATATTTTTTCTCTAATTCCTAATAATTGGTACTAGACCTTTAGTTTTTTTTACTGAAGTAGTGAATCACGGGAGATTTTTTCTTAAGTGGGAGCTATGGTAGATGAGGGTAGATCTAGGTTTGAGAAGTTCAATGGGCGAAACTCTATTTTTGGAAGATGAAAATGGCGGATTACTTGTATCAGAATGACATCCATGTTTCTTTGGATTCAAAAGAAAAGAAACCTACTGACCATTTTGGATGAGAATTAGGAGTTTCTAGATAAAAAAGTAATCAGGTAAATTTGTTTATGTCTTGCATCTTTAGTTTCTTTCACCATATCGCAGGACAAGACCATGGAAGGTCTCATGAATGCATTGGGGAAGTTATATGAAAAACCCTCTTCCTCTAATAAAATTATTTTGATGAAAAATTTATTTAATATGAATATTTCTAAGAATGTTTTGATTGCTTTGATCATTTGAATGAATTTAATATAGTTGTATGTTAAACTCAGTGAAAATTGACTTTGATGATGAGGTCAGGGATTTTTTGATTTTTTCCCCTTACCTGATAGCTCAGATATATTGGTTATGGTTGTAAGAAATTTAGTCTCTAATAATTCAAAGATGAAATTTGAAGTTGTGATAAAGGTGTTCTGAGAAAGGAAATGCGAAGAAAGAGTTCCAAGGATTCTCTTACTTACGTAAATGTTTGACGGTGGAGAGAAGAGGGAGACAAAAGACCGAGAGGGAAAGGTAACCATGGGAATTCAAATGATTTTGGAAGGTCAAAGTCAAAGAGAAAGTAGGAATGTTGGAATTATGGGAAGGTTGGTCATGCTTAAGAAAGATTGTTGGGTTCTTCGAGATAAGAAGAAAAAGAAAGAGGTAACTAAGAAGATAAATGTGGTAGCGGTGATGTTTTTAGGATGCCTTAATAATTTATTTAGATAATATTGTTGATTCTTGGGTGTTAGATTGAGGATTCTTTCCATGCCACCCCACATATAAATTAATTTCTTGAGTTTGTTCAAGATGATTTTGGACATGTATATCTTAGAGATGATGAAACATGCAAAAGAGTAGGGAAAGGTTGTGTTCGGGTGAGAATGCAAAATGGGAACACGTGTCTACTTAAGGATGTCAGGAATGTGCCTAAGTTGAGGTAGAACTTGATATCGGTGAGTTAGTTGGGTGATAATTCTACGATTAGTTTTACGGTGGATTCATGGAAGGTTACTAAGGGTGCTCTTATGGTTGCATGAGGTAAGAAAACTAGTACTTTATATTTTACCAATGGTGCTGATTATTGTGATTTAGTTGCTGAAAATGGATATGGAACTTTTGGTACTAAAGAATCAGTCATATGAGTTAAAAGGACACGCAAATTCTAAAGGACGGGTTTCTGAATTAAAGGATTTATATTTGGACTTCGTAGAAGGACTGTTTTTGGGAAACAAAAGCTAGTGATATTCCTCAAATTTGGACCTACGGGAAGGAGGAAAGTTTGAGTTAGTGCATACATATGTATGGGGGATACCTAAGGTAAAATCATTGGTGGTTCATATTATTATGTCACTTTCATTGATGATGTAACTAGAAAATTTTGGGTATATTGCATTAGAAATAAATCTGATGTGTTTGAAACTTTCAAAAGATGGAAATCCTTGGTTGAGAATGAAACAGGTCTCAAGTTCAAATGTCTCATATTAGATAATGGAGGGGAGTATTGCAAAAATTAATTTCTTAACTATTATTCGGTGAATGGGATGGACAGTAAAGGACAATTCCGAAGACTCCATATGAAAATGGAGTGTCAAAGAGAATGAGCAAGACAATCATGGAGTATACTAGGTTCATGAGGTTACATGCGTGGCTTCCACTCATGTTTATGGTAGAAGCGATGAGAACAACAATTTATCTTATTAACAGAGGACCTCTATGGCCTTGAATGGATGCATACATGAGGAGGATTGGATTGGTAAGAAACTTGATTACTCATTTCTTAGAGTATTTGGTTGTGAGGTATTTTTTCACATTAATAAAGATGATAGGACCAAGTTAGAGGATAAGTATAAGAAATTCACCTTTGTTGGATATGGTGAGGATGACTTTTGTTTCCATGTTTGGAGTCTGAAGGACAAGAAAATATTTCAGTCTAGAGATATTGTCTTTAATGAAAAATTCATGTATAAAGATCAGTTGTAGGAACATAAAGAGGAATCAAAGAAAGAATAAACAATGTTAGAGGAAATTGTGGATGGAAAGGTGTCTAAGGGTTGGTTCACATGCAACATGTTCTAACATAGCCATGCTTGATTCAGATCCTACTCGTCACAAGAATCCCAAACTCCTAAGATGAGAAGTTATTTTGCGGTAAGAATGGAACCTAAAAGTTATACTCCATATTTGAATTATTTATTGCTCATTGACAGTGGAGAGACAAATTTAGCCGAGGAAGAAGTGTAGGTGGATTCCATAAAGAATTGGAAGCATGCCATGGATTAAGAGCATAGATCTCTTATGGAGAACTAGACTTGGGATCTCGGTGGAGCTACCCGAGGGAAAGAAAGAATTATAAAACAAGTGGGTGTACAAACAAAAATAGGAAGATGGAGGCGAGAAAAAGGTATAAGGCCCAGTTCATGGTCAAGGATGTTCATAGAAGAAAGGTATAAACTTTGAGAAGGTGGCAAGGTCTCAAGAGGAAGCAAATAAAATCCTTGGTATGAGAATAACTCAGAACATGAAGGAGAGGAAACTAGTATTATTTCAAGAAGAGTACATAAAGAAGGTCTTGGAGAGGTTTAGTATGCAGGATGCTAAACTAGTTTATGTAGACACAAATATAGCACATTAGACAATATTTAGCCCAGTCTTATGCTACTACTTAGAAGGTTCTTAAGTGTATAAAGTACTAATTAATCTCACCTTTTGGAAACCTTTTTCTTATCTTTTATTTTGTCTTTCCCACCTATTTTCTAATGCTTATCCACCCATTTCGCAACTTCCCAAAAATTCTATCCATAAATAAGGGCACTCCGGCCTATATTGGGGTGCATTGAGGTTCCCTGGTCCCATTCTAGGCACCCGAGTATATGCACCTCTTCCGCTTGTTTTTGGGTCATTTATAGCTGTTGGTCATCCTTATCTTCTTCTCATTTGGCTGTGTCAAGGTTAGTCGACCCATTCATTTGCATCTTTTATTTTTCTAGGGCTTTGGGTATTTCTTCTTGAATTTGAATTCATTCTCCAGTTCATCGAAAAATCCAATGTGATAAATGGGAAGTAATCAGAGACATTTAGTGACCAAACCAGATTGTGTTCTTAAACATTTACACATCCTGAACACCCAGATTGTAGACCAAAGCACACCCAAGGGCACCCCAATACCTTCCCAGTGCCTGTGTCATCCTAGAAAGCCAGTCTACCCTCTATAGAGCCCCTGAGTGTTCATTTGCACTTCCGAGAGTTCTATTTCCAGATCTGTGACAACTCGAGATAGTCACCAAGTCAATCGCCTAAGTCATTTCCCTTCTTCCTCTTGCATACTTAGGATTTTATTTCATTTAGAATATTTAGTTTCATTTATTCCATACTATTTTAGTTATTTTATTATAGCGTTTTAGTCCTTCTATTTAGATAAACTAATTTTGCTAATACCTCTTATATATAGGTCTTAGTTTAGTTTTAGTTAAATCATTTTAGTGAACCCAATGTCTCTTTATAGAACCTTATAGGGTTTTGTCTTTGTAAACATCACCAAAGGAAAGAACAATCAAAATTCCTCTAAGTCCTCCAGTCTACAACTAGCTTTGCAATTTGATAGTTTTGGTCATGCTTTCGTCAACACCCCTACCCTACTCTGGTAAAAACCCTTGTCCTTATTTCATCAAACTTCCACATGGATCCTTGTGTCATTCAAGATGTTGTTAATAATTACTTATAAACTATTAATCCCATCACTCGGCTCAACTTACAACTGAAGTACAAGATCATCCTCATGCCAATATAGAATACCCTAGCATTTCCTTACCTCTTTTTCATCTCCTCCTTCTCAACCAACAATTCCTTCCCAACTCCAACACCTTCACATTCCCTTGTTCCTATCATTGGTATGATTGATACGGTCCCCTCTATTTCACCACCTACTACGGTTCTTGCCAACATTTTCATACCCCTCATCACGCATACTCTGCATTACTCTGTTGTTTTCCATATTCCTCCCCTCTCCCCATTTCTTTACGAGATGCCATTCGCAGCTACTCTCTGCATGTTTCACATAGTCTCTTCCCCACCATTTGATCCTAGCATTTTTATTGTACCATACTGAGGCCCTTTACCCTCTCTTGATCTTATCTCAACCTCATAAACAATATCATCTTCCTTCGTGCACCCACCATTCACTTGCACCCTCTTCATAAATAATTCTTATTCCATGAACACATACCACTAAACACATCTTACACTTCGCTATTGTATGCTCCCACGAGGGTATCCTTCGAGGGTAAGTGCAAAGTTTGGGGGACAATTAAGTGGAAATAAAATCTTGAATTTTACATCAAAAACAAAAAAACATAAAATTTAGTTTTCCGCGGACTTGAATCATCTTTGAAAAGTAAAAAATATGTCATAAAAATGGTACCATTACATAGGAAAACTGTTATCTTTCTATAAATATTGATTTTAAAGTGAATAGAATAGGATAAATATTATTTTATAATTTTTTACCAATAGTAGATCTTTAAGACACTTTTTCCCTGTGAATGTTTATGTCTACGTTTAAGGCTACTTAATTTTGTTTCACTTGTTAGAATGTGATAAAATTTATACCATCCCAACCGTGGTGAAATTATAGACATGTTCACAAAAAAATTATTTGATTTCAATATTTTTTGATGAAGTTATGGTGGGAAAACAAAAAGTGCTCTATTTTCTTTATGTTTTTAGATCACTTTCATGGAAAAAAACATAAAAATACAATATTTCTCAAAAAAATACAAAATAAAATCTATCCCAAGATAAATAGCATCATATAACTTCTCACCAAAGGAAATATATATATATATATATATAATTTTGGTCATCCAAATCGTGGGCAAACAGACTACAATCTTATAGGCGTTTTAAAAAAAAATACCAAGTCATTGAATTTTGAGTGTTTAATATACCTAAATTTGTCCATTTTTAAAAATATTAGTAGTTTAGAAACTAGATTCTGGATGCTACAATTCATATTAATTTAATTTTTCTAATTTTGAGTGTATGCATTGCTAATAATCACTACAAGTTGATATTTTGTTGTTATTTACAATATGGCATCCACTTATGACCTCTTTTTGTCCCCAACTCAGTGGCACTTACCCTTGACTGGTTTTTGATTTTAATGATCTCCATTCTCCTTTATGTGATCCACATCTATATCATGGTTCTATCATACTTACTTGCGTTGCATATAGCCCGCATGTTTTCCATCTTGTAGTTCACCTTACACGTACTCCCATTACTGCCCCACTCACTCTTGGAAAATATTGGCTAGATTATATCGGAGGGGCACTTGATCCTAATCACGTTGATATCACTTTTCCCATGCCATTTGTTTACGTCCGCATTTGTAGCAGCTCCTTCCTTTGCTATTCACCTAACTACACTATTTGGTATACCCTAGGATGCCCATTGCCACCCTTCACTAATGAAGAATATTTCATGGTGATCCATATCTTTTGCATTCACGATTATTTGAACAACCACCAACATACCCTTTCTTATCAGTGCCTTCCGTGCTGTCTAATACAATTTTGATACCTATCTTAACAATTCTCATGTGTTAACACCCATTCACCTCCTCCTAGAGTCTGATCTTCCTCCTATGAGACAGTTATTGATTTTCACTCACACAGTCCTTCTCTTAATACACACTTATGGGATTCTATACACGCACTACAACTTCGGTGTAATTCCATGGAAGCCATAATTGCATCCCTTCATGCTACAATTAAGCAACTTCAACATGCTTCTACTCCTCCTATAACTCCTACCCCACCCACCTCCCCTAGTCACACCATTCCCTTCACCCATTATCCTTCTATCTAATCCTATCTTGTAGCACATCCTAGGTCACCTTCTTAATCACCAACTTATTAGGTTGCCACCTACTCCCTCTTCTCCTCACTTGCAGTAAACCCACATTCATGATTGACCATATTTTCATCATCATCTCCTTCAGGGACATCATATGGATTATTTCCATGAATTATCCTATGTTATTAGAGATGTCCAACAATTAGGCCTTCTCTCATTTAGTACCCCACCTCCTCCTATCCTACGTATAACCCCTCGGGCTCACCCAGTTTGTATGCATCAAACACGGCCTATCCGCATGCCATCTCACCACCCATCTATAGCATCACCTTTCCCATTTCTCCTTATGGGTTTCACACCATATTATTATTCGCTTCTCCATCCTTCCCTGCGTATATCAATCTCACTCACCCACACCGAACTTCTCTACAATATCCCCATTGTTAGATCGCGGCATTCCATTTGCATCATCTCAAGCATCGGTCGCAAAACCTTCCTCTTTTGATTTTATTGGTTGATTTCCCATTTCAACACACTTGGGGGCATAGCACATTACACCTCCCTCTTTTATCTTAACTACATATTGTTACAACATACATTTCTTACCTATCACTCATTTTCATATCACCACGATTAGTCTCGCCACCCTCATTACTTGATGACACACTCTTTTGCTTTGGTTCACACTCGATTGTTGAGGGATTTCCATTACACTAAACCCACACACAACACATCTTACATAATCCTATACATATCTATTCCACTAATCATTTCTACATCGGGCTTATCGATACACGTTACACTAGGCATCATCATTCTATGAGTCTAGTTTTACATTTCATTCTTACATTCTACCTTTACGCTAGGTCACATTATCCATGGGTTCATCTTATGCTATGACCATTGTGTATTCTACCTACACCAATCATCACACTTTCTACATTCTACCACATATCTACACATCCTATTCACCATTTGGTCACCTACACTACATTGTTCTACGCACTGCACTCACTACCCTATGACGCACTTTAGTTCCTCGATCCATACTCAATTGTTGAGGTTTTACCAATCAAATGGACCTTACCTACATGTAACATGTCATCATACCACATTCATCGGACTAGTGACCAATGCTCTAGGCTATATCATCACCCACACCCATCATCACGTAGTGGTATACACCTTAGGTTAAATCACCACTCTTTTCATCACTTCTACATCATCCTATTACATTCTCTCATCTCCTATTATATCATCCTATACTTTTCTCAATTCCAAATTATCCCATTCAATTGGCATATCCTAAATCATCATATAGTGGTATACACCTTAGGTTAAATCACCACTCCCTTTATCAATTCATCATTATCCTCTTACATCATATCATTGCATATTATATTATCCCATTCTAAGTCATTCTATTACATCATTATTTATCATACTCATCACATAGTGGTATAAGCTTTAGCCTACATAACCACCTCATCCTTATTCATCATGTAGTGCTATACACTTTAGATTAAATCACCACTTCCTTTACCCTATCCAGTTATTATCCTATACTATTCTATCACATCCTCATTTATCCTACTCATCACTAAGTGGTATACAGTTTAGGATAAATTACCACCTCATTCTTGTTCATCACATAGTGATCCACACTTCGTGCTAAACCACAACCTTACGCTCTTCACCACATACTCATATACGCTTCATACACCATCTTCACCCATCTCGTAGTGACATACGCTATAGGCTAGATCGTCACCTTCTTCTTCCATCATGTAGTGATATACTCTTAGGACTAAATCATCACTCACACATTCTACGAGTCGTGGTATACGCTTAGGCTATAGGTTCCACACACACCTTTCTATATGATGCATTCCCATCCATTCATCTTCTAGTGATATATTCTTAGGGATAAATCATCACTCCTTCGATCACGAAATTCATGGTATGCTCTTATGCTATAGGGCCCACACACATATTCTCTCCATGTCGCATCTCATCCCCACTATATATACACACTCATCGAAGTGCGCTAGACACACATACACAAACAACACTACTTGACCATTTCTGACGATCATGCACTATCATTTATGATTCATTCTTGACTATTGAGGGGGAAAATAAAATGAACCTCGGTGCATACACATTCATACACTCGGGGGCACGTTACTCTTATCATTCCATTTTTCATTTCATTCCATCCATCCACTACATATTACATTATCTTTAGGGAATTTAATCTTGTTTACTAATGCTTTTCATTTTCACTTTACTACAAATGTTATTTTTATTTCCTATATGTCATTATCGTACACACATGTGCATTCACACCTTTGTCTAGTGTGATTGCAGATCTGAAGACTCTACACGCAACATGGATGCTTATCTTCTACCCTTACTATACAAGTTCTTTGGGGCATCCACATTCGAGTTATACATGTGTCATTATTTCATTTTTGTACTTATCAAATATTACTACTTTCTCATACACGGTTTTGACATATTGGTCATCATCCTCACATGCTAATGGGTGTCTCATGTGCAAAACTTGTTTTATAGGATTACATGTTTCCATGACTACTTGTATTTCTACTTGTTTTCTTTGTTTTCCCTTTGTTTTTGTGCAACTGTTTGTTTTTTGTTGCCATGATGGCCTTTAGAGTCTTGTGACATCATGAGTGATGTCCCTTGTTTGTAACCCACTTTCAGGCGGTCTTCTTGTTGTTTTTTTCTTATTTACACTATTGTGCTTACTATTTTTTCTATGCTATTTATGTTTTTACATTGATTACATGCATTTTATTACGAGACTAACACTTTTTTGGTGAGCCATCCCTTTTGTATGCTTTGTTATCTACAAAGCGCTTTTCTTCCCCTGCAAGACCGAGTTTGTTACAAGGTCAAAGTGTGGTTGGTTCTATTTTTGGGTCACATTCTCCTTCCGGGGTCGTCACATGCACCCCCAAAGAGGGTGGAATCATTTTTGTTTTCTTCTAACAAGACATATTTACTTTGGTTCACACACAAGTGAGTGAGTTCATACGAACTCCATACATAACGGCCATAATAGGGTATAGTGTCCTTCGACATTCCGCAGAGGAGTTACGAGGCTCGGGGGTTACAATGAGTGGCCTCTCTACACTTCTCTATCCGGTGGTGTAGGATTTCCTAAAAACTAGTGTCATACCGAGATCTCTTCAAAAAATTGCATTAGAAGCAGTTAGAGTTGGAGGACACAAAACATTTCATCCCCACACTTCTTTAGTTAGGGTGGCATGAGATCATCTGAAAACCTCTCTACATTACATATATCCTTCTAGATCCTTTTTCTCTATAAGGATCAGTGCACATGTTCCATTTTTCCATTTATACTTTCTATTCTAGGGTACTTTACATTTCACGTAATTTACATATTTCCATTTATACATGCATTTTTACATACATACATATTTGACTACTTGAGCATTTTCTCCTTGCATGTCTATTGTATGAGAAACAAGATCAAATTGGGGAAACAACAAATAGCGAAAGTGACAATGACAATGACAACACACTGTGACATGTAGTTTCCATAATAATCATGCAAGTACATTACACAAAGCATCAGCCACACACACATTCCACCCTAGGCTCACTCTCATCACCTTTTCACATTTTTTATCTTTAGAATCCATGCTCCTCCATATGTTTCTTTTTATTCATTCTACACTTGATTCTAGTCGTTAACACGCTTTCTTCTACACTCTAAATGGTTATTAGGTATGTATATCTATCTAGTTTATGTTACCGTACTTTCCGCTCACCAACATAAAGTGGGGAAAATGTAGACATAAATATTACACATTAGAAACTATTTAAACTGGTCTTATCTTTGTTATTTATAAGGTTATCAAGTGTATAAAGTAATAATTAATCCCACCTTTTTGCCACCTTTTTTATCTTATATTTCATCTTTCCCACCTATTTTACAACTCTTATCCACCGTTTCAAAAATTCCCCAACATTCTAGCCCTAAATCGGGGTGCCCCAACGTATACGAGGATGCCTTAAGGCACCCTCGGTCCCATTTTAGGTGCCTCGGTCTATGCACAACCTCTTCCGCTTCTTTTTGGGTGATTTCTAGTTGTTGGTCATTATTATCTTCTTTTCAATTCACCTTTTTGGTATTAATTATGAAATTAAGCTTGAGATCCCTATAAATATAAATTTATAAGACCATAATCGTGGTCCTAGCTCTTTTGCATATTATCACTACTATCACTCCATCTATGGTTACATCACTTGCATCCACATAGTGCCATGCATTTAAGCTAGGAGATATGCATCACACACTCTACAAAGGGAGAGGGATTCCATTCTATTCCATGCAGATATGCTACTTACATTTCTATAACTACTATTTCTTACTACATCAAAAAGTATGACTGATACAAGAGAACCTATAACAAAACACACACACATGCACTAGAACAATATCGGGGTCGACAATGTTTGTGTAGTGCTCGATGATAAGTCCACTAATTTGGCAGTTGAAATCAGTCCCAACCATTCATATGCATCTTTTATTTTTCTAGGTCTTTGGGTATTTCTTCTTGCATTTAAGGTCATTCTCCAGTTCATCTAAAGAATCTAGTACGATAGATAGGAAGTAATCGATACATTTAACGACCATACTGCAGATTGAGGTTATGAGTATTTATGCGCAGTCCTAAGTGCCTGAGATTGCACCAGGTGCTCTAAGGTGCCCCAGTACCTTCTTAGGTACATGTGTCATCCCAAAATATCTTATTTTCCCTCTACTGTGGCTCTAGAGTGTTCGTTTGCACTTTTGAGTTCAAGTTACGAGATCTACGACAACTTGCGTTAGTCACCGTCAATCAACTAAGGCATTTCCCTTGTTCCTCTTGCATACTTAGGCTTTTATTTCAATTAGAATATTTAGTTACATTTATTCCTTAATTTTTACTTTTTTATTACAACATTTTAGTCCTCTTTTTACATTAACTAATTTTACAAATACCTCATATATATAGGTCTTAGTTTAATTTTAGTTAAATCAGTTGGTGCTCCTTTGGAAAGTTACTTTAAATTATCAAAGGAGAAGTGTCCCAAGATTAAGGAGGATAGAATCAAGATATCCAGGGTACCATACTCATTATTGGTTGATAGAGTGATGTATGCTATGGTATGCACTAGACCTAATATTTCCCATGCAGTGGGAGTAGTGAGCACATTTATGAGTGATCCAGGTAGAGAGAATTGGTAGGAAGTGAAGTGGATCCTTCAATATTTGAGAGGGACCATGGGAGAAGCATTTTCTTTCGAGTGGATCAAACATTACATTGTGTATCTATGTAGATTCAGATATGGCGGGAGATTTGGATAGTAGGAGGAGCATGAAAGGTTATATATTTATGGTTGGTGATACAACGGTGAGCAAGATTTCATAGTTACATAGGTTGTGGCTTCTTCAACCACATATTCTGAGTATGTTGTTTCCATAGAGGTAAGGAAGGAGATGATTTGGATAAAAAAATTTATTGATGATTTATGGCATAAGAAAGAAGTTTGGAGACTACACAATGATAGTCAGAGTGTTATTCATTTGGCGAAGAAATTCACTTTCCACTTTAGGATGAAGCACATTCATTTGAGATATAATTTCATCAGGGAAAATTTGTAAAAAGATAAGTTAAAGTGAAAAGATTCATCGATCGAGAATCCTATGGATAATATGACTAAGGAGATCATAAGGGAGAAGTTGAAGTTGTTTTCAACTTTGATTGGCCTTTATGGTTGATAATGAAGGGTTGAGAAATTTTCTCAATTGAAATAGTCTCCAAGTGGGATATTGTTGGGGTGTGGAGCCTATTTTTGGTCTTCTAGAATCATAATTGAAGTTTTGGAGTTCGAACGGTTAATTTTGGAGACTTCATGAACATGTAGTCATGTTCTATTTTTCACTCTATGTATTTACTTGATAATTCAATGTTATCGGTGGTTAACTAGTTGTTGACACGGACAATTGTTTCAGACATGGGAAGTTGAAAGGTTACGACTTTCAAACTTATAGGGTCAACTATAGAACTTCTTATGAGGATTGTAATCTTATAAATAGATGTTTTAGGGGTATCCTAATGTATCTTGAGTGATCAAAAAGGTTCTTGATTCTTAGAACATCAAGAGGTGATCAAGAGTGATCAAGGTTGAGCAATTGGGTGTCAATTGTGTCTTAGATGTGGTTTAACATCTTTTGGAATTCTATAGTGAGTTCATGAGTGATTACCATGCAATTAGAATCGAGAGAATCTTTGTGAGATTTAGTTTTACCCTTGATAATAAAATATGAGAAAGTTATTGGTGGACGTAGCCCACATTAGGTGAACCACATTAAATATTGTCTTGTCTTCTTTTGTGCATTGTTTATATGTGTTGTTATATTTTTGTAAGTACAATTCTGATAAATAATTTCCTACTACTTTGATTTGAGGAATTGTTTATGAATAATTGTTCTCTAATTACTAACACAAATCCACCTCTAATCCAAAATCTAAGTCCCACATCACCATTCCTCCCCCTTAGGAGTTGGTTGTGTCATCAAAACCAAAGGTTTCTATTTTAGCAACCCCTAAGCCTATCAAACAAAGCATTGTTAGACAACTTCATCAAGCCCTAGTCAAAATTTCACTCTATGAGCTCATCCAAATCTCACCAAATCATAGAAAATATATTATTGAATCCTTAAAACAAAATCCCACCCCTAATGATGATGCTCATCCCATCGCATCTCATGTAGGGTCACTTACCGTTCTACATCTATATCATTCAATGAAACTACAATTTTGGACATCCCACCAGAGGACCATGACCTTCCTCTCTTTATTATGGTTAGGATCAATGATACATTCATTTTAAGGTCCATGATTGATAGTGGAGCAAGCATTAATATTATCCCTTCACATACTTTCTATCAACTCAAGATTCCAAATGATACTTTGAGTCGGACACTTGTGGTCCTTCATGATTTTAACGATGTCATCGCTCCCACCCTGGGAATGGTTGTTATTCCCATCTATGTTGGTGAGAAGCTCATCCACCAGAATTTTTATATCATTAAAGGAAAATTCCAATAAAACCTTCTCCTTGAAAGACCATGGATCCATGCCATGCATTGTGTCCCATCAACACTCCATTGATCTCTTAAATATGAACATGAAGGAAAAATATTAACACTTTCTGTGGACAATCCTCCCTTCCAAGGTTTTAACATGAATTACATACCAAATTATGTACTCATCCCTAAGGATGATCTGTCTGTACCATCTACTATTTTAGCCATTCCCTCATCCAAAATCCCTAAAAACACTCCTAGATGACATGGTGACTAAACTTATGATTGGGGAGTATCGCATTCTTATGCTTAGTACCCTTCCCACTTCTAACCATGTACGTAGATATGATAAAGTGTCTATGTACCAACCAGAAGTCACGAATGTTATCCCTTTTGGACCACCGCATCGTCACACCAAAATTATTTACGATGGCTTTGATATCCCTTCTTCTCACATCGATGAAATCCCACATGCCAGGATTTATATTGGTGGATTTAGTTTTCTTGATAGCCCATATTTTTCTATAATTATTTCCATCGTTCGACATGGAATGGATTCGGTTTGGTCCATTACAAACATGTCCCATATAGCCTTATTTCCGATCAATATCAAAATCCTTACGAAAAGTTTGGGTTAGGGTATAAGGAGAGGTCCTCTGATTTCATCCAACCATCAGAGATACTGATGGAAATTCCTCCTCCACCCCATTGTATCTGTTTTGACTTTTGAAGATAAGGGTGCGCCTTCTCTGCCTCCTCCATCTTTTCCAACCCTCAAGGATCTTGTCATGCTCAAAGACATGGACATACCATCTTTGCTTTCTCTATCTCATATGACTCCCGAGGACATGAACATACTATCCCCACATTTCTTGACTCTTGAGGACATGTAATTGGATGACACCATCTCCATTGCCTCCAACTCTTTTGTTAGTATCCACCATAACTTTGGGACTTCTCACCTATCAATGTGACAATCCAAATAGATTCCTTCCTCTTTATCATATAGAGATGATAAAAGAAGAATCTTATACCATTGATGTTCTTCAGTGTACCAATGATGATTCCATATTTTCCCATACAAAGGCGGAAGATTCTTATCTTCAAAAGACATTACCATCTGATTCACCTTCTCTTCTTAATAAAGCCACCATTGATGTTAATATCAAGACTCCTCAAGAGCCTTGCATTCTCAAAGTGGGTCGATTTCTTGATCCACATGAGTTATAATCTTTTGACTCATTCCTCTCTCATCATCGCCAAGCATTTGCATGGTCATATTCAGAAATTTTGGGCCTTGACCCATCTATCTTTGTCCATAATAATGTCACTTATCCCAATGTTAAACCAGTGAAGCAAAATCTTTGCCACATACATCCTTGTGTTTCTCTCTTTATTAAAGAAGAGTTTCAATGGATTTTAATAGAAAATTTCATCATCTCCGTTGACTATTACGGTGGGTTTCCAACATTGTCCCCATTGCTAAAGAATAAAGAAAACTACACATATGCACCGACTTTTGATATCTCAATCTTGTTTTCCCTAAGAATGATTTCCCTCTCCCAAAAATTGATCGACTTATGGATCCTACCACAGGTCATGAGATGCTTTCTCTCATAAATGGTTTCTCTGAATTCTGACCAAATCCTCATTGCACTAGAAGATCAACACAAAACCTCTTTCATCACCCCTTGGGGATATTTCGTTATCACATCATGCCATTTGATTTGAATAATGTTGGTGCTACTTATTAGTTGGCCATGACTTATATCTTTCATTATCTCATCCACAAAACCTTTAAAGACTACATCGATGATATTTTGGGAAAATATAAGCAACGATGCAATCACCTTTTTTGCTCGAAGTTATTTTTTTAGTGTCTTATTCACTTTTTCCTTCATCTTAATCCATCCAAGTGTGTATTTATTGTCTTAACTAGCAAGCTCCTTGGATTCATTGTTTCTATTAGGGGCATCAAATTTGACCCCAAAAAAATTAAGGCAATCATTGAAATTCCTCCTTCCGCTAATCTTAAGAAACTTTCATGACCTTCAATCTTTTCGCCATTTCATTTAGCAAATTTATGATAATTTTCAACCTTTTCATCACCATCTTTGGAAAGATATTAAATTTGATTGGGATTACAATTTCCAAAAGTATTTTGACGATCTCAAGTGATATCTCTTATCTCTATCGGTGTTCACACCTCCACGTGATAGAGAGCCATTTTATTTGTATATATCTTCTACTAATCATGCTCTGGGGGCCATGTTGGTACATCACGATGACTAATGTCATGATCACATCATTATTTCTCTACATGACTATGAGACCCACTACACTAAAGGTGAAAGGATGTGTTGCTCTTTTTCTTCGCCACATCTAAGCTTCAACATTATCTTCTCAACCATAAAAGTTACTTCTGACTATCTTTCATCTCCTTAATACATTGCAGTCCAAATGGTATCATAGTGATCATGTTACTCGATGGCTCATGCTCATGACAGAGTTTGACCTTGAGTTTATCACTCAAAAATCCATTAAGGGAAAAGATAATTATGACAAATTGGTAGAAGTCCCTCTTCCTAGTACACATTTAACTCATGATCAATTTTTAGGCGAATCTATTAATAAATTTCATCACAAATATAATCCTCTAAAATTAATTCTCTTATTCAATCGATCAAAATATCACAAGGGGGAGCCAATGGCATCATTATCATTCCTTCATGGGAAACTATTAATTCCCTTGCATATAAACTCAATTTTAAGTGAACAAATAACATGGCGGAATATGAATCCTCATCTTAGTCCTTTCAAAGCTGTCTTCTTCTTAGGTGTTCAAATCCTTGACATCTACGGAGATTCTGATCTCATAATAAAATAAGTCACATGCGAGTATCAATGTAAAAACAATACTCTTCAAAAATATCGTGACATTTTTCATCTTTTTTAGGAAGCTTTTGATTCTTATACCATCCAAGTCCTTCCTCATTTGACCAAGTGTTTCACTAATACGATGTCATCCTCTTGCGTCTCTCATCCCATGGCCAATCGAGGAGTCTAAGTTTCCTAATACGATGTCATCCGGTGTCTCTCATTTCATGAGTTACCACAAGTTAATCTTATTGAATATAATTCATCGAACTTTGGTACTCTCAAATCTTTGATTATCTATCCAAATCTATCCTTCCTCTTGATCTCTCCAAAAATGTGAAGAGCTCTATATGTACCTAAAATTGTAGGGTACTACACCACTAGTAACGATGTTACACATTTCCCAATGATCACACAGTCTCCTCGCAAGGTGTTCGGAATCCGAAAGGCTCACCAAGTATACGCTTGTATCCTACATGCCCCGCTCAGCCTCCGCATGATTTGTTTCACCCTTTCCCCCTCTTTTCTTTTCTTTTTGTCTTCGGTGAAGAAACCGCCACCCGATCGTGGGTGGTGGTCCCGTGACCACCACCGGGATAGGTCGGTGGTCCCCATAACCGCCACCCCGTGCAGGCGGCGGTCCTATACACATTTTCTAGATCCTTCCGATGATCACGTCAAACGTAAATCTTGGATTTTACATGCTTTCTTCAACCACTTTGGCTTGCATTAATGTTTTTGGTCCCTGGTAATAGTGTTTTTCCTTTTTTATAGTAAAAGAGTTCAAATGGGAGTTACCCTCTGGTAAATGCATTGGTTATAAATAGCCAGCTTGTTTTCAAGCAAATGGCCCCTCATCCTCTCAATTATCTTGTTCAGTTTTTCAATTCCTTGCTTAGAATTTTGTTAGTTTCATGTTTTGCTTCCATTGTTGGCATTTTAGAGGTCATATCATCTTCTTGTTTTAGTCTTGTTTCATCATTGCTTCATACAATCAAGTTTTAGCATAGAATAGCTTCATTTCTAGACTAGAATCCATTAAAAGTTGTAGGTTTTGTTTTGTCACAAGGATAGTTTTTGAAAATATTGGCACACTTGCATTGTATTCTCACAATAAATCCCGCTAGGAATTGCATAGTCAAGCTCTATTCACTTGCGCTATCCCTCTCCTACTCACATTGTATTCGGTCTATATTTAAAGTTGTCATTGTTTGAATGCCATCTTCTGTTGATACTATCATATACACGCTTTTTGGATTTAGGAGGACATGAAGCAACAAGGAGATCACACTGAGGGGACAAAATTACACACAACCTGGATTTACCACTATTCTCAGTAAATGCCGGGTTTGAGCTATCAAAGTTCTGAAGTTACAACATATCAAATAGACTAGTGAACTATTTCATTTCAGTTAAAAGTTCGCTCTCGATATCACTAAGGAAGTTGTGGGGATTGATAGTTTATGAGAAAATGTGATTCATTCCTCACTTCTGAGGTAGGATCAAGAGCCTTTCAATTTAATCTATTTATTTGCTTAGATATTTAGGATAAAATC
Source organism: Taxus wallichiana var. yunnanensis (assembly GCA_018340775.1). NCBI lineage: Eukaryota > Viridiplantae > Streptophyta > Pinopsida > Cupressales > Taxaceae > Taxus > Taxus wallichiana. The sequence continues at coordinate 916,383,444 of CM031240.1, read as the reverse complement.
ATAACTACACAGGAAAATAGCCATCTTTGGGCTACATTTCTTGTTTTTATTTTATTACTAGATTAGTTGTCCATTTTATAAATATACTAGAGTAGCTGCTCTTTAAATTTCATTAAAATACATCATTGAAAAATACAAAAATAGAAGAATGCTTACGTAGTGTAATACCTCTTTCGTAATCAGTTTGTTAATTCTAGTTAAGAGTTGAATCACTTTGTATGACAATCACAGGACCTAGAGAGCCTAGAGAGTATATATTTGAACCCGTAGTGCCTCAGCCAAATCTACCCACAACATTAGCTGATATAGATTAGGACCTTAGGATACAGGTCTTTTGAACAACATCAAACTTATAAGCAATTAGTGAGCAATTAAGAGGATTAAACATAGAAAACGACAAAGCTTACACATTCTGGTCAAACCATCCAAACTATAGATTGCCTTGATAAAATATCTGCATGATTGTGCAAGGATTCAAACAAGAGAAAACATTTGGTTTCAATCCTTTGGTTCCATAGCCTAACTCGGGAGACCTCCTCATTGACATGACACTCAGCTTACATTATTCAAGTTGCCGAGAACACACATTAGGTACTCCAAGAAAATCATACAACTTCTAGTTCTAAATGCGAGAGGTGAAAAGGCATATGATTACTAAGTAGTTGGGAGAAGGGATTGATTCTTCACATGACCATAATAGTTCCACAACAACCAAGAACTCACGGTTATGATCCCAAGTCCCACAACCTAACGGGCCTACAAACCGGTTAAGTATTGACACCGTCTTATTAATGTTGGTATTTAGATCCTCACTACTCCCGCCAGATATTATAGTATAGTTCTCCATATTAAACATAGAAGCCAATCAATCTAATATTTTATGGGCTAGACCAGAAAACCACCCATAGTTCACTACAAATCCATTAAACTACCTATCACTACTTTCATGACCTTATCTGGAGATATATACAAAGATCCCACAGGTCACTTCCCACGTATCTAACAACCAAGAAACATGGTCTCGGCAGAGCTCGAAAATGATTGGAGCCTCCGAACGGCCATTATATCGAATGAACTATTACACCAATTTAGGTTAGGAGGGCCTTCTTCACCTTAGATTCGTAGATCCCATTATTATGTATTGAGGATCTAATATTAACCTGATTAGCTTGTCAAGTATTCATTCGCATTTTAAAAATCCACCGGATGTCTTGACACGAACTTGGGAGGTAAGGTATGAGGAAGAAGTACTTATAGATTCCCATGCTCGCATGTCACTTTTCCATCATACAAAAGCGTGAACATGACGTTAACAAACAATTCTTTCTCTTTTATTTTTCATTTCTTTCATCCACCTTCGCTCTTTCCCATTATTCTGAGGGTATTCATATACCCCCCGAATATGTCGGGATACGATGCATATGGAAGACCTCTCTCAAGTATTGAAGTAAATTATAGTCAAATTAGACAACCATCACCCTTTCTTTCAGCATGGGCTGATAATTATTCAAGTAATTACTTGTCATCTAAAACTCCCCCTCAAAGAACTAGCTCTAGTTCTTTGTTCCGAATAGAGGAGTTTGATCAACTTGCACAAACACAATAGCCAAAGCCCTCAGGCTCTAACAATATGACGTTTACTAGAGAATCCACTTCATCTCCTCGAGTCTTGTTCAAACCACATATTAGTAGACAATCGTGTCCACTCCCTTTTTGGATGAAGAGTACTTAGCACACTTTTCTAAAAGTAAACAATGCTTCCAAAATATTTATCCACCTTTAGGAGTTTACAAATACAACTGACACCCTATTCCAGGAAAATACCCCCATCCCTCCACCCATGGGAAATACCCTCGGTGAAGGTTGGCGGGGTAATGGTTAATTCATAGTAGGGTGTCATACCCCTTTACAACCTCAATCTATACAACAAATTCCCTTAAGGCAAAGCACTGTGTCTTTGCAATGGAGGTCATTTCAACCTTAGGTGAAAAGGTTAAAGGGTGGAACTTGCTCAAGCAAACCAAAATTCATATTTTAGGAAATTTGGAATCCTGACCCTCTGCATCACCCTAGTCGGGTTGATCTCCTTACGGGAATAGGCACGTTAGGCATGCCTCCTCAAAATCCTTATAGTTACCCACAACAAACACCAACTAGGACCGCATTTTCAAATGTCACTCCGAGTTGAAAACATGAAACCTCCCGTGGCACCAAATAACCCGTACTCAGAGCAATGTTCCTCCTTAAACATTTATTCAAATTCACCACAAGGAGACATGTTCTCTTCTCTGGGATATTCGTTCAACCACGAGTGGATTCCCTTACGTCCCTACAAACACATATGCTATGCCATATCAATAACCCATTCCACATTAACCCCTTAGCAAGCACCATCGATGGTCAAGGCCTATGCAAAGAAGGACCTATTCAAAATACTTAAAAGAGCCCCTAGACTTCACCATACGAAGTGTTATGCTTCCAAGACCTCTGCCCGACATACCCAAATATAAAGGGGAGGGTGATCTAAATGCACACATTAAGGCCTATGCCACAACCATATGGGAGTTACTCCCTTGGGACGGGGTTGTTACTAAGATATTCCCTAAGACCTTAGAGGGTATTGCCCTTGATTGGTATTATAGAATACCTAAAGCCTCGATACACTCATTTAAACAACTCATGTTAGAATTCATCAAAGATTTTGACATGAACAAATTGTTAAGAATAGGAATCAAGGAATTCTTGCATATTAAACAAGAACATAATGAATCCACTACTCATTTTATCCAAAGATGGCATACGGTTCTCTACTCATCAGCAAGTGCTCCAAACATGGATCAAATGGAACTATGTGATTTATTCCTTAATTCTCTCAATAGAGAGATAAAGGAAGAAGTCTAGAAGTTCCCACTAAGAACTTACGATGAAGTACTTGAGAGTGCTCTCCAAATCGACCAAGCAGCGATAGATAGTGGTCGTAAGACATATGGGACAAATGGGAAATTAACCACTCCCAATCAAAACACCGTGGCCTATTCTAATACAGGGAATGCTAATCAAGGACCTAAAATCCTTAACAAGAACCACAGAGTTACAACAGATGGAGTAATTGACCAAGTTAAAAGGGAAAACGTTGTAAACATTTTGCCACACTGTTAATAATCAACAAAATAATAATTTTAATCCAACAATCAACATGTTGGATTTTAATAAATCCACCACGGAAACAAAAGCGACAATGGCGATGACAAATCCAAACACAGGTCCAAATCAAAACCCAACCTGGATATCAGATTCAAAACCAAAGGCATGACCTCAAAATTTTAACTCTAACAACCAATGAATTTTTTATCAGAATTTTGGGCCACATCAGTTATAAATCAAGTCTCAAAATTATAATCCCAATTTATATTGTGGCTTCCACAAGATTCAAGGCCATGATACTAGGACTTGTCGTGAATACAATAAATTCATGCAACGTTTTCCATAAGATCAAAAGAAACTCTTTATAGATATGTTTTTAGAAAATTCTGTAATACCCACGCCAAACACTTATGCAGGGGTAATTTCCCCTCAAAATGCACCCCTCAAGATCTTTAATGATCCGCTCCCAAACCGTTCTAACAATAACATGTTAGATCCTAATGGAACAAACAAAGGTGTCATAATAGGAAACAATGATCACAAATCTTCAACTTCATTAAATCCACCAGTCACACCCCAACTAGGAACTCAACCCCAAACCAAGATAGTTGGTCTGGTGGAGTTAGACACCGAGCTACTGTAGAAACCATAACAAGAACACGGGATTACTCTTCTCAACCAACTCCAAGTTATCCATTGAGCCGAACAACATTCCATAAATGTTGGTAAAACCCATAGGAGCCTATGATATAATTAACAATTTAACTAAAACCTTCTCTCACATCTCCTTTTAGATTTTTTAAAAAATCACCCACTCACTGAGCTTCCCTCTTAGAAGCATTAGGCCTTGGTCGTTTAATCAACATCACTCCTCCTCTAGAAACGTAGGTAAACCATGTAGGCTTTGACGTTTATCCATTAGGGCAGCTAGATAGGGATACCGAATTTATATTCAATATAAGCAAAATGCCAATAGACGCTGAAATTGCCTGCACAAAGAGGCAACCCAAATTTACCTTTACAAGTTTGATTTTACAATAATTATGTTAAATGTGCAATGGTTGACGATGGGGCAGCGATTAATATAGTCCCCTTCACTTTCCTTCAAAAGTTAGGATATGGAGAGACAAATTGTTCCACGAAGCGAAATATCTTTGAGAGGTTATGATAGCCTCAAAGCCACCTCGATCGGAACCATAGTTTTACTAGTCACTTTGGGACCCAAGACATTCCTCACCGATTTTTCTATTATAGATCGGAAACCAATTATAATATGATCCTTGGTCGGGCCATGGATACACCGCATGAAGGCAATCCCTTCCACGCTATTCCAAGAAATAATATTTCTACACTTAGGGAAAATATTCATGGCACAAGGTGACCTAAAACCCTTCGATATACACCTAGTTGATTTGAAGAAAAGACCGAAGCGTTAACTCCAAGTTTGAACTCCCAACAAATCAACTCATCAAACCAATTAACTCGAAACCAAAAGAAGATTTGATACCCACCACGAGTTAGAATTTACAAATCCCGGTCGAGGACATTCTAGCACTCAAAGGTGAGACCAATGTTATAAAAATAGTGTCACTAGGGACTACCGTCAAAATTGTCAAGTTCTTTGGAGAAATACTTGCCTATTCTCCTACCATTTGATTCCATGGGTATGGGACACACCCGGGAATTGCTTCTCTTCCATCGATGAATTTTTATGGTAGATGTAATCGAAGAAAAATAAATAGATACAACAGATATCCCAACATCCATTTTTCCAAACAAATACTAGACTCTCCACTTCGATGGAGCTAGATGTCACTTTGGAGTTCAAAGGAGTAATCTTTTACTTCACCTAATGGAAAGATCCTACCTTTCGCCTTTAAATTAAACTTTGAATGTACAAATAACGGGTCTAGTACGAAGCTCTCCTCCTTGGCCTCATTCTAGCTAAGAGAATGGGTGTCGATAACGTTAGAGTGCTAGGAGACTCTCAATTGGTTGCAAACCAAGTCTCTGAGGTATATGAAACTAGAGCTGAGCACTTACAACTCGATAAAACAACGGTGTTAGATCTAAGCAAGGGATTTAAATTCATATCAATTGAAGCAATCCCACTAGAGCGAGAACCTTCTCATAGACTCGATAGCCACCTCACCTTCCCATTTCACTCCAAACAACAGAAGTTCGAAAATAAAAACTTCACGATGTCACTTCATACCGAATCATTAGTGCCGAAAATACTAACAAGCTCACTTCGACTCATGGAGAAGCCGAGGATGATTTTTCTATCATAGATCACTTTGATAATGATAGAGTCACTCTCGAATATCTAAACACCTATGCAGAGCTACACCTTGCTCACCGTATAGTTGATCTCTTCTTAATACCACATTCCTCTTCCTACTTTGAAAATCCCTGGCAGTAGAGTCTCCTCTGCAGAATGATCTCAATATCTACAAGATAGAACATGGAGAAACCTTGGAACTACCTCCAGCCCCACCTAAATTTGAAGAAGGTAACACTTCTTTAATAGAAGAAACCATTGACATAAACATTAGAACGGAGGAAGAACCAAATATTTTGAAGTTAGGATCCTCGTTAACTTCGGAGGAGATACGAATACACACCCAATTTCTCAAATAACATCAAAAGGATTTTGCATTTAACTATAAAGAAATGATGGGCATCACACCATGTGTTGTGGTACATAATCTTGTAACTAAACCAGATGCAAAGCTAATTAAACAAGTCAAGACTAATGAAGACAAAAGTGGCTCTCATGGTAAAAGAGGAAGTAATTAAACTTCTCCAAGTGGGGTCATCAAGCCCATTGACTATTCAAAATGGATATCTAATATTGTCCTCATAAAAATAATGGGAAGATATACATTTGCATATATTTTCGAGGATATTGACAAAGCTTGTCCCAAGGATGACTTCCCATTACCATCCATTGGACGTTATCGTTGATGCAATAGCTAGATTTGAGCTGTTGTACCTCATGGATGGGTTCTCGTGGTATAATTAGATTAAAATATCTTAAGGATCAAGCCAAAACTACATTTATAACTCCCTGGGAACATATTGCTATGTTGTCATGTCGTTTGGCCTTAAGAATGTCGGCGCCACATATCGGCGGAAATGACATATATATTCCATGATCTTATCCATAAAATTATGGAATTGTATGTGGATGAATTATTAGCCAAGGCCAAGAAACACCGTGATAATCCAAAAGTTCTCTGTATCATCCTCTCGCGATTGATTGAATATGGCATCACATTAAATCTAGAAAATGCGTGTTTGGTGTGACAGAGACAAACTCTGGGCTACATTATATCTTCATGAGGGATTGATGTTTATCTAGCAAAATATGTGTTGTTCTCGAAATGATCCCACCATCGGACAAGTCCGGAATTAGGTCATTTCTTGGAAAACTCGGTGCAATCCGAAGGTTTATCCCAGATCTCGATTTTCCATTCATCCAATCAATGATCTATTAAAGAAAGATTATAAAATTGACTGGATTGAAGAATGCAATGAGGCCTTCAAGAAGTAGTTAAATGCTTCTTGTTGTCTCCACCCATGCTAATGCCTCCCAAGCTAGACCGCCCTCGATCCTAAACTCACGAGCCACTCATGTCTGCTAACCTCGCATGCCGGCTCAAGAAGACAATGATAAACAGGAATGTACGATCTATTTCATTAGTCGAACATTTCTCGATTATGAAACACGTTACACATAGGAAGAGAGAGAATGCCTTGCCATAGTCTTTTGCAACAAAACATTTAAGAAATTACATGTTAAATCAGAAACAGGGTCATAGTAAAGACGGATCATTTACAAATGTTTCTCACACAAGGGTCTTTGCTAAAAGGTGGGCATTTCATAAGTTTAATGGGAGATTTTGAGTTGACATTCGTAAACCAAAAATCTGTTAGGGGACAAATCATTGCAAATTGGCTAGCTAACAATCCACTAGATGGAGGTAATCTGGTAAATCTGGACTTTCTTGATGAGTATGTATACTTCATCGAAAACCAGATCCCCATCTCTACATGTCTTTGGTACATCGATATCATCAATTTTATCATGGACCATACATACCCAGAAGGTGCCACATCACAACAAATAAGGCGGTTACGCATTATTACCGCTAAATATGTTGTTTTGGAACAAGTACTCTATCATAAAGCCTTGAAGGAATGCTTCCAAGATGCGTCGACACGAGAAGAATCCAAAAAGATTCTTCACGAATCCCACAGTGGGATATGTGGAGGCCACTTTGGTGGTCACGCCACCACTCACAAAATACATCGGATGGGCTACTTTTGGCCCACTCTCGAGCATGATGCAGTGGAATTTGTACGTAAGTGCCACAAATGCCAAGAATTCTCTCATGAGATCCACATGCCAAAGACAATCCTTCAGAACTAATAGTGACTCCATGAACCTTCTCCACGTGGGGTCTTGAATTGATAGGGAATTTCTCTCCCTCATCAACCGATGGCCATAATTTTATAATTATAGCCATGTAATATTTTACCAAATGGGTGGAGGCCATGCCTCTCACCATAGTACCAGGTTCAGTAATTACCAAATTCATTCTGAACCAAATTATCTGTAGGTATGGTGTCCCACAAGTCATTATCTCATATAATGGCACATCCTTTAAGAACTACGAGGTCTCGTGAGTTATGTATCAAGTTCAAGATAAACCATCACACGACCTCTCTTTACTATCCTCAAGCCAATGGGCAGGCCAAAGTGAAAAACAAAATGTTAAAGGCTATCCTTCTCAAAATAGTCAAGGAGAATAAGTGATATTGGCACCTAAAACTATATCCAGCCTTGTGGGCCCATTGAACCTCAATAAGAACACCAACAAGAACAACCCCTTTCTCATTGGTATTCAGAGTGTGGCAATTCTCCCACTTGAGGTTGAAATACCCAGTCTTCACATCTCATTACAAGGGATTATAGATGAAGAAGCTTATAGGGAGGCACGCCTTGCTCAGCTTAGAAAGCCTTGACGAGGTCGGGCTAAATGCCGAGAAAAGGCACAGAACCTATGCCATTTGGATGTGCCCAAAGACAACAAAAAATTCTATGAATGAGAAATATATGAGGGAGATCTAGTTCTAAGACTAGATAGCTGGATTGATAAGAAAAACGGCAAAGCGGGAAGTTCCGGCCCAAGTGTTTGGGCCCACACCGAGTCATGAAATACTAAGGAAATGGTTCATATCTCTTGTGCACACTAGAAGGTGAGGAATTCAGTGAAACTGTCAATTCCTTGCATCTTAAATGATTCTACGCCTAAAACATCAAAATCACTACTTGTACATTATAGCTACCTACATTGCATTAGTATTTTAGTTACTTCATTTTGTTCATTCGTTCCATAGAAATAGTAGTCCAAAGCAACTTGCTCTCAAGCAATCATTACAAATTTCTAAAATTATTGGCAAAATAATCCAAAACACATCTCTTCAAACATCATCAATCTGTTTTCAAATCTTTCATCAAGTTCGACAGACAAGCATTGATGAAAACCATACCAAGGCCTACATACTTGGCTTTGCTCTTTCTTTCTACTAGGTGAAGTTGTCCTTGCCTACGGTCTGTTCTAGAAGCTTCTTGGTGTCACATCTATCCCTCTTAAATCTCTTTGAATGAAAGGATATCCCAAAGTCATAGAAAAATCAAATGGAATCAAAAGCACCAAGCAAACAAAATATTTTATTTTACACACTTCTTTGCCCCATCAACCTTCAGTGATAAGCCCACATCTCTTACTGGTGGTGTGAGGTTGGGAAAGGAAAGAAGTGCCCTTACTCGCCTATATCCTACCTTTGGTGACAAACCCATGCTTCTTACTAGTGGCATGAGGCAGGGTGTGGGGGGTCCAGTCACACAAATTAACAAATCTTGGTATGCTAAAAACACAAATCAAATTCTATTAAGAGAAAACAAATATCCAAATTCCAAAGAGATCAAATCCTCAAAACCATATTTTGTCAACCAAGTTGCCATTTATAAATCTAAGTCTAGATAAACTGGAAAGTAAGTGGCCTTCTAAGCATGGTAGTAGTTCTGAGTAGGGTAGGTGTGTAGGTCCAAATTTGGTTTCTGTTACTGGTTTTTCTGTCTCTCATTATTCCATTCGGTCAAACTCATACAACTTGTGCCCTTCCTAACTCTTGGTGTTGAGCCCTCGCATCTTACTAGTTGCGTGGAATTAGGATTGGGGAAAGTTCATCTCTTTATCACTATGCATTCATCATGTTTTTCCAACATAAGAAGAAATTACAAATATTTCCCAAAGAGTTTTAAAGTTCAAGTAATAACATATGTTAGTATCATCTCATATCAAGCATTACAACAAGCATACAAAGTAAAACATTTTGTTATCCATTGCATACATTCTAAAAATGTGAAAAAATTATTCTAAAAACATCTTAGTACTCACATGGAAACGAGTCACGAAATTCTAGATGCCAAGAGTCTGGATCCAAAAAGAGATACATATACATATATATATATAAATTAGGTTTCGTATACAATGCCATCATGCACTAGGCATGGTTAAAACTCTCAATAAACCCAAAATATACATAAAAACTTGTATATACATCTGAAAAAATGCTACAAAATGGTCGCTCAATCCCTATGGGATCCCTCAGAGGGTGCACGACCACACTAGGACTCGGCTATGCCAAAGTGCTCGAATGCACTGAGGGCTCACGGTCATGACTAGTAGCTGTCATCTCGCTACGAGAATGACTCCTCCTCATCAAGCGCTCGAATATCCTATATCTAGATAGCTCCACATGGAGAGAATTCATGATCTTCGCCACATGCCAGAAAGAGGAAAAAACATTAGTATGCCTACCGGCTGCTGAAGGCTCCCCCACGTCCACGAAAAGCTCAACATGGGTCTTCTCCGAGGGGAGAATATGGGTATCCATGCATACTCGGTGAATCAAGTCTCGCCACTCATCAAGCAGTCACTGTAAACAAAGGACAAAACAAGTTATAAAACAATCAAGGATAAAACCAAGAGTAAACAAAACAAAAAGAAATAACAAACTAAGACAATTCTAACTAAAACAAATGTCAAAGAGAAGAGTGACAACTTACTTAGATCTCCGTGCCTTCAAGAGGGATCTCAGGATCCATGCCTCGCCACCGACACCACCACTAATCTGGTGCCCCTCACCCACGTCTAGGCAACGTGACAGCCCACAATAGACTCGCCATCTCCACCTAGGTCTTGAGAGAGAGCAACTCCTGTGAAACCAAAGTCACCCTCTCTATGCTCCACTCCATCGTCTCGGCCTGTAGGATCTCTGAGTGTCATGCCACATGGGATCGCTATCATCCCCCTCACCCATCTCACTAATCTCCATGTCCTCTATCTCCTCGTCTGCCTCTCCCCGGTGAACTCGCGGACTCGAGTCCACGTCAATAGGCTCATCACTACTATGAGCGGGACCTACAGCAATACTGAAGTAAGGGTGCCCGAGGAGCACCGTCTCTCCTCATGCATGTACCACCCTCCCGGCTCAATAGAACGCCAAGAGTAACAATAGTCCAACCAGGGCTCTAGAACCTCCCCAAGTCTCACAAATAGATCTATACACTAGCATCACCGGGAGGAAGCATGTCACTGTAAGGGAGGCCAAACTGCTATGGAACTCTATCAAAGGGGTGTATCTCTAACTTCCCTGCACTATCTATCAACTAGCTAGTAGTCGGCAAGAAATCGGTGTAACGGTCTCCTCTCCCCATACCCCTACCATGGCTGGTAGGGAGTGGCCTCCATGTCCGCAATGGTCGAGAGGCCGCCGGCTAGTGGGGTGCTCTAAAACCGTCATCCCAATCCACCTCACCGCTCCGATAGCCCGGGATCTTCTACCTCTAAACCTCTCCCATATGGGATAATGTGCTCATAAACCCAACTCATGACAAGATTCGGATGGCTCGGTGATTGTCCCCTCGTAAATGGACTACCCCTGTATAAGTCATGATAGGTAGTCCCTGAGGATATATTCTCCCTGCATAGACACATCCATGGCCCTTAGTCTATGCGATAATAGGGGCCCAACAATATAAGAGGGCATCCCCTCCATTTTCCCCGATCAACTGGATGCAAGGATGCCCATGATGGCCTTCGGAGCAAGGGAATGTCTAACTCAATGATGGAGCGGATCCCCACTCCTTCTTTGATCCCATCGACACAACTACATCTCCCATATAGGTGGCCCACTGAACCACACTGTGATCTCAATACGCTGTCTTAAGAGACGGTCGGCGACCAAGATTGGAACCCCTAGTATACGGTAAACATCCTCTAGGGTGATAGACCACTCACCCCTAACTCTTGGCAATCAGAAGGTGTTCTGATCCGCATCCTAGTATGAAAATAAGTCACATAGTATGTGACTGGCAGGTGCAACGTGAGGGACCTGGGTAATCCTCTAAATACCAGCCCTCTGGAGAGTATCCCACTCTACCTAGGAGAGTGCCTCTAACACTGCTGGGAGCCAATCACACTCCCTCTCCTAGGTCCATCTAATATACTCCTCCTCCTTCTACATACACTTAAAAAAATACAAAAAAAGGAGTAAGATAGACGAAATCCAGTTTAAAAACTATTAAAAACATGTGAAAGTGCAAAAAATATAAAAGCAAATAAGGCAAGACATTTTTTTGTCACTCTATCACAGGAATGCCACCCTGTGCAGAGAGGCGGTTCCATAACTACCACCTTCTAAGGCGGAGGTCCCATAACCGCCGCCTTGCATAGGAGGCATTCTGTCCTGCAAACCTAAACGGGTCGTAAGCCCTAAAAAATGCTTAAAAACAAACAAATACACCATTTTTGCTAAAATGAAAACCTACCCTATGGGTGCCCCCCCTAGAGACATGTTTAAAACTAACATTTTCAAAAATATACCTCCCTAAGAGAAATTTTTCATCATTTACACATTTTAAGTCTAAAAACAATAAAACAAGAGGAACTAACCCGAGATTTCACAGTCGATGTTCCGCCCTCGGAGGCATGATCGCTATCTTGTCATGAACGTTTTGACTATACTCTCATCGAAAACCATCACCATGGGTCCCAGAGCTCAAAAAACTATCAAATCAATCCATGCAAATGAATAGTAAAATGACTTTGTTTTATATAAATAGCCCTCTTAATTTGATTTTGAATGTCTTTCACAGGATCGGAGTGCCGACGGAGGTAAGTTCTAAATCTCACATAGATGGTAAGTCCTCTTTTCATGTCAATTCACTCTTATTTCTCAATTTGCACTGAGTCTCCTTTTTCACTTTGCAGTAGCGGGATCTTGGATGGAAACTTTCCAACACACAAGCGCATTAGGTATAACTCCTAACTCCCCATTTTGGGACCTCCATACTCGGACCCACCGTTTTACGCCTCTTCATGGCTAAGACACTTCTCCGAGGGTTCAATATGTACGTACCCAAAATTGTAGGGTACTACACCACCAAAAATTGTTACACATAGCCCAATGATGACACAGTATCCTCGCAAGGTTTTTGAGAATCCAGAAAGGCTCGCCAAGTATACGCTTGTATCCCGCATGCCCCACTCAGCCTCCGCATGATTTGTTTCGCCCTTTCCCCCTCTTTTCTTTTCATTTTGTCTTCAGTGACGAAACCGCCAACTCCGATCAAGGCGGCGGTCTAGTGGATCAGTGCCTGGATAGGGCATAGCCCCATAACCACCACCCTGTGAAGGGTGGCGATCGCGTACGCATTTTCTAGATCCTTCGACGATCACGTCAAATGTAAATCTTGGATTTTACATGCTTTCTTCAACCACTTTGGCTTGCATTAATGTTTTTGGTCCCTGGTAATAGTGTTTTTCCATTGTTTATAGTAAAAGAGTTCAAATGGGAGTTACCCTCTAGTAAATGCATTGGTTATAAATAGCCAGCTTGTTTTCAAGAAAATGGCCCCTCATCCTCTCAATTATCTTGTTCAGTTTTTCAATTCCTTTCTTAGAATTCTGTTAGTTTCATGTTTTTCTTCCATTGTTGGCATTTTGGAGGTCATATCATCTTCTTGTTTCAAGTCTTGTTTCATTGCTACTGCATACAGTCAAGTTTTAACATAGAATAGCTTCATTTCTAGACTAGAATCCATTAAAGTTGCAGGTTTTGTTTTGTCACAAGGATAGTTTCTGAAACTCTCGACACACTTGCATTGTATTCTCACAATAAATCCCGCTAAGAATTGCATAGTCAAGCTCTGTTCACTTGCGCTATCCCTCTCCTACTCACATTGTATTCGGTCTATATCCAAAGTTGTCATTGTTTGAATGCCATCTTCTGTTGATACTATCATATACATGCTTTTCTTGGATTCAGGAGGACACAAAGGAATGAGGAGATCACACCGAGGGGAAAAAATCACACACAACTAGATTTACCACTATTCTGTAAACGCTAGGTTTGAGCTATCAAAGTTCTAGTTACAACATATCAAATAGAGTAGTGAATTATTTCATTTCAGTTAAAAGTTCACTCTCAATATCACCGAGGAAGCTGTGGGGATTGATAGTTTATGAGAAACTATGATTCATTCCTCACTTCTGAGGTAGGATCGAGAGCCTTTCAATTTAATCTATTTAGTTGCTTAGATATTTAGGATAAAATCATAACTACTAGGAAAATAGCCATATCGGGCTACTTTGCTTGTTTTTATTCTGTTACTAGATTAGTTGTCCATTTTATAAATATAATAGAGTAGTTGCTCTTTAAATTTCATTGAAATACATCATTGAAAAATACAAAAATAGAAGAATGCTTACGTAGTGTAATACCTCTTTCGTAATCAGTTTGTTAATTCTAGTTAAGAGTTGAATCACTTTGTATGACAATCACATGACCTAGAGAGCCAAGAGAGTATATATTTGAACTGTAGTGCCTCAAATGCCAAATCTACCCACAACATTAGCTGATATAGATCAGGACCTCATGATACAGGTTCTTTCGAGCAACAACAAACTTACAAGAAATTAGTGAGCAACTAAGATGATTAAACATCGAAGACGACAAAGCTTACACATTCTAGTCAAACCATCCAAACTATAGATTTCCTTAATAAAACATCTAAATGACTGTGCAAGGATTCAAACGAGAGAAAACATTTCGTTGTGATCCTTTGGTTCCACAGCCTAATGTGGGAGACCTCCTCGTTGACATAGATGCTAGCTTACGTATTCAAGTTGCCAGAACACCTATTAGGTACTCCAAGAAAATCATAAAACTTCTAGTTCTAAATGTAGAGTTTGAAAAGGCATACGACACGAGTAGTTGGGAGAAGGGATTGATTCTTCACATGACCATAACAGGTCCACAATAACCATGAACTCATGGTTGTGATCCCCAAGTCCTACAACCCAATGGGCCTACAAACCAGTTAAGTATTGACACCGGATTACGAATGCTGGTATTTAGATCCTCACCACTCCCGCCAGATATTATAGTACAGTTCTCCATATTAAACATAGAAGCCAATCAATCTAATATTTTCTGGGCTAGACTAGAAAACCACCCATAGTTCACTACAAATCCATTAAACCACCTGTTATCCAAAATTCACCCCTCAAGGTAATTTTGATAACATGCATCAAATTCTTTAATCCCAAGCAATTATGTTGATTCAGAGTGAAAGGTCATGTTTCTAAGGTCCCATCATATTTTTCTAAGTCCCCTGTCCAAGTAGAAGAGAGCAAGTTCTGAGGAAAGGTAAGAAAATTGCAAAAAACAGACTCGGGCCAGGAAAAATCACAAAAAATGGCTAAGTCCTAGACCAGGCAGCTTGGGACAGTTGGGACGAAAATGCGCGAACCGGCCGAAATGAGCACAAACAGTCCAAATGCAAGTGGGACAGATGGGACATCCGGGCGCGAACCGGCCGAACCGGCCGAAATTAGTCAAGGCGGCCCGGAAGCAAAAGGGACGCGCGGGCCAAAAGTACGCGAACCGGGCGAATCGGCCGAAATGAGTCAAGGCGGCCCGAAACAGTTGGGCCGAAGGTACGTGAAGTACGCAAACCGGCCGGATCGGCCGAAATGAGAACTTTTGTCCCGGGACAGTTGGGACAAAAAGGCGCGAACCGGCCGAACCGGGCGAAGTGTCCCAGACCCAAAAGCAAATGGGACGCGCGGGCCAAAAGTACGCGAACCGGCCGGATCGGCCGAAATGGGAAATTTCAGCACTGTGCCAAATGGGACAAAGGGACATCCGGGACGCGAAAAGCTGAAATGGCCGAAGGCAGGGAAGAAAAGTCAACGTTTGGTCCGGAAACTTCAAACGGCCATAACTTTTGACTCCGGGCTCCGATTTTCATAAAATTGGACTTTCTGGAACGAGCACGACGTCCTCTACGCCACAAAAACTGGATTTCTTAATTTTAATGAGGGTAGATATATTTAAATAAAGGAAATGTGTTCGGCTCCAGTCAGTAAATGCTCTTTCCCGTCAAATGACAGAAAACGCCTGCCAGACCCAAAATAGCTGCCCACACTCAGAAGGCCATAACTTTTGCATTTCTCAACGAAATCGCACAAAATTGGTACCGTTGGAATCGTGGTTCCGAGCCCGACGCACAGCAATCAAGAAATTCCAGATTTGATCATAAATTGATTGATATTTTTAAGAAAACGTGGCCGGGTTCAGAACAGTGTTTTATTTGGTAGCTGGGAGTGCAATTAAGAGGCATGGTCATCATTCATTCTCTGCTGCAGCACATGGGACAGTATGGGGAGCCTTTTGCAAGTAATGTATACCCATTCCACTCAATTTAATGCCTCTTACAGGTGGTTGAAGGACAGATTTCGGGATTTCCATTTTCCCTTCTCTTTTCCTTCTCATTTTTCTATAAATTGGAGTGTTGGGCTCATTGTAAAGGGAGAGAGTTTTTGGGTAACAAAGCTCTGTCAAAATTGCTTTGTGAAGCAATTGTGTTGCAGGCCCTTTTAATGGACTCCTTGCATGGTGATCAGGCCCTTACCTTGTAATAGGATCGACAGTGCATACCAGGAAGCAATAAAATACAAGTTTGTGGATGTATCTTCCCCTGCTGTGTTTTCTTGCATTCTTCTTGCCCTTTTATCTTTCTACAAGAATATTGTGTCTTTTATTATGTTCCTGCAGGGATTCATTAACATTGTGTATGCTTGGAATATTGTTGTGAATGCATTTTGCTAGATTATGGTGAACTGTCATCACCTCTTCTAGTGTGCATTTTGCCTCTGTATTTCACACATTTGGAGATTACTCTCCCACCCTCCTTTTCTGGTGTATCACCGCTTTAGTGTAGGCTTTCATTTTATGCATTCTCTTTCCTGGTCCCTTGGAATTTTAGGTTAGAATAGCCAGTTTCTCCTGCATTAGAGTAGATTGTGGCGAGTAGTTTAGAGCAAGAACCAGCTTTCTCACGGAGGTCTATCTCAAGCAGTGAAGTCCCACAACTTGGAGATAGTACCCATGTTATCCAATCACACTGAGCTTAGAGTGATCAAACTAGAAATTTGATCAACATCCGTGGGTGCTGTGATTCGGTGATAACACCACCTATCACTACTTTCATGACCTTATTTGGAGATATATACGAAGCTCCCACAGTGTCACTTCCACATATCCAATAACCAAAAATAGGGTCTCGGCAGAGAGCTCGATAGTTGTTGGAGCCTCCGAACGACCATTATATCTCGAACAAACTATCACACCAATTTAGGTTAGGATGGCCTTCTTCACCTTAGATTTGCAGATCCCATTATTGCGTATTGAGGATCTAAGATTACCCGATTAGCTTGTCACTATTGATTCATATTTTAAACATCCACCGGCTATCTCGACACGACCTTAAGAGGTCGGGTACGAGGAATAAGTACTTGTATATTCCTGTGCTCACATGAAACTTTTCCATTGGACAAGCTCCTTCCTTCATGGTCCCAACTATGTGATCCTTGGCAATATTATTTTTAAATGCAGATTTGATAGTGTCCTTATCCGATATCTCAAATCCCATGAAGCCTCTAGAGACATCCAGAATTCCACGACGGTATCTCGTGGTGGAAACTTTAGTGGCTTAGTTGTTGCTAAGCACATTCTTTGCCTTGGCTATTATTATCCTTCCCTTAATCATGACTATTGTGAATACATTAAGAAATGTGAAAAAAATCCAAGAGAATTTCAATCTCATCTGCATTCCTAGTCAAGCTTTGTAGTCGGCTTAGGTCCTTTGGCCCTTTTCACAATGGGGCCTTGATGTTATTGTTCTTATTAACCCTCGTTCCTCACAACAACATCACTCCATCATTACTACAATTTGAGTATTTCACTAAATGGGTGGAAGAAATCGTGCTCAATTCATCTAAATCTCACCCAATCAATAATTTCATTTATCAAAGACATCATCTTTTGTTTGAGTTCCCCACAAGCTTGTTATCGACAATGATAAGTTCTTTAAGAACAAATATCTTAAAGAAAATTTGTGAGGCATTCAACATCCAACTCATCTTCTCTTCTCCATATTATCCTCAAGCCAAGAGCCAAGCTAAGGATAATAACAAAACAATTTTTAATATCCTTTCTAAAATTGTTGACCAAGAAGGTCGAATTGGCATTTATAGCTTCCTTTCTCCGTTTGGGCCTATCGCATGATAACATTCGTGCACTTCTCATGAGGCTACCCCTTTTTATCTTGTTTATGACTCCAAACCCGTCCTTCCTCTATAATTTCAGATACCATAGTTGCAAATATCCATTCACGACCTCATATTTGATGAATATTATTGCCAAGCACATCTAGCAAAACTCAAGATACTAGACAAATGTCTCCTTCTCGCCCTTGAAAACCATCACGTTTATCAAGAACACATCAAAGGTTATTACAATAAGCATTTTAATGCATGTGAATTCAATTCTCAAGACTTTTTCCTCAAAGAAAATCATAATGTTAGTACTCTAGAAAGAATACAACGTGGAAAGTTTTCCCCTAAAGTGGATTATACCACACATCATCACACATAATTATGGATCGGGATCCTCCTTGACATTAAACTGGAAGTGGAAAAACTTAACACATTGAATTTGGGACCATTATATTGTTATAACATATAACAATGTGCCCTTAGTGATGACTTCGATCATTCCTCCATCTTATCCTTTTCCATCTCTCATTGTGATGATTTGTAATTATGTGGTCTTCCGTCACTTCCTATATGTGACCCTAAATATAGGCACCACATTTATTCCCATTACATTTTCCTTGTGGGTAAGTTCTCCCTTCTTTGTGATAAATTTGTGATCATCACATCCATCTCTCTCTCATTCACCTATTAGAAGCATGAAAAGGTTCCAAGTGTATGCATCTTGTGCACTTGTTATCCCATCCTAAGTGCTTTACTTAGGTAGTTCCAACTCTCCCCTATCCAAAATCAAAATCAAGGAAGATCAAATCAAGATAAAAATATCAAAATTAGAGTAATCCCTCGAAGGAAATTTTTTCACAAAAAAAAGAAAAACAATCAAAAGCATGAAACCAAAAATCAAAATCAAATAAATAGACTAATCCCTCAAAGGACGACTATAATTTATTCTTGCCACCTTTATATATTGTAAAAAGTAGACCATATCGTCAAAGGATGGCTACTCCTTATGGTATTTGAAGGCTTCCCAAATTGATCAACCTTCCATTTTACTAACATCCTAAGAAATCTTCCCGCATTGATCGATTTGTTCCAATGGACTTTCATATTGATCAGTTTCTCTCTCCCCTTCCCGAAGAGCTAGGTCATAGTTTTAGAAAACACCACTTTTGGGAGAACCCTCTTTCCTTTGTACAAGTTACATATCAAACCCCTTTTGTCATGAGAACATTAGGTTTATGAGATCATCTCATCCATTTCTTCCTTATGATCTTTTGAAATGACTAACTATCATTGGTTGTCTACTAATATTTGTTTTGGTCGCATGTGCCTTGCGTTACCTAGGATCATTTATTGTTTACCTCCAATGTCGTTGGAGGCATATTTTCCTTGCACATTCCTTGATATGATGTAGAGATGTTCATACCTATAGGTCGTCATGATTACATTGCATTTTATCTAATCTTATCCAATCTCTCTCATTGTAAATCCACCTTTGTGACCATCAATATTATCTCTTTTAGGGAATTTTTCTTCAACATCGTGTGCCCTCCATGTTTTTTTCTAAGTCCACATTTTGTCCATATTTATCCCTTCCTTCAGAATTTAATTCAACATTTCATCTCAAAGTCCACATTCGTGACCATACTTATTCCCCCTTTGGGTATTTTAATTTATCATTCACTTCCTATTTCACCTTCGAGACCATGTTTACCCACTTTTCGAGCATCCTTTATTTCAATCTTTACACGAAGTCCTTTTTGACACCATAATTTCTTTCTCCTTCGAAATTCCTTTTCTACTCTCGAAGTCCTCCTTTGAGGCCATACCTTTCCCCACTTGGGGAATATTTCATTTTCACCCTCTCGGACATATTATGTCATCATTCACTTTTTCATTTCACCTTCTAACCATTTTTTCATGTCCCATAGGAAACCATATCATTCATCCTTGTTCCTTATGGACACATACCTTTTCCTTTGATTCCTCATGTATGAAGGATTTCACACACATTTTGCATATAATTGCATATTTTGATATTTTTCCCATGCCCCATTGGTCATTCGACTTACATCCATAGTGCGTAATGGTCTTCACCCACTCACCGGTCCATAAAACATTGTTGGTTGCCTCCATTAAGACCACAATTTTCCCTTACTAAAGTGATATTGGAGTCACTACCATATTTTTCCATCCATTATTGCAATCCTTCTTGCCTAGGGCATCTTTCATTGGTTATGCTTTCACCCATATTTTCATCACCCACCCGCCATTTTTCATCTATATTTTTTCAAACGTGTCATCATTTTTTTCTTAACAACATTAATCCCCCATTTGAGGGGGAGGTTATCAAATTCTCTATCTTCATC
Organism: Taxus wallichiana var. yunnanensis; assembly: GCA_018340775.1. NCBI lineage: Eukaryota > Viridiplantae > Streptophyta > Pinopsida > Cupressales > Taxaceae > Taxus > Taxus wallichiana. The sequence continues at coordinate 916,363,235 of CM031240.1, read as the reverse complement.
CAACCCTATTTTTGTCTCGTGGCTTGCCACCACAAATTACTCAACTAAAGCGGTAAAATATAGACACCTTATTTCTATATCTATATCCTTTTCGCTGCATGTGCATATTTTATTATTCATCCTTATTAGCTAATTAAATTCCCATTTATTCTATCATTAGCCATCCCTCATTGACTAATATTAATTAATTAAGTCGCATTAATTAATTAATTGATTAATCAATCATTTGATCTTTAATAATTCACAATTAATTAATTAATACCCTTTTATTATTTAATTAATGGGTGCCCACATCCACATTCCTTAACTAGCTTCTATTTTGGAATGTTTTTATTCCAAATATATGTCTTATGCATCCCCATGCTTTTTCTAACCTATCCCCATCTCCAACTCACCTACACCTCATCATATAACAACCCATTCCCACCTAATGCTTTAAAACTTTCGACCAACCCTTAAAACAAACTAAATCACACAAAAAAATATAAAAATTTTCCTAATGGGGAAAATTTCCCCAGGAATAAATGGCAAAGCAACCTAGTCACCGCCAACCCTATAAATTTTATCTCTTTCTTCTCATTCATCATAAGAAAATCGAGTGTAGGTGGCTCTTCTCATAACTTTTAGACCATATTTCATGCCTAAACTTTATAAGAGCCATTGCAGAAACCTCCTAACCTCTTATAACATCCATGCGTCAATCGAGATCATCCTTTTTATGAGATTGTCACTTTTAATGTAGTTCAATAAGCTTTATCATATTACTTGGTATTTTTGCATCTAACCTTTTGTAGGTCTAAATCATCAACAACAGATCTCACAACATCGTCATCAACTTCATCCTTCAAAATCACTCTTGTAGGTTGATCATTTCATTTTCCTTCCCTCAACCTCATCAATCCTATCCCAATTACCATCGACCCTTGCAAATTACCGTCAACCCAAACTCTGTAGTCCTTACTTTTGTTGTTATAGATTCATCTAAGGTCTCTTCATGTGCTTACTCCTTATCCCAAATTGTTAAGTTCTTATACCAACATATCTGTTATAGAAAATCATTCTCTTTACACCATGGTTGTCATCAACCGGACCTTGGTTTCAATATCCAGCCTTAAAACCATATTTCCCATTATTATTTTGGTCTACGTTCCTTCAAATTATCTCTCGCATGGTGACTCTAGCATTTTCAGACTTTGCAACTTCTAGATGGCTCTCGATCTGGAGAGTCTCATATATTTCTCTCATTTTCCTAATCCAACCCTCCCTAGTTGTTCTTTAACTCTGTCTCCTATATAGTCTTGGTCTTCGTTCAACCTGACCAAGTACATTTGGTTTTAATTTTCTTTAATCAGATCAGTATTTAAATTAATTAATAACACTTTCAAATTCTGTACTTTTTCGGTCTTTACATATTATTAGTATACATTTCCTTTTACGTCATTTTTTTCTAAAAATGGGGTTGACATCCATCGAGGAAGTTTATGCTTCTTGGTTTTCCTTACGGCCAACCCCACCCAAACCATCTAATCCAAAATTGTTTTTAATCTTATAATTTGTAGATTTTATCCAATTTGCAGAGCGAGAATCAACCCTCTAGTGCCTCTATCTAGCATCAAGAATATGAAGTAACATAAGCCTTATATCCCTCTAATTTGACTAGTTTCTTTAGTATCTAGTGCATTAACTTCATTATGAATGAGAAATTTTGGACGAGATGAGTTGGAATGATGAGTTGGAATAGGTTCAACGCAAGTGGTGAGATAATGTTTAAGGTGGTGGCCAAGTTTAATTAAGTGTGCCCGGTCCGAGCTTATTGAACGCGGGCCCTAGTGACTCATGAGGAATGGGTCAATGAAGTGGCATGGGTCTAATGCAACCAAAAGTGTAGTTCAGGTTAGTAGGACCCATGAGAAAATAGGGGTCACAAGGAACTAGTTCCCCTCATAGCTAAGGAAACCAAAAACATAGAATATAGTTGATATGTTGTAGAGATGGAGATGAACTTGGGCCCCATGAACCCTCCAAGCTGGTTTCATGCTAAAAACAATTCCCCACACCTCAAACCATTTGCAATATAATGGAAACAAGGAAAAAATAACATATAGTATTGCGGATTGTGCGGTAAAATAAAGAACATGAGCCAAACATTTTGAAAATGGGTGAAAATGACATCCCCAACCCACATGGACATAACGATTTCTGACGTGATCCATTTTTCACAAAATTTATATCAATGGATTTGTATTTTCATGTGTACTACATCATGGGAACAAGAAGCAAGAGGTTTGGTGGGTGTAGGTGAGACAAAAAACAAGGAAAACCTCTCCAGTTCCAATGATCACTTCCAGGTGAACAAAAAAGCATTAAATGAAGAGATGAGTGCAAATTTCTTCTTCCACAAGCAAGAGGACATGAAGGGATGGGTTTTTCAGGGTTATCCATGTTTTTTGTAGGTTATTTAATGATCTATTTTTGGTGGTTAAAGCTAGATTTGAGTTCCTTTTTTCTCTTTCTCATATATTTTAAGAAGGAGCTCATTTTAATAGTTGATCATTCTATATTTTACTCCTCTATTCTCTACATGTCATTGCAGGTGTATTGTGAGCTCCAAACCTCCATTTTGATCACCTTGCAAGTGATTAATGCCTAATTTCTTCATTGTAATGGAATGTGTCACTCTTTGAAGCAATAAAATCAAGTTTGTGGTTATTTTGTAACCCTTGTTTGTGTTTTATTGCATTCTCTAGCCTCTACATCACATTTTAAGGTATTTTGTGCATTTTAATGGTGTATTGCAAGCTCTAAATGATTTTGTTTGATGGAAATGATAGTGTAAATTTGTGTTTATAAACCATGGTGTCTCAATACCCTCTCTATCTCCATTTTCCTCATTTTCATCCTTGGAGAGTGTCTAAACCACCCTTCTCTTGGTGCTATCACCCCCTTAGTAGAGGATTTCTTCACTTTGATGAATTTTCCTCTCTCCCTAGTCCCTTAGAATCATAGGATGGGATTAGATAGTTGTTTTCCCTTCATTAGGAGTATTTGTAACATTAGATTAGGAAGAGGAACCAACATTCTCTGCGGAGAATTATCTTAGTTCCATGTTCCCACACCTACTGAGTAACTCCATGTTACTCGGTTACATTATTATCCTAGTCAACTCACTTGTAAGAAAATAAGAGGGTGTTGTAATTTAGTGATAACAACTTAGTGTTACAGAAATTCGGTCAAAGCGGGCACAATTTATCTTAGTAGAACTTGTTCTTTGCGTGAATGAGTTTCCACAAAGGTCATGGGGCTATTAGAAAAGAAACGAGATGGGGGCAGATTGAATGGTGTGTGGGTGAGGCGGGGTTGTGGGGACCAATGTTCCCATGGATATTAAAGAGCTGAAAGTAATGGAAAAGGAGGGTCAATGTTATATTTGGTGATGAAGGAGGTTAGAAGAACACACAACCCATTCCCCCAGTTCCACATGATCCCAAAATACTTGCATTCACCGAAATACAAGAGAAAAAGAGGAAAAAAGAGCAAGTATAGTGCGGACAATGCACAAATAAGAGGAACAAAGGTGAAAAACTAGAAAATGAAAGAAATTGAGACCTCGAACCCCGTATGGACATATATTTTTCCCACATGCACCAAATATAACAAAATTATACTTGTTTGATTCATATTTCTCTCCTCTACACTCAAAAATCATAAAAACTCAGAGGTAGGTGGAGTTGGTGGGTGAAAAAGGTAAAAAATTATCTCTGATCAAATGAACACGTTCAAGGAGGTCAAATATGCATTAATGAAGGTATGGGGGAATTTTTTTGTTCCACAAGTGAAGGACATAAAGGGATGGGTTTTGTAAGGATCTCCATGATGTTTTGTAGGCATTTACTACCCTTTATTGGTTGGTAAAGCCCAAAATTCAAGTTTCCTCTTCTCTTCTCATTCATTCTTCCATATATTTAAAAGAGAACTCATTTTTGGAGAGGTGGTACATTTTGGAATGCTGCTCTTTCTTCTTCTTAGATACTGGGTGGATTTTGGAGCTCCAAGCCTCATTTTTAGCATTGTAATGATGAATCATGCCTTCTACCTCCAATATGATGTATTGTACAAACTTCTAAAGCAATAAAATAAATTTTTGTGGTTGTTTAATGTCCTAGCTCAGGTTTCTACTACTTTATCTTGCCTTTATTCATGTTTTTAGGTATTTTGTGCATTTTCTTATTCTCATTGCAAGCTTGGATGATGTTGTGCTTATGAAATTGGTGTATTGAGTGTTTTTATGGTCTGTGGTGCTTTGTCCACCCTCTCCATCTCCATTTTCTCCCATTTTCATTCATTTTGAAGTGGCCATATCCCCTTTTCTTGGTGTTATCACCTTTTTTAGTGTAGGATTTCCCTTTTCATGTACTCTCTCTTTATGGTCCCTTGGAATTGGTAGATTAGGATTAATTAGTTACATTTCCTTCATTAAGAGGAGTTTAATACAAGGTTTAGGTAGAGGAACCAACCTTCTCTGGAGGTCCATCTCAAGTAAAAAGTCCCAAAACTTGAGAGATGGTCCCATGTTAGCAAAAAGTAGGGATTTGTAATGTGCAAACACGGGGTGCTACTTTTTGTGATAACACTATGTATGTGCACTATTTAAATGATTTAGCTCCTTGAGTTCACATGAACTAGTTTATTATTTTTGCATGTCAACGTCTCCATTGTGCCCCTTTGGTGCAATTTCTAGTAGGGTACATGCACTTACATGTATTTTGTATAGGGTATATTTGTTTTCAAAGTTGCGATTAGGGCCAAACATAATTTTCTCATTTTATATGTATACGAGAAATTATTAAGGAATTTATAAACATGTGGTTTTAAAATTGTATTTTAAAGGGAATATAATTGTTTAATTACATACAATATGAAACATGGTACTAAATAATCTAAGGTAAATTTTAGTTCGAAGGAAATATAATTTTCTTACTAAATATAATATGATGTGTGGTATTGATTGTATAATGAAGGATACACCATATAATTGTGTGTTAGATTGTGTCATAAATGGTTAGATTTTTATTTGATATTTTAAATACATTTTTATTTTCAGCTATCATGAAATGAATCCAAACCATCCATGATTTTTCTTAGTTACAATTTTAATAGCTTTATTCAATTTTAATAGATTTTTCTTGATTCCTTCGTAAATTTCCATTTAATAATGATGAATTCTCAATAGGGAGAAAAGTTGAATTTGATGCATTTGTTCTATGATGGGTGAAAATATTCCATATATGATGCATTTGTTTTTAGGGTGAAAATATCCATAGAGAGATACAAAATAATATGAACATGTAACACAAGCCATTGTTTCTCATGGATATTAGAACTTCTCCATAACATCAAATGTATATTCTGCATTATCAAAACAATAGTTCGTTAGTCACTATGCAACATAAAAGCACAATATCGAGAGATCTACTACACAATTCCCATGTAGGACACAACTAGTGCTACTCAATCTTATACAATTAAGGGCATCAATACTTAAATGCTTTCAAGGATATAAATTACACATATGGTTGACCATCATATTACTCATATTATTTCTAGCCAATTATCTATCGAGCAATAATATAAATTTTATATCTTGAACAACATCTTAACACATCAACTTTTTTATGATAAGTTAGAATAAGAACACCTTAACACATCATATCTTGCACTTGATTCAATATAAAAACAATAATTTAGAAGATATCCAAGATTCCAACTTTTTAAGCTAAATCTTATATGTATCATCGTATTTAGTCAATATACATAATTTTCTTTAAGAGAAATATTGAAAATAACTTTCTAGTCAACATTGAGGACATACATTGCTAACTTAAGACTTACTTTTAAAAAGAAAATACATCATGATTAAAATATTTAAAAACAAAATCATTTTGAACCATATGTATAAATTAAATCTCATATGTGATCATATACAATTTAGTTACCCAACTTTTTTTTCACAATTAATATAGCAAAGACCAAATAACCAAAATATCCCATTGAAAACATTAATTGATCATAGTCATAACCATCGATAAAGAGTATAAAATATCATTACTAATCCGCACATTGCATTCCTTTATATACATCATAGGAGTTGGAGATGGGACGAGGATCACCCATGTTAACAATAGAGAATTGAAATTCCTATAAAATCAAAGGGAGATATACAATAAATTACTATTGCGCTCAGCTCGTGTGAAAGTGGATGTTGTCATTAGAAGTTTCAAATGAAATACAAAGATTCTTTTCCGTTAACTATTATTGTTGTCCCTTCAAAAAAGCGTTGAAATATTCAGCTTTGCTTTTTACTTTTATTCGTATCCATTAACTTTTCAACAAGTAAATTCATTTTACTTTTGACTGGTCTTCTCATAAAATATGGAAATATGCAGCTGGAAGCCATACAATCAAATGTCATAACATCGAAAATTATTTCGATGGGACCTAAACGCCATTAACTCTACCCACGGAATTTGATTCCCACTATTTATTTACCAAGGTTTTGTGATTTCCTCTATAGTTTCCCTCACTTTCAATTTAACTTTTAAACAACCAAATGCTGGTCATAAAAGAAGAGAATATTTTTATACTAAAATATGGAAATATGTAAATGGAATCCACTAAATCAAATGTAACAATGTTAAAATTTAATTTAAAGGTGGAGATCCTACCTCTTCATCAAGATCTTACCTCTCCATCAAGATCCAAGAAAACCTTCACAAGCCTCTTCAAATCCAAGCCAAGCAATTTCCAAGCACTCCAAAAGCTCCAAAATCTAAAAGTGCACAAGAAGCAAAATGAGCAAGTAACCCCCATTCCAACCAAAAATCACCAATAAATAGAAATAGAATGTGAGGATGATGAGGTGGACCATGTAGGATGCCACTTCATCATCCCCCATCCCCACACTCAATTCAACACACCAAGACCAAGAAACATCAATGCACAAGCAAGGACTATGACAACCCACATGGCTCAAAACTTGCACACCATGCTTTCAAGGGACATAATAAATTGGGGTAGAAAGAAAGTGCAATGATTTTCCTTCTCTTACACTAAAAAATGGACAAATAATTCAAAATTAAGCTTCCCAACCCATAGGTAAGGTTGTTGGGTCAAATTAAGAGGCATGAGACAAGTCTTGTTTGTCCCACAAGTCTCTAAAATTGCCCCCAAGTCAAAATCCGAATTTTGAACTTGGGGTGGAGTAAAACACTCCCAAATCAACATAAATTTTACTTACACAAGGACTACAAGATCTCATCATAACTATTTTTCACATCTCTAATTTGGTTAAACAAAACAAGAAGGGTTAAGTCTAATTAACTCTATAGTGCCCACTTCCCTTTGACACTTTTTGTTATTGATTATGATACTGTCGACTATACTTATGGATATTATTGTAGCTTTTGATATGGCATGATGTTAGATGTTAGAGATCATGGACTATTGTTGATTTCGATTCATATATGATGCATGTGGATTATTGGAGACATTTTATATTGATGTTGATATGTTGATTGACATGGTTATGTGTGTGTGTGTGTGTGTGTGTGTGTGTGTGTGTGTGTGTGTGTGTGTGTGTGTGTGTGTGTGTGTTTCGGACATGTGATATTTCGTCATTTTGAGTAGACCTAGAAAATTGAACTAATATTATGATCATATTGTTATTGATGAAATTGTAAATGATATCATTACTTGCCTAGATGATGTTTTGATTCATATATAGATGATTTTGGAATTATATTGTATATTTATTTTGGATGTTTTGATGTGGCCACGAGGCCAAAGAAGGTGTTATGTGTTTGTAGGTAAACATGTCACAACAAACATCGGGGATTAGAGACCAACCACATTGGAATTCTAGATGAATTCAACAAGGGTCACCATGGCAACGTGTATTTGTTATTTTTGTATGTTTGAATTGATGTTAGGGGTTCCCATGGGGATCACCTTCAAATGTGACCAAGGGGTTATGTGTATTCTTTTATTTAGTTTTTTTTTTTAATTTTAGTATGTGATTTTTAGTGATGTATTTCCCCTTTATTATTTATTTAATTTGTGTCAAGATTAGTGAGTAATCATGTTGTTAAATAAATTAAAATGGGTCAAAAGAATGCATTTATTAGAGTTGATGGCTCTTGGATTATGTGTTGTAAGTGATGTGTAAGTAACTTGGAGTGTGAAACACTCCACCTTCCTTTTGAAATTTGGATATGTCCTTAGGGGCTGATTTTGGAGGCTTGTGGGACAAGTTAAACTTGTCCCACACCTCTTAAATTGCTATACCAACCCTACCTATGGGTTGGTGAATCAAAATTAGGCCTTATTATGTATTTTGGGAAGGCAAGTTGTAAGTTTTTATTGCACCTTCTTACATGTAATTAATTTTAGTCCTTAAGGGGTGTGGGCTTGGATTGTGTGTGTAAGTAAAAATGTCATTTATTCACCCACTTATTAATTGTGCTTTGGAGTTTGAAGTTGACTTGTGAGGTGGAGTTGAGGATGAGTGATGTGGCATCCTACATGGAGCCACCTCATCCTCCTCTCTCCATTTTCTATTTATTCGAATTCTTTTACTTGTTTGGGGGTTACTTCATTTTGATTTTGTGCTCTTGCAATTTTGGAGAGCTTGAGGATTTTGGATGCTTGTGGAATTGTTGGAGCTTTTGGACTATTTGGATTTGAAGAAGCTTGTTGTTGAATTCTTGGATCAAGCTCTACCATGGAGAGGTAGGATCTTGACTCTTTTAAAATGTATTTCTTTTATATTATGCATATGTGAATGTTGTTGAATGTTTTGGTATGTTTTTGGTTGGTTGGGTAGATTGCCTAAGTGTGGTGTAGGAGAAGACTATGGGGATCTTTCTTGTGGGGAGGCATAAGAGATTTGTAGGGAGGCATAAGAGTTATATTTCATGTGGAGGGATTTTGGGATGGGTGTTCCACCTTGGAAAAGAAATAGCTTGCATTTCTTACTTGGTCTATTTTATGAGGGAGCCATAAGAGGAGGGAGGCATAAGAGAATGTGGGAGGCATAAGAGGTACTTGAGGGAGGCATAAGAGTATGTAGGGGTTTGGAGATGATATATTGGTGGGTTTTAAGGTGGACACCCATTTCCCATTGGGAGGTATAAGAAGCTTCCCCCATAGATCTTACTCCTTTGGATTTTGTATGATGAAGCCTTGTGTATTTTGTTGTTGTCTTTCTTGTGACTGTATCCATTGCATTATTTGGACTATGTATGATTGTAAAATTTGGCATTGTGTTGTGGAAGCTTGTTTTTTTCCATGAGTTGAATCCATTTCCTATTGTAATGTGGTTAGGGCTCGGGGCCAATGAGGAGGATGACTTCTCCTCTTCATTGGAATTCTTGGTTGGGTGGAGAGCGTTGCCTCTCCCTTTTTTTTTTTTGTGACCAAATGAAATCTGGTGGATCTCTCTTGTTGTTGTTTCTTGGAGCTGTGTATGAAGACAAATTTCATAGTCCTCTTTGGGTTCCTTATTGTAAAAATTTCCCACTTTAAGTGGATGACATTGTAATATTATTTGTGGTGAAAAGTTTCTCTATTTTTGGATGTGAAAGTTACATTCAAATGAGAAATATTTATTTTGTAAGTTGTCTTTTGGTGAATAGAAAAGAAGTTGTAAAGGGAATTATTTCAGTTTAATAGAAGTTGATTTACTTTATACAAAATGGAGTTTCTCTTGTTTGGAAATTTGTTGATTGAAATACTTTTGCAAACTCTCTGTTTGAAGGCTGGAAAAGTCTATGTTAGGAAATATTACATTCCTCTGTATTATTTGAAAGGCATGTTTTGAAAATAGAACTACATTCTTGCTCTTCATGCATTGATTAAAGGAAAGTTAAACATTGTAAAATTGGAATGGAATGAACTTAAATATTTAAAGTATGGAAAATGAAATAGATTAATTTCCAGTTTAAAATACGTAGATTTCTTTTAGATCACTGTAAACCTGCAATAAACATCAGAAAAATGTTCAGAACAATCTACAACAATGAAAGACAAGTAGAAACATTAAAATGAACTAAGGATGATCAAAATACATCCCAAAACTAATTATATTGCTCAAGAAATTTACTTAGAACTTTATTAATCGGGTAAGAGGCTAGAAAAATGCCTTTACAAAGAAAAGAGAAAGGAAATAAATCTGATTTGAAATCCCAACCATAATCAATTAATCCTTGCAAATCCGTCCAATTTCTATCAAGTGTGATTCTCCATGTTGGTTTGGCATGTTGGAGAAGGAAGAATGGTGATCAAATTAAATCTAGCAGTTGAAAAGTTCAGTTCACATTTTAATGGTAGGAAAGATGTTTTCTTAAATTTCACCCATCTAAGTTTTTGAAAATAAGATTTTATTCTTCTGTGCAAAGAGGAGTTTGAGCCCTTTCCAAAAGTCCTTATTTGCTCAAATCCAAGCTTCAGTCAAAATTTATGGCCATTTGAAGTTTTGTATCAATTGTTTCAAAAAATTAATTGTCAAAAAAAATATTAATAAAATATTCGCAAGCGGATCCATGGGCTGAAAATTACTTTTTGCACATTTTGCTAAAAATGCAAAAAGACACAAAGTCTCCCACCGCTCTTGTCTTGAACCTTTTATTTTGGTGAAAAAAATTCTAACTTTAAAATTTACTTTTGCTAAGTTTCATCTCTGCGGCCCCACAGCTCGCCACTTCGCTTTTGGAAAACCACTTCTGCGGGTTCGCGGGCCCGTGTCTTCTAACTTCACTTTTTGAAAAAATTGGCAAACATTTCTAAGTCCCCCCACCGGCCTACCTCCTGGATGTCATTGTTGGTCTGACACATGGCTTCCTTAGGCGTCGGTGGAGGAGCGGCTTGTTTTTAACCTTTGCACTTTTTCAACACAAAGTCTAAATTTCCTAAGTCTCCCCGTCGGCCTACCTCCCCGCATGTCACTGTTGGGCTGACACGTGGCTTCTTTTGGCGTCGGCGGAGATGCGGGCTACTTTGACCCTTTTTGTTTTTCTTCAAAAGCGACATTCCTAAGTTTTCCCTCACAATTTTCTTTCCCACTTGTAGCTTTTGGGCCAAACACGTGGCGTCTTTAGGCGTCGGCAAAGGTGTAGATGTTTTAAAACCTTTTCGCCCTTTCAACAAAAAAAGAGTTAAAATCCAAATTTCCTCTGGCGACCCACCTTCCCGCGTTGACTTAAAATTTTGGACACGTGTCCTTTACGGATCTCAGGCATATTTTCTTGTTTTGGCGCGAAGCCCCGCCCTAGGCTCACGGTCACATAAATGAAAATTGTGCTTTTCAGAAAATGTGTAAAGTGATAAATTATCTCCCTAGGTTCTCTGGTCTAAAATATTTCCTAGGTGAAATTTCTTCCCTAGGCCCGCAGGCCCACTTTTGGGAAAAAAACATCCAAGGCCCATCGGCCTATAACTTGAGAAATATGAGGAGTTAGGAGGACTTATTTATATCATTGGAAAGGGAAGAAATTTCCTATCTAATGGAAATGTTTTCAAGAAGTGTTAAGTGCATGAATTATAAATTATATCACCTTTTTAATTTAAATTATTTGTTTCAAAAGCATGGGGTGACTTTTAAGGGGTCACCTTATGGGGAAGGGAATGTTTTTCTAACCCCATGTAAATAAGAACCTTGGTTAGTGTTTAGACCTTGTGAAATTAAATACCTTGGGCATTGTTATCAAAAATTCACCCCCTAGAAAATTTGGTGAAGACAACCCCACACATAGAGAAAATATGAAGGAGATGATTCGGACCTATGAGCTCGCATTCGAGAACGAGGCAAAGGAAAAATTCAAAGTTTGAACCCAAGTCAAAGCTAATACGGGGATGCGGGACTTTGGAGGTAAATTTGATTTTTGAATTTTTGTCAAAAACTGTTAAATGGAAAAAAGGAAGCACCTATCTCTACTAACCTTAATGGATGCCACATCATCCATGGATTTGTGGGAAAAAAGTTCAAAATTTGCCCAAAGCCAAATTTACGGGAAAACGCAAAAGCGATATCTTTTGATCCAAAGCTCCATTTTTATGATCTTGGTACCAATGGAAAGATCTGGAGATTCTCTTCATCATGGAGTCTTCAATTTTTGATTTTGGTAGAGATTTGTGGGAGAAATTTACAAAACATGTTTTGGCATGGAAAAGACAAAAAAACCAGTTCCAACCACCAGATTTAATGAAGTATGGGTCATTTTCTTTGGTCTGAAGTAGATACATGGAATTATGAGATTTTGCATCAAGCCCATCAATAGAGGAAGAATTAAAACACATTTTGAAAAGTGGTTGAAAGACAGATTTTGGGATTCGATTTTTCCCTCTTCTCTCTCTCTTATTCTTTCTATATATTGTAACACTTCTCATTTTGAGAAGGAGAGACATTCTGGGCATAGAGAAACTCTATCAAATTTGTTTCTCGATGCCATTTTTGAGTAAGCGAACCTTCTCCCACACCTGGAAAACATATTTGTGTCTCTATTCTAGAAATGCAATGGTCTATGCACCTTCTAGAGCAATAAAAACATGTTTTTGTGGTGTTCTTCAACCCTTTGCATCATTTTGTTGTTTCTTCATGCCTCTCCCTTTTAGTCTTGGTTTTCTATGCATGTATTTCACATTTGCAGGTGCAAGATGTTGTGTTTCATGGAGTTTAATGGATGATTTACAAATCTGGGCCATGTCACTTCTGTCTGACCTCCCTCATCTCCATTTTTCTATTTCTTTCTCCCTCAACAGAATATCTTGCTTCCTTTGCTAGTGTATCACCGCTTTAGTGTAGGCTATGTTTTTTCCTCTTTCTCTCTCCTTGGTTCCTTGGAATGGTTAGATTAGGTTAGATTTATTTTTCCTGCACTGGAGTAGCTCATGGCAGGTAGTTTAGGAATAAGAACTAGCTTTCTCTGGAGAGCTTTCCCACTTTTTCAAGGTCCCACACCTTGGGGAAAGTTCAATGTTATGCAATCACACCAAATGAGTCTGCCTTAGAAAAGTAGATCCATAACTCATTTGGGGGTGCTATGATTTCGCACTAACAGTTTTGGCATGCCGGTGGGACAAGTCTGAAGCACCTTACCACTTCACTTCATCAGGTTCGATGTGCTCTTGGTGAAGATTTCAGCCTTTGGAGGCACTTTCAGAGCACATCTGGCGACTCCATCTAGTCAAAAACCCATTCTCTAAGTTATAGACCTTTTCCATCCATTTCCACTCATTTTCATCCATTTTCTCCCATTCCATGAGGTTGTGAAATCATGACTTCATTCCCTCCATGGAATTCACATCTCTGATAGTAATAGAGTACAATCCACCTCGATGTATTTCCCAACTCCAAATCAACATTATAATCAGATCCAGGACCATTATGCTTACCCATATGAGAAGAGTCAAAGTCAATTTGGCCATGGAGCTTATCAAGAGTAGGGGTACACATGTAATGACATCAATCAAATGGAGGATGTTGAGTTGTTGGAGAAGATTAAAAAAATGGAGGCAAACACGGTTCAATTAAGGGCAACAATTCAAATGAGGGCATTCGAGATTGGTTGCATGGCACCTAGTCCATGGGAAGGCCCTTTTCCAAGACACTATAGCCCTCAGGAGAAGTTGGACTTCATGATTGGGATGCTACCCCAACTTTCACAATGGACAGAGTGGAGATAGAGGCCTATAAACTCGATGCCAAGAAACATTTTCAATGGGTAAATCCTACACCATTATTATCGGTAATTTTCTCTCTAATCCTCAAGTAGAACCATCTCAATTTGGGATTCAATTTCCAAAGTTCCCATTGAATTCTAGCCCAAGTGTGAAATCCATTTCTCCATTCCCTAGTCTTCCACCTCATCTCAATTTTGTTGTCCTTTTCCTTTGCAAACAGTCATCCCCTTCGAACAAACAAGTAGTTCCACGAGCCCTCCCCACCACAAACAATTACAAATTTGGTTGAACCCCAACCTACCACTCCTCTTACTTTCCCAAGCCCATGTTGGGAAGAGATTCAAGAATCCAGTCAAGGATAAGAGTAAGAAGAGGAGCCTAACATAAAGGAAATGACAGATAATCTGAAGAGTTGGGCTACCAAATTTGGGTTTACAAAGATCCCCTTGATGGTCAAGACAATAGAGGAGGTAAATATTCAAGAAGCGGTGGTGGTTTAGGATGAGTTTGTAGTAGAAGAAGAGCAAGAACAAAAGAAGGAACAATCGGTCCCAAGCCCTATGAAGAGGAGCACAGGAGAGATCAAATCAATGTTGAGGCCACTTAATGAAGAAGGCATCATTGAAGATTTTTTCTTTCATTTCAAGGGCATGATTTGATTGATGAACCCATGATGGAGGAGGACCATATAGTTTCAGAGGCCCTAAGTGTGGAGCAGGCCATAGAATAACCTTCAGTTCTTCCTCCCACTTCATCCCCTTCAAGCTCTGATGTTGAAGAAGAGTTTGATCTTTCAAACTTCATGTTTGAGAGTGAAGGGAGCCATGGTGATCAAGTTGCATAGATCAGGAAGGCACCATGGAGGAGGTAGAGCACATGCAATAGGACAACAAGGAGGTAGACCGTCTGTCAGACTTGAGGGATTGCCTTGATGGAGGGGAACCCATGGAGATCACATCATTTTTTCCTCCATCTCTCACATCCCACACACATGAACCTATTGCCATGGAGGAGAACATTCGGGAAAAACAGAGCTGCACTCCATAATGGCCCAATGGAACCAATATTGGAAGACATGACTCTCCCATGTTCGACACGGGAGGAGGAGAGAAAGGAAGGAGGATGTCCTCATCTCTCTCACGCCATTCATGCAAGAGGTCCACAAGAAGAATCCATTTTTGGAGTTTAATTTTAGAGAAATGGGCACATCCAAAGGATTAGACCATGCCCAATCAGTACTTGGCTTCATTGGCATCAAAGTACCAAAAGGCTCACTTGAGCATGAGGACGAGCATCAAAGTACCAAGGCTCACCAATACCATCAACACCTCCATAAGTTTTATGCATGTCAACTCAAGGAGGTATTTTCCATTAATGTTGATACCTTAATGATTGGCTAGAGGCTGGCTTATTGTTAGTTTTTCACTCATCCAACCAGCCATGTTCGGTGCCAAATTAGTTACATGGCTTTCGTTATTGAGGAAGGGAAGCTATTTCTTCCGCCGATTGCAGATTTGTTTGAGCTCCCTTTGCTCTTGGTTAAAGTAGTGTAGGTAGGTTTTTTTTCATTAGAAGAAGTGCTTTTGCACACTCTGCATGTTCCATTTGGAGCATGTATGATTTTTAGTTTGTACATAGTTTTTAGTGTTGTTGTTTTGCTCTTACACAGTGCATTGTAATGGTTTTTGGCAAAGATTAGCTCCAAGTTTCAATAGGTTTCCAAGAGGCTCAAAGGTCAATTTTCAAAGATTAGATCGATGAGACTATCACTTATGATTCCATGCCCAATGGATACTTCAAGGCCATGGGTCTCTTCATCTAGCAGGTAGATGTCCCTATGAGTCCCCAAATTTTTATCCCAATACACCCCCAAAAAAAAAAATTTTGGTGAAGACAACCCCACACATAGAGAAAATATGAAGGAGATGATTCGGACCTATGAGCTCACATTCCATAATGAGGCAAAGGAAAAATTCAAAGTTTGAACCCGAGTCAAAGCTAATGCGGGGATGCGGGACTTCGGAGGTAAATTGAATTTTTGACTTTTTGTCAAAAAATGTAAAATGGAAAAATAGAATTCCCTGCCTCCATGAGCCCCGTGAATGCCACATCATCGGTGGATTTGCGGGGAAAAAATTCAAAATTCACCGAAGCCAAATTTGCAAGAAACGTAAGGAAAATGCTAGAAGGCCATATCTTTTGATCCAAAGCTCCATTTTTGACAATCTTCTTACTAGTGGAAATATCTGGAGATTCTCTTCATCATGGAGTCTTTAATTTTTGATTTTGGTAGAGATTTGTGGGAGAAATTTGCAAAACATGTTTTGGCATGGAAAAGACAAAAAACTAGTTCCAACCAGATTTAATGAAGTATGGGTCATTTTCTTTTGTCTGAAGTAGATACATGGAATTATGAGATTTTACATTGAGCCCATCAATAGAGGAAGAATTAAAACACATTTTGAAAAGTGGTTGAAAGACAGATTTCAAGATTTGATTTTTCCCTCTTCTCTCTCTCTTATTCTTTCTATATATTGTAACACTTCTCATTTTGAGAAGGAGATACATTCTAGGCATAGAGAAACTCTGTCAAATTTGTTTCTCAATGCCATTTTTGAGTAGCGAACCTTCTCCCACACCTGGAAAATGTATTTGTGCCTCTATTCCAGAAATGTAATGGTCTATGCACCTTCTAGAGCAATAAAAAATGTGTTTTTGTGGTGTTCTTCAACCCTTTGCATCATTTTGTTGTTTCTTCGTGCCTCTCCCTTTTAGTCTTGGTTTTTTTGCATGTATTTCACATTTATAGGTGCAGGATGTTGTGTTTCATGGATTTTAATGGATGATCTGCAGATCTAGGATGTGTCACTTATGTCTAACCTCCCTCATCTCCATTTTTACTGTTTCTTTCTCCCTCAACAGAATATTTTGCTTCCTTTGCTAGTGTATCACCACTTTAGTGTAGGCTCTATTTTCCCTATTTCTCTCTCCTTGGTTCCTTGGAATGGTTAGATTAGGTTAGATTTAGTTTTCCTGCACTGGAGTAGCTCGTGGTAGGTAGTTTAGGAACAAGAACTAGCTTTCTCTAGAGAGCTTTCCCACTTTTGCAAGGTCCCACACCTTGGGGAAAGTTCAATGTTATGCAATCACACCAAATGAGTCTGCCTTAGAAAAGTAGATCCATAACTCATTGGGGGAGTCTTTGTGATTTTGCACTACTAGGAATTTAATTTTTTTGGCCCCTTTGACCCTCTAAAATTAATTAAGGAATATTTAACTATAGTGTTAATTTAATTATTTATTAAATTAACACCTAAGAGAAATTTAACTATATTTGGATTAATTACACTCATTAATTTTGTAATGTGGATTTAATATTTGTTATAATGGGAAAATTTTATTTATTAATTATAATTGACTTTGAATCTTTTTTGTGACAATTGTAGTTTTGAAGCCTGTTTGAGGACTCGCCTTTCAAAAAAATTATTCCATAATTTTTCTAACTAAACCTAGGTTGTTCTTGGGTCTCGAGTGGACATTTTTAGTGGGTGTTACAAACACACATTTACACATGCTAATAAAGTGAAAAATTTTCTAAATTTTAATTACACAAATCATAAATAAGCACATGCAAAGATTAAAGAAAGGGACACAATTCACCCCATGGCCACACATGTGAAATCACCCCCATGGGAGACTTCCAAACAAGACATGCAAAACACACACTAAACAACATTACAAAAGTTTTCAAATTTGATTGACATCCTACGTGGTTGGTTGCTATCTTTGATGTATGATAAAAATACACACAACAAAAATACCTTCCGTGGCTATATTAACAACATCAAGAAAGTATATATATATATATATATGTGTATATATATATATATATATATATATATATACTCAAGATTCATCATTTGACATTAGCAATTTTATTATCCAATAATATACCAAAATATAACCCTAACATCCATGAGATTACAATTGTATTTCAACATCCCAAAAACATAACATGTCAATATAAAGTCCACATCATGAAATTCAACATCTTGTCTAACTTTCTAACATCACTAACTAGTGCATCACAATAAAACATAAACATCGTAGTGTCAATAATCAACATATCAGTATAATCTATCATCTATTGATCAATGTATCAATATCAAAATGTCTAAACATTGGTCTAATAGTATCAATATCAAGATGAAAAAGTGTAGAAGAGGAGTGGGCACTACAATAGTGTTATTTCTCTCTCTTCCCCCTCTCTCTATCTTAAAATAAATATGAAATTGTGGTTGGTCTTGGAAACGTGAATGGATTAAAAATGCAAATGAGTTTGAAATAAAATGAAAATGGGTATGAATTGAGAAATGGTCAAAATATTGTGAATAGAAAAGAAAATGTTTTACAGTTTCTCTCTTCCCTACTCTCTCTCTTAAAAATATGTAAATGAATGTGTGAGGAAATTATCTCTCCTCTCTCTCCTTATCTCTACCTCTCTTTGTACTTTGTTTGAAATTACTTGAAATGATGAATGTCTTATTTGTGCTTGAGTGTAAGGGTTTTCCATACTCGATCCCTAGGGTGACGTAATGTTTGTTGCGAATGGTACTTTGTACAAGAGGAATTTTATGGATGTGATATGTTGTAATTAATGAGTTGTCATTGTAAAGTTATATTCATCTTGCAATACATGTATTACCATAGAATAATGATATGTATTGTTGTTCGAAGAATTGTTCTTTGTATATTTTGAAAAGGGAATACCAATGTGGCTATATTTTATAGTGTCAAATTGGATTTAAAGTTGTACTCAATGTTGTACCTATATTATAAAGATATTAAACTAATCCTTTGTTAGGTTAATTATTGGTTTATTTCCTTAACACCCCCAATGCTAGGTAGAATCTCATCTCATTAAAACTATTGAAATTAAAAGAATGAGTTATAATGCCTATTGTACTTCCTTTCCCCATTTGGGTCTTTTTCCAGGGTATAAAACATTGATCATGTTAATAAAATACTCTGACCTCATTAATAATCTCCTTGTTTTATACCTAAGATGTCTTATTAATGAGGTTTTTACCTAAATATTTCTTGACCTTTTGATTTTACATTGTGAAAACTATCATTTTGGGACGAGTGAGGTGATCATGTCTTTTTGTTGTAGGTATGACCATATCATGAATAAGGTTAACCACCTACTACATAATTTTCCCTTTGTACCCTAGTGGGTGGCCAAATATGTGGAGATAGTGGTGGTTGTACTATGGTGATCCCTTGTGAGATCTAAATTATGTGAGTGGAGACTATGTTTCAAATTACTTGCGTATTTACCCAACAATTGAAGTATGTCATTAGGAGGCTTTTGTAATGCTTAAGATTATTTGGGATATTTCTCTTGCACTTAATACTTGTGTGTTTAAGAGTAATGAAATGATTTGTCTTGTGCAAGGTTGTAATCCTTGTATTCTTAAATCCCTATGTGTTACATAAGTGTTATCGGAATAAATTTGCTCCAAAATGATGTTATTCAGGACCAAAGTAATTGTATAAATGGAGTTAGTAAAAAAGGGTAAATAAGATTAATATATAGGATGCCCACTACGAAAATGGTACACCTTTTAGCAATGTCAAGACAAACTAATATTTCATATGTGATTATAAAATGAATGTAATAAAGTATTGGTCTGCGACTAATATAACAACCTAATAAATCGAAAAACCAAATATGATTCATGATCACATGCTTTGTTTGCATAAATGTGGATTAAACAAAGATGCTAATGAAATAATAAAGTGTAGCCTTGAGAATGGGATACATTTCATTGTAGCCAAGGTCTTGTGAGTTAAGGAAATTATACTCAAGTTGGACTTGTAAAAGATAGTAGAACCCTAAGCATAGATAGGAATATATAAAACTTAGGATCACTCAAGAAGTAGAATTTATGGTAAAAACATATAATTCCCCTTGTTGTTATTGAGATTAAATCCTTAATATCATGAAATAGAAGTATTTTGAAATGTGAAATTTGTCACTTAAATTAGAATAATTTTTTTATAATGGGAACACGGGTGTAATGTACCCTTCCATGCACAATATGATTATGAAAATATGAATCCCTAAGTTGGAGAAATGGATTGTGAATCAATAATGATAAAAATCCATTAGTTAACGTACATAATTGGTTGTAATAACTGGAAGATGAAAATAGTGTATTGTTAGCATTAAATAATTCTATAACGAGAACTTGAGATAGGCTTTCTATTAATCTAGTAACCTTCCTTTTTCTTCCTATGAACTTTCTTCTTTATAACAAGATTATTTTTCCAAACCAAGTAAACACAACTCTCTTAAACAAATCCTTAAGTCAAATATTAGAATACACATGTGTCTACATATGTTTGTAATCAAAATCATGCTATATAAAGTTATTTCCACAAGATAAATGAGTAAATTCTAAAGAAACCACTATAGGAGGAATGCTAAACCAAAAACATGCAACCTAGTTATAAAGGAACGAAGGGTCCCATGTTATGTGTTCTTCAGAAAATTATAGTCAACTAATAAAAATAGGATTGAAATAAATATTTCACCATGAATAATGATGTGTTGTGGGAATTTCCTATGAGTAAGTGTATCTTGTTGTGGGTTGTTGTTGTACCTTGTCATTTTTGGACATGTGGATTTGATGTGTATCGTGTGTTTCATGTTATATATGTGGGTCCATGGTTACACAAACATCTCATGTGTTATACATTATCCTAAGTGGTCTTATGTGATGTTATGTATCAAGCAATGTTAGCCAAAAAAAATTATCCTATTATTATGTCTATTGTATTTTGGTGTTGAAAATGTGGGCATTACAACATTACAAATTTGAACTTGAATATATAATGCATAAGTATTTTATTCATTTGTATGGTAAGTGATACAAGAATTTTACACAAGAAAGTCATACGAGAAAAATATATTTGTATTGAAATTAATGTTGATAAAATAGTTAATGTCATTGTAGTGCCCGACAAACCAAAGTAATAAAATAAATAAATAAATAAAAGATGTAATGGCGTGAGCTTCACGGTGTGTGGGTGGAGTTAATTAATTTTCGGCACCAAATTTATTATGAAAAGACTTTGGTAGCCTTCTAGCAAATGTAGTTTGCACGCCTAAAGCCACACACCACCACAACCTTCCATCATTCATGGTCCATGCCAAATGGGAGAATTATTGCAACCCACGTGACTTGTTTGACCAACATGCCAAAAATAAATAAATAAATAAAATAATAATTTGTGGTTTTCTATTGTGTGTCATGACTAATAGACCTGTAGCAAAGGATTCTGAAACACCTAGTTGAAACGTTGATTGGGGTTGTGCTAAATGGAGTTCTCGTTAATAGTTGTCTAAATATCAGTCCCATTTTTGCGTTGAAGAGGCATGCTCATGGGAGAGAGATCTACAATTATATTATCTCCTCATTCTACTTTATACAAATTTATGGATTGGCATTTGCATTTGCATCTCAAGTGATTTAAAAAAATTAATAGGGAAGCAAATTTTTGCATGTTGTTGTTTTGGTGTCATATGCTAGAAGAAGGAAAAAAAAATGATTGAGTTATAGGAGGCATTGGGCTTGGGTGTAGCGCTTAGCTGTATTAATTTTCTTCTTCTATTTCTAAGCACCAAGAAAACGTACCCACACAACCACCACATGTTTACTTGGCATGTTGATGATAAGTTTAGAGTTTTGTCAAGATAGGAAACACAGATAAGAATGTCAAACATGTAGACATAATGATCAAATATGAGTGTAATTTTATTAGGGGCACTCATGCCGTTGTAATATTTACATCCCTCCTCCACTGAAACTACATCAATGCATGTTATTAAAAGAAAAATGAAGCTTATATGGTCAGGGTATGTTTTAGATTACTCTGGTTGGCATATATGAAAAATGTGGAACCTTACTCATGGCACGTGAACTATTTGACAAAGTGCCCAAATAGATGTGTCCTCATGGACTATAATGATTATAGTATGTGCACAAAATGGGTTTGTTAAAACAACCTTGTTTCACCATATGCAACAAACATGTGTCCAACTTGATTAGTTACATGTTTTCTAGCATACACACAATGAGTGTCAAAATAGTAGTAGCTTTGAAGCAGGTATGGAAATCCACCAAAGCATAATGGAGGAGAGAATTTTGTCAAATGTTTTAATTGCAAGCTCCCTAGTAGATATGTATGAAAAAAAAAGTGGAAGAAAGAACGAGGCATGTGAAATGTTTGACAAAATGCTTCAAAGAAATATGGGTTCATGGAATGCATTTACTGTTGGGTATGTATGAAAAATGGGTTCATTGGAAAAGCTTTAGAGGATTTCCAACAAATGCAAAATGGTGGCATTATGGATGCACACCAACAAGTTGAATCAATCTTAGATTTGATCATCTTTCACGTATAAAGCGGCCTTAATACTTTCAAAAAATGTTCATATGGGGAAGTTTCCAAATGCTCGTGAGTTGTTGATGGAATTCTAATAGAGATTCAGTGCCTTGTGGAATGTAGATGAAACCACCATTTAGTGAAAATGTAAATATCTCACAAGCATGATTCATCTCACCTTGTCCTTCATAATGCTCGTACTTTAGCTTTTCATTTAGAATGAAATAAATTTAAAATTTTGGAATGTCTTACATTTGATTATTATGTTTATATAAACTTGTTTTGTAAAATAATAAAACAAAATATGAAACTTATGTAACCCATGTAACACTTGGTATCAAGCATAAACTTAAACCCCTCTTTTGGACCCAAATTGGAAAACTTCATAACCAGTCTTTTAGCGTGAAACAATAAAACTCCTTATGTTTTATATTACCGAATTGTATTTTGATCATCATTCGTGGTTGTGACCACAACCTTATGCATTGTTAGACCCAGGGTATTGAAATTTTGGTGCTCATGCCCATTGATATTGGTGAGAGCTAGATGAGTCGTCAACTAAAACCACCTTTCTATCTACCTTGTAAGTTAGAGACTTGTAAAATAACACTCTGAACCCCGTACATGAGATGTCAAGTGTTGTCCATGTTCCTTGTTATGTAGAGATTCACGTCAAGTATTATCTCAACCTCATTTGACTATTTGTGCTATCATCGGAGCTTCACTAGGAGGCATGTCACTTTGTTTTACACTTTTGGGGAGTTGTTAAAACTAAAAAGTTGGCTTTTGTTTTGGATTTTGTTTTAACCCATCGTTTGAACCCTGAACAACACAATGCTTATCGGGTTTCGCTAACCTCTAGTATTTTTACTAGAAAATTTCATGTAACCTTCGGTTCAAGAAAATATAATTTCTCGTAAGATTTGCTAATATGTTTTCTAGGCCTCTAGTCACAGTTTGACTAGGTCAAACTAGACCAATTACAACTGGTGGCTTCGGAAAACCCGTCGTCGTTTGAAACTTGTTTAGCAGATTATCAGATCCCGTCAACTCTAATTAATTCTCCATATATAGAGAAAGCTGTTAGGAAATTTTCTAATTACGCATTTTTCCATCAAACATTAGTTTTGGATGTGGATTTTGAGCCATCAAGCTAACCTTGATCATTTGTAACTACGTCAATTACGATCGATGGCCTCAGAAAACTAGTCACTAATCGTAAACCGTCCGCTAGTTCCAAATTTTGTCAGTTCCTATGGACTCTTGGTATATAGGTGGACATGTTGAAATTTAACCGTGGTATGTTTTCTCATTGGAAGACAATGTTTGAAAGTCGTTTCTTAGCCTCCGAGCATGTTTTGAGTACTTTTGTAGCTAGTAGGAAAATGTAAAAAGAAAGTTGTAGGACCCTCGTCAAGTTACCAAACCACTATGGAAACTTGTTGACACTTGTAAATAACTATTTGGAACTCTATCTTGTGGCTTGTTGTGTGAAATTTGACTTTTGGGAAAATAGTGTATCTCTCTCTTTCCTATCTCTTCCTCTCTCCTTGGTTACGAAATGAAGTGAAATGAAATTAAATGAATACATGTATTTAACCCTTTTCCTTTTCCAATGAAAATTATTAATGTTATTATGTAAATGGGAAACTAAAGATGTTAATTATGTTAGATTAGGGTGGATGCCATGCCAGTGATTTATCATTGATTTCATGCTCACATGGTTTTGTAGGATGCAAGAAAGATGGCGAAAAGGCATTGTGCAATTCATTGTTTATTATTGTAATTTATATAGGTCTTTGTAAAATGTATATATGTATAATGTAGTCTCAAGTTACAGAAAAATTTTATTTGAAATTTTCTAAATGTATGAGATTCTAGTTTTAGGGAACCTTAGGAAATATACATTTTATCATAGGTGCAATTTTGATTCCTAGTTATGTATGGTAAATAGGATTGATAGATATATGTTAAACGAATTTGAATTTAATATCTTGTAGAGCGTTTCTAGTGAGAAATAGAAGATTAAATATTTGGTGTTGTGTTTCATACCTTGAAAATGTAATAAAGGAATCCAACCCCAACAGTCAACCCTAGTATAAGATTCGTGCATAACTTGTCTTCATGTGTGATCCTTCCTAGCGTAGAAGAAATTGAAACCGTAGAATAAACTTAAACCTTGTACTCTATAAAACCTCTAGTTCAAGTAAATAAGACCCTAGTTTGAGTTTAGCGTCATAGTCGGTATTTTTAGTTGGATTGGCATGAACCCACATTTTAGGAATGACATGGTCCAACTTTATCCCGAGTATGTGGTTTCCTTCTAGGTTTGGTAACCGTGAGGAGAATATCTTATCTTCAATTCTAACACTGTGTTGAGTGGTGAAGACTACCTTGGAATTCACCTTAAGATTCCTTATTCGAAGCAACGAATATGCGGTGTAACCTTAACATTTATGGAGTAAGTATTGCAATTACTCCATTAGTATCCTAGTGGACTAATAATAAGTCTTACATAGTTAAATCTATAAATCAACTTCATGATCAACATGATTTCCTTGTGGGTATAAAATGTTAAGTAACTTCTTACAAATGAAATTGATGAGAATTATGATGACTCTAGAGAACCTAAGGAGCCAGAAAATTGGTTCCATAATCCCTTGTTATTCCCTTTTATGAAATTAAGAATAAAATAAATTTCACATGTGAAATCATGAAATGTAGAAACATGGGATCTTACCTTGAACACAATTCACTTGTGGGTCATGCATAATTTATAATGCTTCCAATCATGAACTTCTGCAAGATGTTAGACAAATACTTCAGTAACTCCTTTTATTATAAAACAATGCTAATAATGATACCATAATGCGATGTAAGAGTAAATCATACAAGAGTGAAACGATATTTGAGGTTAGGAATAATGTTACTCTCGAGTCCTTATAACTCATTTAGACATTTTCATGTGTTCGAAAGAATATGAATTCTCTTAGTGAGATTAAACTCCGAGAAAACAAAAGATATAAATAAATCTAAATAAAATTTCTTCATGTGGGAATTTTGAATGGATTTAACAAGTTATTGAACTATATTAACTATGGTAGGGAAATAAATATACCTTGATTAAAGAATGTTTACGAGAGAAAGGTATCTTGAATCTAAATCTCCCTTAAATCCTAAGATTTCCTTCTTAACATCACGTCAGATTCCCTTATGTAGTAAGGGTAAAATTTAAACATTGAATAAATGTTTGAGAAACATAAGCTTAACATAAGAATGAGAAAATTAGGAACTTTGTATGTAATTTGAAATATGGAAATTAATTATGTAAGTTATGGAGATTTTCGTAAGAGATAAAGAGCCAAATTAAATGGTCGAATTGTAAGTTGAATGTGAAATGAATTTTTTTAAAAATCTATAGGTGGAAAAAGGATAAAATTATCCTTGCACAATAATGTTCTTGGAAGGTTAAACGTAACTAAGATGTAATCATGGTAATGATGCATTGTGGGTTTATCATCCTTGGGTCCCTTTTCTTTTGGTTTGGTCATTTCTAGTATTCATTCATTGGGGAAAGTGTGGCATCGACATGTATATGGTGTTGTCATGTGTCTATGTGAGTCGATGGCTTATGTTAGTGTCTAATGCATAGTTGAATATCTCTACTTGGAGCCCTTGTTATGTTGTGTAGTGAGTAATGTAAGTCAAAAATAAAATTACCCTGGTATTTTCAATGTTGTATTTGTGTGTGATAATTGTTGGCCTTACACTTGGTATCAGAGAAAGGTTCATGCTCTCAAACCTTGGGGAAGATTGGAGTTGTGATGGTGTTACGTGATGGTGGTGGATATTGGAAGAGTAATGTGATATAAACATGATGTGAACTATGTCGTAATTATGAAATTGTGAATGCACATGTTGTGTATGTCACTTAGTGTGTAATTTTTTTTATCATGTTGATGTGCTTATAATGAGATTATTTTATCTCCTTTTCATGGATTCTATGAAGAGTGCATGTGTGATGTACCACCTTATTTTGTGTGACAAAAGAAAATTATTGTGGAATGTGAAGTGTTAGAGCATTTTGTCATTATGTGATATGTAGGTGTATTGATGTATTGCATGAAAAATTGGTGTAAAGAGAATTATATTTTATCATGATTTCATCAATGTATTGTGATGAATCGTGTACATCAGCATGTTGTATTGCAATTTACTATATGTTGTAAAGTTAGACATTATGTTACTCATATGTATAATTCATGTAATATGTGATGGTTCATGTCATGATTTAGGGGCATATGGTGAGCGTATGATCCCTATTGTATAGTGATTGCAATTTGGGTGCAGAATGTGGTAATGTGATGTATCATAACCCGTGAAGATAATGATTTTATTTTACCCTGTATATATATACCATGCGTAATACAATATGGTTAATTTGTGTGAATCGTCATTGTGTTAGTGAAGTAGTTATGTGTTATGTTTTGGACCCTACACTAATTGACCCTAAGGGAAATCAGGAAAAGGTGTATGTTTGGAGTGAGGAAATATGTACCACTGACCATTCACTAGAGAGCTGAATACGGGATAGGAAGTGGAGCCTTACATAGGCTGAAAACCCACTTTTGTTCGTTTGGTATGTGTGGCACTTGCTCAATGGGTGTCATGCATATTGTGTTTCGTAGACACCTTAGGCTCAGTAGATGGTGACTTGTACTCCTTTCTCTCTCTTGATATGGTTATCGTATGTGTAGTGCCCACTTCCCTTTGACACCTTTTGATACTAATCATGATACTAATGATTATATTATGGACTTGATTATGGACCTTATTGTAGTATGATGATAGATGTTAGATCATGGATTATTGTTGACTTGATTCATTTATGATGTATGATGCTTATTAGAGGCATTTTGGATATTGATGATGATATATTGTTTGACATAGTTATGTTATGGATGTTGTTAAGACATGTGATATTTGAATATTGTGCGTAGACCTAGAAATCAAAATTATTGGATGATGATTTTTGTCCTCTCAAAATTTCGCCTCTTTTGAGAGAATTCAAAATTGAAAATTCTTGAGTTAACGCCTTTTCTATTGTTCTGTTAAAGGGGAAAAGTCAAGAAGTTGGAAAATCTACATTTTGGAGTCATTTGTGTGATTTGCGGGTCTGTCGGACATTTTTCTCCCATGTGTCCCAAGTTCATTGGGGCTCCCCTATTCATTGATCGGCACATTACCCAAAAATCCATTCTCTCGTGGGCCCGTCGGAACTTTTTGTTCCAAATGTTTCAAGTTTTCTAAGGCTCGTTGTTCACCTATTGCCACGTCATCCGCATCACTCTTTTCACGTACTTTCATCCCTCATGTCCCAAAAGCATTTATGTATTTTCCCCCCTTCACCGCAAGACGGCCGAGTTGCTCTTTCGCATCCGCGTGTCCCAAATGAACCAAAGGCCATCCAGGCTAATTTTTCCCACTCTTCCCGAATATGTTGCTTTTAAATTTGGTAGATGTGTATTTAATGCACATTTATTATATTTCTCTCTCCTAAATGGCTATTTAATAAGCTTCCCCTACGCATTTTTGCACACTGCTTTCTCGTTATCAATTTCTCATACCCTCGCAATCAAATTTCTATGTGTGTACCCATTCCCCCTACAATTTCATCAAGAGTTCAGGTTGTAACTTTTTTTTTCAATTGCTATCAACATGAAGATTAAGTTCCAAGGTCAGGAGCATGTTTTGCCACTCGAGTCTGCCATTCCCGATATCGGGGACAGTGAAGTTTGTCACCTGGACTTTGGAGATTTCTAGACTAGGTTGACAGACCCGAATCCCTCTCTTATGGTGCAAATGATCAATGATAGTGGCTTGGCATATGCCACTGGTTTCCCAATTTTAGTGCAATGTGCAGACATGGTACTCACCTACAGTGCTCACTTCAGCCCCGACTCAAGAGAACTAACAAATGTGCATGGGGAGCTCATCACCAAGCTTGATGCTGCCACCATTGGTACTGCCCTAAGGATTCCTGAAATGGATAATTCTATAGTCATCTCCTCAGAACTAGGCACAGGCACTCTTCGACCAAGACAGTGAAAAATACAAGGTGAGGGTGGCAAAGACTTGGCTTAAAAACCCTAAAAAGGGGGCATCCTGTCTATCCAAAGCTATTTCACACTTATTTCCATGAGGAGCTGTCATATTTTATAATCTTATTAGCTCAGGTCATGGGCTTACCCTCTACCAACGAGTTCCATTTCTGGATGTGCCCACTTATCAACATGGTGTGTGAGGGTACTCAGAACATCAACTGGGTAGAAATCATCTAGCATGAACTTGGTAACAACTGTCCAAATGTAGAACAAACAAAAGAATTTTACATGACTTCTTATCTGATGTATACCCTAGCAACATCAAGGCAATGGTTTGGCTTCACATATATTGATGCTCATAAAGGTGATCCTATATATGCTTACTGCCCTCAATTCACCCTGGACACTAGTAATCACAACTTCAGGAGGGTGAATGATGCTTTCACCATGTACATTGTAAGACTTCTGGAGAGTGACACTGCAAGGAGGTTCTCTGATGAAGCCATGAGCCTAATAGCAAAGTACGGTGCCTACTTCATCCAGTTCAGAAAATTCTCCTATATCAGGCTAGCAGGCTATGAGAGTACCCCTCTCAAGCTCCCTATGTTCTGTAATGATAAAATGGCCTTGATCGAGATATGCAGGCAATTGGACAAGTTACACAGAACCTGCAGGGATAAGAAAATCACTGGTCTGCACTTCCCCATATCCTTGGGAAACTACACCTGCAAAACGGCTCTGGATGCACAAAACATAGAGAGAGCCCTAGCTCCCATCACTATCCATTTCTTTAGGCCCAGAACTTGTTTTGACTTGAAGAAATTTATTGAACATAATCTCATAATCAATTACCATCATAGGGCAGACACAGAAGACTATTGGGCTGACTGTGTTGATGATTTTGAGGCAAGGAGGAGACATTATGGCAGGTTTTCTCTTCAACTGATTCAGGAGCTTAACCTATATCAAATTCCTGAAGGGCTTCAGGATGACAACTCTGACTTGTTATCCTATGAATATGATACCTTGATCAAGCACACTCCCTTGGAGGACTTGGATTGGTTCAAAAAGGAGAAGGATGATCTGGCTGAAATCCTAGCCCCTGTCCTAGTAAGAACCAAAATCTAGTTTGATAGGAGAGTTCGTGAGCTTAGAAGGCATTCAGGTGAGTCCTCCTCCAAGGACACCTCAACACCAAGAAAGGAGGAATAGACACCGGTTGGAAGCACCGTATAAAATCCTCTTGTCTCATCAACTAAAGGGCCTACATCCTCCACTCCTTCCTCATCCACCCAAGTATATCAGAAGAAAATCAAGGAGGTCAAGAAGGAGCCTATTGAAGAAGATCCCCTGATGAAGCATTCAGAATTTCCCTCAGACCAGAGAACATTATTGTTCTCAGTGAAAGTGAAGAGAGTGAAGTGCTAGTCTCGTAGGTGTTCTAGAAGCCCCAATGGATAAAGAGAAAGAAGTTCAAAGCACTAAGCTTCCAAGCACCATTGACTCCTCTGTACCAGAAGCCTCGAGTG
This sequence comes from Taxus wallichiana var. yunnanensis, assembly GCA_018340775.1. Lineage (NCBI taxonomy): Eukaryota > Viridiplantae > Streptophyta > Pinopsida > Cupressales > Taxaceae > Taxus > Taxus wallichiana. Next base: position 916,333,417 of record CM031240.1, on the reverse strand, counting down.
CCCCACTCATATCTCAACTAGAGGAAACAATAGTGCACACTTTGAGTGCCATGAGTTCTCTTTCTCTCGGTCCTCTTGCCCCGCCTTCTTCTTCCTCCTCCTTTCGCATGGGTGCAGCCTTTCGTTGATAGTAGGAAGAGGAAGTCTTCCTCTCGAATCTCGGGACCCAACTTTGATGTTGTGGCGGCCTTATTGGGCACTACCCTCCTCTCTCCTGCCAAGAAGGCCAGGACCACCTCAAGAATAGTATCGATGCTCGGTGGCCAGCAATTCCGGAGATAGCTAAAGCCCAAGGTTGACAAGCTAGAGTAAGCAGATTGCAAGCAGCGTCCGATCTAGAACTCTCGAGGATCCCCATGGGAGAGTCCACCCCTAAAGGTGAGATTCACAATCTTTCAAGAAATAGTCACCAGGGTCATTGGGAGAGTGGAAAAGGGCAACAAACTATAGAGCAGCTGGAAGAGTAGGCTCAGGTTCTTACAAGTTTCATCAAGTCACTATTGTCCAAAGATAAAGTTTTAGACCCCACCCCACTGACTACTCTTCCACCACCTGTGACCCTCAGCCAAGATGAAGTCCAGAGTATCAAAGATATACATAGATATTCCATCTATGGAAGGGCCATGGAGGCCATGGTGGATGATATGCTCATTGCAGGGTTGAATTTCATTAGTGAAGCCTTCAAACTCAATGAGAAGGTAAATAATCTGCAACAGAAACTCTCCTCCACCATTGGAAATATAGATAAAGAGCTCAAACTCTGGAGTAGTTGTATAGTAGACCTTCACCTCATGGGGTAGACTGATGAAAATATCTTAATGGCAAGCAAGGTCTTTGATGATGTAAAAGATAATTTGTCAAAATCATGGGTATATAGTGTGGAATGGAAAATCAAGGTGTTGGAGGAGGCTTTGGGAGAATTGAGAAATAGCGGTAAGGGTGAGGCCTTCAAGACTTTGGTGGTATCTACTTTTAAGGATATCCATTGCCACCTCCATGATGAGACCTCAGGTGTGCCTCTCTCCCTGCAGGAAATTAAAGCTCAATTCAGAGCTTTTGTCAAAGAAAATCTATTCAAAGAGGATTCTATCACCAAGGAAAAGATGAAGGAAATCTTCTCTCTCTAGTCTACTATTGAAGAAGCAAGTAAAGATTACCATACACACATGAATTCGACAAAGAGATGGAGAAATGTCTAGATTTTTGACTCATTCCGCTACCAACACATCAGTTCCACGTGGCAGAGACATAGCAGAGGTGTTAAAAATATTTAGACAGTGGATCCTCAAATCAGTGGGCCCTTCTCAATCATGAACACTTGTCTTCTCCTCCTGAATTTTCTCCCTTCTTTCTTTCCTCATCTCAGATTTATTGTAATTAGTTGGGGTTTTGCATTAAGCATCCCTTTAACTAAACATTAATTAAAAGAAGTAGTTACCAAGGGTAACTGATTTGTAAAACTATATAATGGTCTCTCTCACGCCATTTTAAAAGGGGGAACTTGGCTTATTTTTGAAAGTGTAAGAAATAGTAAAGCAATCAATACAAAAGGATCTTCTTTCTTTGTCCATCTGATTCTTTTATTCGTGGCTATCTATTGAATATTGTTAGATCATTTGTCTGCATTATGCCAAGAAGCTTTGTATTCTTGTAGATGTTATTTATGGAACTGTGTGTCTTTTCAATTGCATCTCATTAATTCAAGTACAAATGGTCTTATTCCAATTCATTATATTCTGGCATGCGTAAGGAATTATTTTGTCATCTATAATTCTGGAGAATGCTTTTTATGCTCATTTCCATGTCTTCATTCCTCTGTACTTTTGTGATTGATGATCTATTTTCAAAATGCTTTCATGATATCCAAGTTTGCATAAAACTATGCCCGTACATATGTAAATAGGTTTTTCTCTTAAATAAGGGAACCTCTCCCATTAAAGAGGAGGGACTTTTTGTCCCCTGACTTTTGTTCTTCTCGAAGTCCTTTTTGGTGACCAACAATTTTTGGTGACTCCACTGGGGAGTGTTTCTTGACGTATTCCGGTTCCATAACCATTTATTGATCACCTTTTGATCTGGTGACTCCACATTTTACTCAGGAGAAGGGCCCGTGGTATTGAAGATTCTCAGTTTCAGCTTTTGGAACAACAGAGTTTTCCTTTCCCTTCAACAGGAAGAAATAGAAGAGCTCATTCAACAAGCATTCCTCCTGTCAAAAGTAGAACCCCTGCGGGTGGTATTCCTTCAGAGAAACTCAGTCCTAATCTCCGTGCTCTGATTCTTGCTGGTGTTTCAGTTCCCCTTCAAAGCCATTTTTCCAAGAATGGTGGTACCATTGCCTTGGGGCAATCATGTTGGGCCTCTCGCCCTTCCTCAGCCTTTACATGAGTTACCCAGAGGTAACCAGGAAAGAACTTTCCCAAGTTCAGAGGTGATGGCAAGGTACATCCTGATGAACATATCGCGGCCTTCATAGTTGCATGTGGAGTTCTGGGAGTTGAACATGAAGATGTCTCAGTAAGGCTTTTTGTTGAGACCTTGCAAGATAATGCAATGATTGGTTCTATCACCTTCCGGCCGGGGCTATCACTAGCTGGAACACCATGAGAGCAAGGTTTGAGAATCGTTTCAAACCGGAAAAGACATGCATGCTTTGCTGGCCCAAATTTCTCAAATAAAGAAGGAATCACAAGAGCCCATGAGAGAATTTGTGGCTCGATTCAACAAATTGATTAACAAAATCCCACCTGACACTCAACCTATAGATCAAATTCAAAAGTGCTTCTTCCTGAATGCCCAATTTCTGAAGTTAGTTATGCATTGAGGAGAGCTAATCTTGCAACATTGGCCGAGGATCAAACTCTTGTTGTTAGTGTTGAAGATGATTTAATCATGTCCGGGAAGTTGAGAAGAGACCCTTCTAAATCTAGGTCTTTTCCTTCCTCCTCTTCCACTCTTGGGCCTAATACTGATCCATTAGTACAAAAACTTGCAAATGATCTCATCGCCATTAAGAAACAATTGGCCCAGCACGCCCCCTATGCAGATGTTCCAAGGAGGAATTTTCAGCCCAGAAATCATTTTCCTACTTCTCAGACAAGGCTAGCACTTGAAGGACCACCTATTAAAGTCCCTGTTAACGCAACCTGTGAAGTTGAAGAGCCGGAGGATGAAGAGGTTAGTGAAGATTGTGAAGAATTTTTCGAAGAGGTCGATGAAGAAGTAGAGGAACTTGAGGGATCTCGAGTTAATTTCTTCACTACTGAAGGTGTTGATGAAGAAGATGATTATGATGAAGTAGTAGCGGACATGAATAGTGAATCATACGCTGTCATGACTCGAGAGCAGACAAACAAAAAGGAGAAAGTGATGTAGCCTGCCAAAAGATCCAAGGAGCATCCGATGACTATCCCTGTAATTGCAAAAAGAGGATCTCCTATCCCCATTACGTCCACACCAAAGGTGAGTCCTACCAATTCTACTACTAAAGTTACTTCTTCTTCAACTCCTAAAACCGATAAGCCTAAGGTCCCAAGTGATGATAGCCCATCCACTTCTGGGTCTTTCGATATCATTGATCACCTGAAAAAGACCAAGGTTCAAATCTCAGAGGCTGAGTACTATCAAACCCATCCCAAGGATTTTGCTAAAATGGTTCACTTTGTCAATTCCCATTCCAAAACTACCTCTAAAGGCCTTTTACCCACTCCATCTTCTGCACCACAACCCAATCTGGTAGCCGTTGTCACCTCACCCAATGACAAGATCAAACCATTCTATGTGACTCTCCTTATAGCCGGCCATAGACTCAACAATTGCGTCATAGACTCAGGGGCATCAAATAATGTAATGCCTACCAAAGTAGCCCATGCCTTAGGCCTAACTCTCACACACACTTATGGGTCTTGTTATTCTATGGAGAGTAAGGAAGTGCCCCTAGTCGGAAGAATTAAGGATGCACAAGTAGCTTTTGCTACTTTTCCTGAGAAGAAGGTTTTGGCTACTATCCTAGTAGCAGACATTCCTCCTTCATATGGAATGTCTGCTAAGTAGGAACTTCTGTAAAGATGTGGGAGGAGAAATTCAAATGGATTGGTCACATGCCCTCATACCTGTTAATGGGCAAATGAAGAAGTTGTTTCCTGAGAAGTAGTCTGAGTATATTGTACAAAAAATAGATGATCCCAAAGCACAAATACTTTATGAGGATATGGGGCATGGCAACTATATGATTATGTCTCCGAGGAGATCCAACTTCCCAAAAGATCACTTAAGGATCCTAATGGTGTTTGGATATTAGAGTTTGATGGAAGTTGTTCCTCAGCTGGTTCTGGAGCTGGTGTAGTATTAGTGTCTCCTGAGGGAAAGGTTTTCCTTTCTCATTCAAGTTACAATTTGAAAATACTAATAATATAGTAGAGTATGAAGCTCTCATTCTTGGGCTTCATGTGGAAAAAGAAAAGGGTGTGAAGAATCTTCTAGCTCGTGGAGACGCGGAGCTGATTGTCAAGCAAGTTAGAAACCTTTTCTAGGTAAAGAATAGAAGGTTGAAACATTACAGGAATCAGGTGTGGGACTCCATCAAATTTCTTGACGCCTTCTCCATCAAGCAGTGCCTAGGGAGAAGAACACTAGGGCTGATTCACTAGCAGTCTCAGGGTCATTATTGATACCTCATCCTGACTTCTCTCAAGATAGGTTTACCATTGAAATGATCCATAGGCCCAGTGTACCTGATAATGCAAGTAACTGGAAAGTTTTCAATGATGATCAGCATTTTCTTTCTTTCTTAGAACTCAGGGATAACTTTGAACAAGTTGTACTTTGAGGAAGTGACAATTTACCTCGTGAAAGTGTGCCTTCCAATAAAGAAGATGTCAATGAAGAAGAGATGGATCAAGATGGATGTATCAAACTCAAAGGGAACAAGATTCCAAAGGGACTGGTGAGTTTAGAAGAATTGTTTGACAAGCATGACAGGTATGTGAAGTCTAAAGCTTCTACTGGATCACAACAATCAGCTGAGTATGATAAAACTAATATTGGGAGTTCCATTGACCCTAAACTCGTGAACATTGGGAAATGTTGCATGCGCTAGAAGAAAAGAAGAAAGTAATTAATCTTTTAAGGGAGTATAAAGATGTTCTTGCTTATTCTTATGAGGATCTAAAATCTTTTCAACCCAAGGAGATGCAACATTTCATCCCTCTCAAACTTGGGATTAAGCCTTTCAGGAAGAAACAAAGGCAATACAATCCTAAGATAGCTGACACTATTTTTCAAGAAATACAGAAGCTATTAAAAGCCAAAATCATTTTTCCTATCCACCATTCAACATGGATTGCCAATATTGTGCCTGTTAGAAAGAAAAATGGTGAGATTCGTATCTGTGTTGACTTCAGAAATCTGAATCAAGCTTCTTTAAAGGACAACTATCCTTTGCCCATGATGGATCAAGTCTTACAAGCTGTGACGGGGTCTGAAATGTTGTCTATGCTTGATGGCTTCTCAGGATATAATCAGGTAGAAGTTAATACCGTAGATCAACACAAGATGACCTTCACTACCCCTTGGGGTACCTTTTCCTACAAGAGGATGCCTTTTGGGCTCATTAATGCCGGTGCCACTTTCCAGAGAGCTATGGACTTGGCCTTTGGAAGTTTAAAAGGGAAGTGTATTGTCGTGTACCTTGATGACTTGACCGTATTTTCCAAAGCAAGGGCAGATCATTTTCAGCACCTAGAAATGGTTCTTTTGAAATGTAGAAAACATGGGATCTCTTTAAATCCTAAGAAATCTATCTTTTGTGTCACAGAGGGAAAATTGTTAGGGCATGTTGTCTCTAAAGATGGTATAAAAATTGATCCTGAGTGAGTTCAAGCTATTCAGCAGATTCCCCTTCCAACCAGCAAGAAGGGAGTGCATTCTTTCTTTGGTAAGATTAACTTCCTGAGAAGATTCATCCCTGATTTCGCAGAGCTAACCTTGAATATCTCTCAAATGATGAAGGGAAAATAGACGTTTGGCTGGTCTCCTAAAGGTAAAGAAGCCTTTGAAGGTATTAAAAAGGCTATTGCTAAAACTCCCGTCTTAGCATGTCCAGATTTCAGCAAAGATTTTATTATCTATTGCTATGCCATAGATAACACCCTGGCTGCTATTTTGACTCAAGAAGATTCTAATGATCATGAACTCCCAATTGCATTTATGAGCTACATTCTAAAAAATCATGAGTTAAAATACACCATAATGGAGAAACATGCTTTCGCAGTGGTTAAAGCTGTCAAGCAGTTTCATTTTTACATTCTTAACTCTCACTCCACAAGTATTTGTACCTGACACAACCATCAAGTCCATTCTCACACAACAGGAGTTTGGATCCAAGAGAGGGAACTAGGTGGCCAAGGTTCAAGAATATGACATTGACATCAGACCAACCAAGCTCATCCGTGGAAAAGGCTTGTGTGAACTCATCGCTGAGGGAGCTAGACATGAGTTACCCGAGGATAAAGTTGATCTTCCTACCATTCTATTTCTTGGCTCAATTGATGAATGGTATGTTGATATCGCACACTTTCTCACATATGGAGAATGTCCCTCTCATTTGACTGCCAAAGAGAGGAGAGCTGTTAAGTTAAGATCAGCCCAATATGTGTTGTGGGAGAATGCCTTGTTCAAGCATGGGTTGGATGGAAGATTTCTAAAATGTGTGGACAAGGAACAATAGAGGAAGTTACTTTGGCTTTCCATAATCAAGCATGTGGAGGGCATTACTCATCAACTGTCACTGCTCATAAGATTCTTCGTAGGATATTATTGGCCTACCTTGTTCAAAGATGCATCAAAGTGGATTGATAAATGCGAAGCTTGTCAAACCTTCGTGGGTAGACCCAAGTTGGCTTCTTTGCCCCTTAAACTAGTTGTGATCGAAGAGCCTTTTCAACAATGGGGTTTAGATTTCATTGGAACACTTAATCCCTCTTCTAGTGCTGGTCACACCCATGTATTAACTGCCATAGATTATTTTACTAAGTGGGTAGAAGCCATTCCAGTGAAGAGTACTACTTCAGAAGTAGTATGCAGTTTTATCAAAGAAAACATCTTGGTGAGGTTTGGTGTGCCAAACAAGATCGTGATGGATAATGCTTCAAATTTTTCTTCAACTGAGATGATGGATTTTTGTTATGGATATGGCATCTCCCTGGCTCACTCCTCGGATTATTATCCTCAAGGGAATGGACAAGTAGAATCGACAAACAAAAATTTGGTGGCTATAATAAGGAAATTAGTTAATGAATCTCAGAGGAACTGGCACAAGAAACTCTATGATGCTCTTTGGGCAGATAGGATCACACCTAAAAGAGCCATTGGGATGTCTCCTTTTAGGTAGTATATGGAGTGGAAGCTCAATTGCCAGTAACAGTGGAACTACCAGCCTTGCATTTAATGAAGGCCATTGAAGACACCAGTTTCAATGATTCTTTGGATAAAAGGATCATGTACCTTCATAAATTGAATGAGGATAGGTTGAAGGTCGCTGATAGAATATCTGCTCACCAACAGAAAGTAAAGGCCTTGTTTGATAAAAAGGCTAGGTCCAGGGATTTCAAAGTTGGGGACATTGTTTTGTTGTGGGATAAAAGGCATGAACCTCGTGGCAGCCATGGCAAGTTTGATTCTCTTTGGCTCGGACCTTTCAAGATCAGGCACTTTGCTGGTGAGAATTATTTTTACCTTGATTATATGGATGGTTCTTCCCTCCCACTTCCTTATAGTGGGCAGTACCTAAAATTGTTTAAGTCATAGGTGATTAGGAAGTCCTTTGTATATTATGTATAGCGTGTGTGTGTGTTTCCCCTTCCTTTTTCTTGTTTTGGTGTGTTGTTTTGGGGTGTTGTCTTCTGTATTGGTTTGCTTTTGACTCCGTGGCCCAATGGATAAGGCATTGATTTACTTCCCCTAGATTTTCTGAGAATTCTTGCCTTGTCTCATTCCTTTGGACTTTAGCCAAGTCATCCCCAGAAGGAGCCAGCTATTGTCCTCTCAAAATTTCCCCTCTTTTGAGAAAATTCAAAATTGAAAATTCTTGAGTTAACGCCTTTTTCTATTGTTTTGTTAAAGGGAAAAGTCAAGAAGTTGAAAATCTATGTTTTTGGAGTCATTTGTGTGATTTGTGGGTCTGTCAGACATTTTTGTCCCATGTGTCCCAAGTTCATTGGGCTCCCTATTCACCGATCGGCCGCTTTACCCAAAAATCTATTTTCTCGCGGCCCGTCGAAACTTTTTGTTCCAAATGTTTCAAGTTCGCTAAGGCTTATTGTTCACCTATCACCCGCATCGGCCGCATCACTCTTTTCACGTACTTTTGTCCCTCATGTCCCGAAAGCATTTGTGCATTTGTCCCCGCGTCACCCACATCATGGCCGAGTCACTCTTTCACGTCCCGCGTGTCCCAAATGAACCAAAGGCCATCCAGCTAATTTTTCCCACTCTTCCCGAATATCTTGCTTTTAAAGTTGGTAGATGTGTATTTAATGCACATTTATTATCTTTCTCTCTCCTAAATGGCTATTTAATAAGTTGCCCCCTACGCATTTTTGCACACTGCTTTCTCGCTTATCAATTGCTCATACCCTCGCAATCAAAATTTCTATGCGCGTACCCATTCCCCCTGTAATTTCATCAAGAATTTAGGCTGTGACTTTGTTTTTTTCAATTGCTATCAACATGAAGATTAAGTTCCAAGGTCAGGAGCATGTTTCACCGCTCGAGTCGCTCGCATTCCCGATATCGGGATAGTGAAGTTCATCACCTGGACTTTGGAGATTTCTGGACTAGGTTGACAGACCCGAATCCCCTCTCCTATGGCACAAATGATTCAATGATAGTGGCTTGGCGTATGCCACTGGTTTCCAATTTCAGTGCAATGTGTAGACATGGTACTCGCTTGTGGTGCTCACTTCAACCCCGACTCAAGTGAACTAACAAATGTGCATGGGGAGCTCATCGCCAAGCTTGATGTTTCACTGCCATTGGCACTGCCCTAAGGATTCCCGAAATGGATAATTCTATAGTCATCTCCCAGAACCAGGCACATGCACTCTTCGACCAAGATAGTGAAAAATACAAGGCAAGGGTGGCAAAGTCTTGGCTTAAAAACCCTAAAAAGGGGGCGTCCCATCTATCCAAAGCTCTATTTCATGCTGATTTCAATGAGGAGCTATCAGATTTTATAATCTTATTAGCTCGGGTCATGGGCTTACCCTCTACCAATGAGTTCCATTTTTGGATGTGCCCACTTATCAACATGGTGTGTGAGGGTACTCAGAACATCAACTGGGTAGAAATCATCAGCATGAACTTGGCAGAATAGTTGTCCAATGTACAACAAACCAAGAAGTTTTACATGACTTCTTATCTGATGTATACCCTAGCAGCATCAAGGCAATGGTTTGGCTTCACATATATTGATGCTCATAAAGGTGATCCTATATATGCTTACTGCCCTCAATTCACCCTGGACACTAGTAATCACAACTTCAGGAGGGTGAATGATGCTTTCACCATGTACATTGTAAGACTTCTGGAGAGTGACACTACAAGGAGGTTCTCTGATGAAGCCATGAGCCTAATAGTAAAGTACGGTGCCTACTTCATCCAGTTTAGAAAATTCTCCTATATCAGGCTAGCAGGCTATGAGAGCACCCCTCTCAAGCTCCCTATGTTCTGTAATGATAAAATGGCCTTGATCGAGATATGCAGGAAATTGGACAAGTTACACAGAACCTGCAGGGATAAGAAAATCACTGGTCTGCACTTCCCCATATCCTTGGGAAACTACACCTACAAAATGGCTCTGGATGCACAAAACATAGAGAGAGCCCTAGCTCCCATCACTGTCCATTTCTTCAGGCCCAGAACTTGTTTTGACTTGAAGAAATTTATTGAACATAATCTCAGAATCAATTACCATCATAGGGCAGACACAAAAGACTATTGGGCTGACTGTGTTGATGATTTTGAGGCAAGGAGGAGACATTATGGCAGGTTTTCTCTTCAACTGATTCAGGAGCTTAACCTATATCAAATTCCTGAAGGGCTTCAGGATGACAACTCGACTTGTTATCCTATGAATATGATACCTTGATCAAGCACACTCCCTTGGAGGACTTGGATTGGTTCAAAAAGGAGAAGGATGATCTGGCTGAAATCCTAGCCCCTGTCCTAGTAAGAACCAAAATCTGGTTTGACAGGAGAGTTCATGAGCTTAGAAGGCATTCAGGTGAGTCCTCCTCCAAGGACACCTCAACACCAAGAAAGGAGGCACAGACACCCAGTTCGGAAGCACCTGTACAGACTCCTCCTGCCTCATCAACTAAAGGGCCTACATCCTCCACTCCTTCCTCATCCACCCAAGTATATCAGAAGAAAATCAAGGAGGTCAAGAAGGAGCCTATTGAAGAAGATCCCCTGATGAAGCATTCAGAATTTCCTCAGGACTAGAGAACATTATTGTTCTCAGTGAAAGTGAAGAGAGTGAAGTGCCAGTCTCCGTAGGTGTTCCAGAAGCCCCAATGGATAAAGAGAAGGAAGTTCAAAGCACTGAGCTTCCGAGCACCATTGACTCCTCTGTACTGAAGCCTCAAGTGCCCCACTCATATCTCAACTAGAGGCAACAACAGTGCACACTTTGAGTGCCATGAGTTCTCTTTCTCTTGGTCCTCTTGCCCCACCTTCTTCTTCCTCCTCCTCTTTCGCATGGGTGCAACCTTTCGTTGATAGTAGGAAGAGGAAGTCTTCCTCTCGAATCTCGGGACCCAACTTTGATGTTGTGGTGGCCTTATTGGGCACTACCCTCCTACTCCTGCCAAGAAGGCAGGACCACCTCAAGAATAGTATCGATGCTCAGGGCCAACAATTCCTGGAGATAGCCAAGCCCAAGGTTGACAAGCCAGAACAGATTTGCAAGCATCTGATCTAGAGCTCTCAAGGATCCCCATGGGAGAGTCCACCCCTGAAGGTGAGATTCACAATCTTCAAGAAATAGTCACCAGGGTCATTGGGAGAGTGGAAAAAGGGCAACAAACTATAGAGCAGCTGGAAGAGCAGGCTCAGGTTCTTGCAAGTTTCATCAAGTCACTGTTGTCCAAAGATAAAGTTTTAGACCCCACCCCACTGACTACTCTTCCACCACCTGTGACCCTCAGCCAAGATGAAGTCCAGAGTATCAAAGATATACACAGATATTCCATCTATGGAAGGGCTATGGAGGCCATGGTGGATGATATGCTCGTTGTAGGGTTGAATTTCATTGGTGAAGCCTTCAAACTCAATGAGAAGGTAAATAATCTACAACAGAAACTCTCCTCCACTATTGGAAATATAGATAAAGAGCTCAAACTCTGGAGCAGCTATATAGTAGACCTTCACCTCATGGGGAAAACTGATGAAAATATCTTAATGGAAAGCAAGGTCTTTGATGATGCAAAAGATAATTTGTCAAAATCATGGGTATATAGTGTGGAATGGAAAATCAAGGTGCTGGAGGAGGCTTTGGGAGAATTGAGAAATAGCTGGCAGAAGGGTGAGGCCTTCAAGACTTTGGTGGTATCTGCTTTTAAGGATATCCATTGCCACCTCCATGATGAGACCTCAGGTGTGCCTCTCTCCCTGTAGGAAATTAAAACCCAATTTAGAGCTTTTGTCAAAGAAAATCTGTTCAAAGAGGATTCTATCACCAAGGAAAAGATGAAGGAAATCTGCTCTCTCCAGTCTGCTATTGAAGAAGCAAGTAAGGATTACCATACACACGTCGAATTCGACAAAGAGATGGAGAAATGTCTCAGATTTTGGACTCAGTCCACTGCCAACACATCAGTTCCATGTGGCAGAGACATAGCAGAGGCGTTAAAAAGGTTTAGATAGTGGATCCTCAAATCAGTGGGCCCTTCTCAATCATGAACACTTGTCTTCTCCTCCTGACTTTTCTCCCTTCTTTCTTTCCTCATCTCAGATTTATTGTAATTAGTTGGGGTTTTGCATTAAGCATCCCTTTAACTAAACATTAATTAAAAGAAGTAGTTACCAAGGGTAACTGATTTGTAAAACTATATAATGGTCTCTCTTCGCCATTTTAAAAGGGGGAACTTGGCTTATTTTTGAAAGTGTAAGAAATAGTAAAGCAATCAATACAAAAGGATCTTCTTTCTTTGTTCATCTGATTCTTTTATTCGTGGCTATCTATTGAATATTGTTAGATCATTTGTCTGCATTATGCCAAGAAGCTTTGTATTCTTGTAGATGTTATTTATGGAACTGTGTGTCTTTTCAAATTACATCTCATTAATTCAAGTACAAATGGTCTTATTCCAATTCATTATATTCTGGCATGCGTAAGGAATTATTTTGTCATCTATAATTCTGGAGAATGCTTTTCTGCCCATTTCTACATCTTCATTCCTTTGTACTTTTGTGTTGATGATCTATTTTCAAAACGCTTTCATGATATCCAAGTTCTACAAAAACTATGACATGTACATATGTAAATAGGTTTTTCTCTTGAATAAGGGAACCTCTCCCATGAGACCAACCACATTGGAATTCTAGATGAATTCAACAAGGTAACCATGGCAACTTGTTTTGTTTATGTGTAGTTGTTTTGTTAGGGGTACCCATGGGGGATCCACCATTAAATGTGACCAAGGGGTTATGTTTATTTATTTATTTGACCTTTTTGTTTTATATTGCATGTTTTTATTTTGTGATGCTTTTACCCCTTTCTTTAATTATTATATGGTGTGTAAATTGATGAGGCCATAAATTGGCCATAAATTACCATTATTTTGTCCTTCCACATTACCTTTGAGAGTAGATTTAAATGTAATCTAGGAACTTATAGTTTTCTTAAGATAGAATATAGGATATATATCTTGTTCATTCTTTAGAAATATTTTGTTATCTATTTTTTTGACTAATCCTATTGATTATTTGGGAAAAGATGCAAAGTCTTGTGTATGTAAGCCATAAAGGAAAGATAATGCTAGTATTGGGAAAAGTGGAATTGATCATGAATAGTAAATTTAAAATCATATCTGATTTCATATTCAAATTCCTCTCGAAAAATTATACAAGTTCAAAAAAAGAATCATCTCAATCCAAGGTTGTATGCAAAAGTTATAGCTATTTTAAGTTAGTTGTGGAACTCGTAGAGTTAGTTCCGAACTTGTAGGTTTAGTTCGGAACTCATAGATTTAGTTCCAGAACTTGTATCAATTGAATAATAGTTAGTTATAAAACTTTCAATTCGTGGAAAAATCAGATTTAGTTCCGGAACTTGCAAATTTAGTTTAGAACTTGCATAAAAGGAATGACAGCTTTAGTTCCGGAACTTGCATCAATGGAATGACAATTTTAGGGATTGTGAAAAATCAGAGATTTCAATAGGAAATTTAAGAGAGAATTTTTTTCATAAACCTCATTCATATTTGCTACATATTTTACCGATGAAGAGAGATCTAACTTTTAGTAAGTTGCATAGTCGAGGAAAAGTGTATCGGGCAGAGCACTAAAAGTTCTATAAACAAAATAGAAAAGTCAAATGGAAACACTTTGAGAGATAATTTTGTTCATAGAATTTTTTTTAACAAAAACCTCATTCAGATTTGCTACAAATTTTACCAATGAAGAGACATCTAACTTTTAGAATGTTACAGTCCGAGGAAAAGTGTATCAAACGAGCACTAAAAGTTCCATAAACAGAAATAGAAAAGTCAAATGAAAAATCTAATAGAGGTTTTTGTTCATAGTAATGTGTTTAACAAAAATCTCATTCAAATTTTCTACAGGTTTTACCAATCAAGATAAATCTAACTTTTAGTGAACTGTTGTCAAGGAAAAAGCGTATTTGACAAGCATCAAAAGTTCCACAGTCAAAAACAACAAAGTCAAATAGAAAATCTAAGAAAGGTATTTGGTCAAAATCATATTTTGAGGAAAATCCTCCTTCCAATAATTTATAGGAATAAAATCATTATGATTCTTGTTACTGAAAATAAAGGAGAAGATTTGGGAGCAAATCTTCCTAAAATAAGTGAGATAAGATTTGACTTCAATAATATATCTCTCTCCATATTTTGTGGAGATGGAAATCTTAGTTGTTAGGATTGGAATAAAGATAAGATAATATTATATTTCCTAAAATAAGGATTTGGTTAGATGCATGAATTATAAATGCAACCTTCCACACTTATATATGTAATGCTTTTCTCCAAAGAAATAAAGATATATTCTTTCCTCTCAAATATTATGTAGTTTTAAGATCTCAGAAGTATGATTTAAATCCTCTTCCAAGGAATGAGCTGGCCACTCATTCCAAGGAAGATGGATCTGTGTATTTATGTTTATGTTTATTCATTTGTCTTTAATTCATTCTGTTGTATTGTTTTTATCTTTGTATTGTGAAAATTCAGTCTGTTGTAAACTGCAGGTGTTTCATTCAATTATGTTTATTTTTAATTCAGCAATTTCATTTATACAAGTGTGCCTTTTAATTCATGCAAGTGTGTTTCTTTCATGCAAATTTTATTTATGCAAGTGTGCCTTTTAATTCATATAAGTGTGTTTCTTTCATGCAAACTTTATTTATGCAAGTATGCCTTTCAATTTTTGCATGTGTGATTTATTTTATGCAAGTTTGGATTGTGTTTAAAGGATTTTTTTCCAAGATCTTCTTCTCTTAATGCATACAACCTTTGGACACCAACCTGGATTGACATTTTTAATGGCGAGGATTGATGACCCTCATCATAAATTTTGTGAGTAATCATATTGTTAAAATAAATAAATCAAATATGTCATAAGAAGGTAATTAATGAGATTTGTTGGCCATGATTTAAAGTGATATAAGTATGTGTAAGAGATATGTAAGTGATGTGTAAGTTAACTGTTGAGTGAGAAACACTCCACCTTCTTAGAAATTCGAAATTGTCCTTGGAGGCTAATTTTGGAGGCTTGTGGGACAAGTTAAACTTGTCCCATACCTCTTAAATTTATTTACCAACCATACCTATGGTTGGAGAGTTGAAATTTGACTTTTATAATGTTTTTTGAGAAGGTAATTTGTAGGTTTTAATTGCACTTTTCTTACATGTTGTAATTTTAGTCCTTTGGGGTGTGGGTTTGTTTTGGAGTATGTAAGTAAACTGTCATATTATTCACCCACCTATTTATTGTGCATTGGAGAATGAAGTTGACCTTGTGTTGGGGTTGAGGATGTGTGATGTGGCATCCTACATGGATCCACCTCATCCTCTTCCCTTCCCTCTTCTATAAAATTCTATTTTCTTGCCTTATTTTGGGTTGCTTCACTTTGGAGACTTGCTTCTTGGGTGAATTCCTTTACTATTCTTAGGATCTCTTGCTTTTGAAGTAGTTGGAAGATTGTGGAATACTTGTGCTTGGTTGATTTTTGGATTGTTTGCTTGGAAACAACTGTTGTTTGGAACTTGGGAAACTCCATCATAGAGAGGTAGGAACTTGGCTCTTGAAATGCTCTTCTTGTATGAATGTAAATGTTAATGTATGAATGTTTTGGTATGTTGTGGGTTTTTGGGTAGATGGCCTAGGAATGGTGTAGGAGAAGACTATGGGGTTTAATTTGTGGGAGGCACAAGTGTGTTTTAGGGAGGTATAAGTGTGGAGGGAGTTGGGATTTGGGTTCCACCTTGCAAAGAAATAGCTTGCATTTCTTTACTTGTTATGGGGTGCCATAAGAGGTTGGGGAGGCATAAGGAAATGTGAGGAATAAGGGGTACTTTGGGGAGGCATAAGGAATGTCAGGGTTGTGATATACTATATTTTGGTGGTTTGTAATTCAGGTGGTGATACCCATTTCCCCTTTTGGGAGGCATAAGAAGCATCCCCATAGTTTCTTGCTCCTTTAGATTGCTTGATGAAGCCTTAGTATTGTTTGTAATGTCTTAATTTAGTTATAAACTACATTCGGTTTTGGAACTATGTTTTATTGTGAAAGTGTTGCTTGCGTGTTTTTGGAAGCCTATTGTTTCCATGAGTTGGATCACATATTTTATTGCATTGTGGTTGGGGCTCGGGGGCCAATGAAGAAGGATGGATTCTCCTCTTCATTGGATGTCTTGGTTGGGTGGAGAGCATTTCCTTTCCCCTACTCTTGTTGTGATTACAACGTGGGAGAATGAGATATATGCACTTGTTGTTCTGGAGCTGAGAAAAAGATAGTTTGACAGTCCCTTGCTGAGATAAAGTTTATTGTAACCTTTCCCACTTGCAATGGAGGAACTTGTAAATGTTTTGTAATAGAAAGATGTGGTATTGTTTATGAAAGTTGTGAAGTGAAATGTAAAATAAATAAACTTTGTGTTCAGTCTTTGAAAGAATGTGAAAGAATTGTATTCTGTATGATGAACTCAAAGAATGAAAGAAAGGTTGTAAAGTTGTATTTTGGAATCAATAAAGGATTGCATTACCTTCTCAATTTGTGTTTTTTTAAGATTGAACATCTAAATGTGAATTGAAATCTTTGTTTGAAAGAAGTAAATGCATATGAAGGAAAATGCAAAACTCTGTCTTTTGAAATGTGTAAAGTTGAAAATCAAAATTGTATTTTGTTTTTATTTTTGAATGGTTGGAATTGAATCAACTAAATGTATTAGATTTGAATTGGAGCACATTATAATACTTGGAAGAAGAAAATGGCAATTAAACCCTTTTAAATTTGATCTCTGGTATGTATTTTCAAAATGGCAATTACTTTACCTAAAAATGCAATTAAAACCTGCAACAATGAAATAATAGATTAAACGATTAAAATGAAGTAGTTTTCCTTAAACAAATCCAACTAGACAAAAATACTTAAAATAAATCTTTCAAAACCTGGCAAAACCGAGTTTAAAGCTTTCACTGTCATTTTGTTGTCAAAATTGTAAACTTTTGAATTGGAACTCTATCAAATAGACCTACCTCACAAAATTAACCTAAATCCACCTAAGAAAATTCTCCATGTCTATTTGACATGTTGAGAGAGGAACAAGAACAAATTGAACAAAATTTTATAAATTAAAATTTACCAATTCGAACTGTAAAATCCTGCAGATTATTTTCACAAAATTGACCCCTTAAACTCTATCAAAATTTAAAACTAATGAACCTTGTGCAAAGAGGACGTTGAGAGCTTTCCAAAAATTCCTTGTTTCCCAAAATTGAGTTCTCTATCAAAAGTTATGGCCTTTTGAAGTTTTTCTTCACTTGGCGTCAAAAAAAAAAATTGGGAAAAATTTCCCTAGCGAGGCCCGAATTTTTCCCTTGGAGCTTTGAAAAATTTTTGGAAAAATTTCTAATTTTTCTCTGCCACCCTGCCAGCCCACAACTAATCAAAGGTTGCCACGTGGCACCATGAGGTGCTAAAGGGAGGAAATCTCTTTTAAACATAGCGCTCTCTTGATTTTTTTTTTTTTTGAATTTTTTTTCCAAATTTCTCCACGGCATGCAGCCAATTAGATCGCCACATGGCACAACGAGGCATCGGTGGAGGAGCGGGCCCTTTCTTTCCCTTTGAGCTTCGAAAAATTTTTGGGATAATTTTCAATGTTTTCCCCACCACCCCACCGACCCGTAACCAATCGAAGGCTACCACGCAAAGCATCACAAGGTGTTGGCAGAGGCATGAGTGAATTTATCCCTTTTTTCCTTTGAGGTGCGAAACCTTATTTCTCCCCGCCCTTGCGTGTTTTACCCGCATTGGCTTAGAAGGCGCCACATGTCCCTGGTGGACTCGCGGGGGCATGGGTGCAAAGCTAGTTTTTCACCCCACGCGGGAAACTTTCCAAAATCTCCCGTGGCCTCGCCGACCCACCATTGGGGTAAATTTTCACCCCAGGCCCATGCAAGCCCGCTCTTGGGAAAAAATTTCACCCCAAGGCCCTTGACCCATAACTTGAAAAATATGAGGAGTTAGGAGGACTTCTTTATATCATTGGAAAGGTGAGGAAATTTCCTATCCAATGGGAATAATTTAAGAAATTTTTAAATATGTTAAGTTTGAGAAAAATCAAGTTGAACCTTTAAGCCTGTTAGAGAGTGGGTATGGTGAGGAATTACCCTCTAAACCTTATTGTACCTTCTAACCCTAAATTCTGGACCTTATGACCTCTAATAATTGTTAATAAAGGAAAAGTATGTTCTAATGAATTAGAATTGTTCTAGAACTTGTTAGTGACAGTTGTTGCCTTGTAACCTAGTTGTAGACTCTTTTAAACAAACAAAAAATTATTCCATAAATTTCCTAGTTAATCCTAGGTTGTTCTTGGGTCTCAAGTGCATTGTTTTTAGTGGGAACCACAAAGTATAGATTAAACATATGTTATTTTGACTATGTTGAGCCTTGTCGAAGTGGTGGCAGGATGATTCAGATAGAGATGATGATAGTTGTATTATTTGATATGTTATTTTATGAGCTGAGGCTCGATGTTCCGAGTGTCAACAACTTGTTGAGTACCCCCTGGTGGCCATATAAGGCTGCATAGTTATTGTAATGTGTTATTCCTATACACGTATTTTATTCGTAAATTGAAAACTTTCCCTTTTCTTGCTAGAACCAACAATTTTCTTGATTGACATGTTCTTATATTTTGGGCATTTATTTGGTTGATGCACTAACATGTAGATTTTTGCACTAACTATGGTTATTTGGCCATTTGTTTTGCTTAGATTTAAATTTTCTTTTTAAGTTTAAAATTTTTATAGCTTAGCCCAAGGCTTTAGATCTTGCCACTTGGCATTTGAATGGTTTGTTTGTGTTGGTTCTAATGTCGTAATGTATTGGAATAGGGTCATGGGATTCACCATGGAGTGGTGGAACCTATGGACCCGCTTCATTATGGGGGTACACCCCAAGGAGTTACATATAACTAGTGGGTTGTTGAACCATGAGTTATTATGTCACTTGGGTTAGAGGTATCTAGACTCTATGCACCTAGGGCCATAGGGTGACTGACCTCTTTTGGGGAGCGAAAAGAAAATTTATCTTTATTTTATTGCTTGAGGGAGGCATAAGAGACACTTGAGGGAGGCATAAGAGACTTGAGGGAGGCATAAGAGACTTGAGGGAGACATAAGAGACTTGAGGGAGGCATAAGATATTTGTGTGGGTGTGATTGATGCTTTGGGAGGTATATGGAGTTGTTATGTGATTCTTGGGAGGTATATGTATTTGTTTTATGATGTTTTGGGAGATGTATGATGTTGGTATTATGATTTTTGTGTACTCTTGTGAGTCCGTTTTTGTTTAATGATGTTGAGGATTAATGTTTTCCATTGTTGGTATGATGTTGTTTCCATCTTAACCCTATATAGCTACAGCTATGGTTTTGAGTTGCCTAAAATCCCTATATGTGTACATGTTGGGAATTCCATGTTTTGGTAGTCTAATTATGTTACAAGTACCTATGTGTCAAGGTCATGTGTGACAAGTACTATGTTAGGTGGAATGTGTATGTTCCTTTTTGTGGTTTGTATGTGTTCTTATGATGTGATACAGTCGTAGAAATATGTAGAAATATGTCTTTTGGACCATTAGTGTTGTGGTTGGTCCCGATATGGTATTGTGATGCAATTTTCTATTGGGCACCCACAAAAATAAATAAACTAGAATCTTAAAACAATGAAACATTAAGAGTTTAAGATTAATAAATGTTGTTAAGGGAAAAGAGTAACTAGGTAATAATGTACACATTAAAAAATACAAATCTTCACAGAACATTAAGAAATTGTTAAACCTTTTTCCTCTTTTATATGGTTGCACTTTCCAATTAACATCTCTTCCACATGTAACATGAGTCATTGATCATTTAGTCCTTGATCTTGACTATTTTTTTAATCTTGGCTTTGTGTCGCGTTGAGGACAATGATCTTAAAAGGAGAGGGAAATGTAGTGCCCGACAAACCAAAGTAAATAAATAAATAAATGATGTAATTGCATAAGATTCATGGTGTGTGGGTGGAGTTAATTAATTTTCTGCACAAAATTTATTATGAAAAGACTTTGGTAGCCTTCTAGCAAATGCAGTTTGCAGGCCTAAAGCCACACGCCACTACAACCTCCCATCGTTCATGGTTTGTGTCAAATGGGAGAATTATTGCAACTCATGTGAATTGTTTGACTAACATGCCAAAAATAATAATAATAATAATAATAATAATAATAATAATTTGTGGTTTTCTATTGTGTGTCATAACTGGTAGACCTATAGCAAAGGATGTATAAACGCCTGGTGGAAACATGGATTCAGGGTTGTGCTAAATGGAGTTCTCATTAATAGTTGTCCTAATATCAATCCAGTTTTTGGGTTGAAGGAGCATGCTCACAGGAGAGAGATATGCAACTATATTATCTCCTCAGTCTACTGTATACAAATTGATGGATCTACATTTTCATTTGCATCTGAAGTGATTTAATGTTTTTTTTAAACAGGGAATAAAACTTTTGCATCTTGTTTTGGTGTCATATGTAGAAGAAGAAAACAAACTGATTAAGTTATAGGAGGCGTTGGACTTGGGTGTACACTTAGGTTGTATTAATTTTCTTCTTCTGTTTCTAAGCACTAAGGAAACGTACCCACACAACCACCACACATTTACTTGGCATGATGATGATAAGTTTGGACTTTGGTCAAGATAGGAAACACAAATAAGAATGTCTAACATTCAGACATAATGATCAAATATGGGCATAATGTTATTAGGGGCACTCACGCCATTGTAATATTTACATCCCTCCTCCACTAAAATTGCATCAGTGAATGTTATTAAAAGAAAAATGAAGCTTATATGGTCATGGTATGATTCAGATTGCACTAGTTGACATATATGCAAAATGTGGAACCTTACTCATGGCACGTGAACTGTTTGAGAATTCCCAAAGAGATGTGTCCTCATGGACTACAATGATTGTAGTATGTGCACAAAATAGGTTTGTTAAAACAACCTTGTTTCACCATATGCAAAGCAACAGGTGTCCAACCTGATTAGTTCCATGTTTTCTAGCATACACAAGAGTGTCAAAATAGTAGTAGCTTTGAAACAGGATATGGACATCCACCAAAGCATTATGGAGAAGAGACTTTTGTCAAATGTTTTAATTGCAAGTGCCCTTGTAGATATGTATGAAAAAAAAAGTGGAAGAAAGAACAAGGCATGTGAAATGTTTGACAAAATGCCTGAAAGAAATATGTGTTCATGGAATGAATTTATAGTTAGGTATCTATGAAAAATGGGTTCATTAGAAAAGCTTTAGAGGATTTCCAACAAATGTGAAATGGTGGCATTGTGGATGCACGCCAAAACTTGAATCTTACGGTTCATCGGTTTTCACGTAAAAAGTGGCCTTAATACTTTAAAACAATGTTCATATGGGGAAGTTTCCAAATTCTCATGATTTGTTGATAGAATGCTAATAGAGATTCAGCCCTTGTGTAATGTAGATGAAACTACCATTCAGTGCAGATGTAAATATCTCCAGGCATGGTTTATCTCACCTTGTCCTTCATAATTCTCGTACTTTAGCTTCATTTGCAATCAAATAAATTTAAAATTTTGGAATGTCTTTGACCGAAAATAATCCGATTATTACGACGATCTCGGACCCTTATAGGCTTCGATTATTTGCCGATAATTTACTCCTTTTAAGTAATCAATTTAAAATAATGCAAGACAATAATGAAAATTGCACACAGATTGATTACGGAGTTCGGCAATTGCCTATGTCTCCGGGTTCGTGGTCGAACCGTTCCACTAGTCAAAACTTGTAAGTTCTGATAGTACTTTCACAAGAAAACCTAATGGAATTTTACTTGCCTACCAAGTACACCGGTTCTTGGACGACAAGGGTGAAAAATAGCACCCGACTTCCACCTTCTGGCGTCTGATCTCCTTCGGTGTGATCGGCCTTCCCGCGCATGAAATAATGTGAAGCTAGCACTCCGATCGACAATCCGAGATTTGCAAGTAATTGGTGTGGCTCAATGGGCCTATTGGGTAGTTTACATTTCACTCCCAATCACAAATATTCCATCTAATATTGCCTAAAATAATAGGCCAATAGACAATACTTGTCGACACATCCCGTAAATAAGCTTAACAAATAATAAGCTCGGGATCGGTGTCTCCGATTTGCACTGATTAGGTGTGTAATGTGTGTGCACCAGTGTGTCCACAACAAGCTTAACAAATAATAAGCTCGTGTTGTGTGTTTACAATAGAATGGGTTCCCTATTCATACAAAAATTAGGGCCCAAAAATAATGCATTTTAATATCATCCATAGGCTATTTTTAACCTAGCCGTACCATATAATTTGGGATCAAAATTCCCAATAATGGGCGGATTGAATAAAATGGATTAAAATCCCATAAGGATCAGTGGATAAAGGCTTAGGCTTTATTTAAGCCTTTCCATGCGCATAGTGGTCAAAGACCACGTTGGGTTTAAAACCGCCCCAACAATGCTTTGATCCTCCTTCTTCCACGTGGCGAAACTTCTACGCATGGGTCTAATGCCCCCATACCACCGTTTCATCCCTCCTACGTGGAAATTTGGTGGTTTAGTGGAGTTTAATACTAATGTATACACATTTATATATACATGTGGCTTTTGTATATATGGCGCCATTTGAAGCGTGAACTTACCATTAAGTATAATATTATTTGACCCATCTGATGGTGGAATAGAAATAATCATGTAGTCCACTTGTCATCTCCGATAGGCAAATCAAGTGAATTCGATGAGTGTTGGCAAGCCACGTGTCACAGTGCGATTCGGTCCAATATTGACCAGTTGACCAGAGTTGACTTTCTTGTTGACCGAACATATCTAGAGCTCCCGATGTCCGTTTGTCGCGTTCTCACAGTCGTTGGAAAGCTCTCGAGATGATCTTCTACACTGACACCATTTAGAGATGTTTAGGGAACTTTTAGAAATGATCCTCTGATCACACCTCCCCGAGAAAAGCTTTTTGTCCCAAAAAGCTTCCATATTGTCCTGAATCTGAAAACTCTGCTGCCACCTTGGAAGTGCTGCTGTAGTAGACCCTTGGGTCTTCTCCTCCAACCTTCTCACTTCAAAACTCTGCTCCGATCCTAGGACCTGTGGGTTATGGGTCCATGATGCTTCCGCGCCACTCTGATATCCGAAGAAGACCTCCACGCCTCCGCTTTATGGTGCTAAGTTTCTGAATGAAACCTCAACGCTCCTTCTGTGCGGTGCTAAGCTTCTTGATATCTGACAACAAGGATCTTCTTTAACTCTATAACACAGCTCCTGGTTCCAAGTTGATTCCGTAGAATCCGAACTGGTTTGAAGGAACTCCATGTTACGTAGAGCTTTGATTGATCCGATGTCGGTGATGGACAATGCCTTGTCCCTTTTACAGACCTCAACGCCTCCGATGCATGATGCTAAGCCTCTTTCAAGACCTCGAGCCTCGATGCATGATGCTAAGTCTCTCTGTAGACCTCAGCGCCTCCGATGCATGATCTAAGCCTCTTTCCGAGACTTCGAGCCTCCAATGCACGATCTTAAGTCTCTGTGAGACCTCAACGCCTCCGATGCATGATCTAAGCCTCTTTCAAGACTTCGAGCCTCCGATGTATGATGATAAGTGTGAGACCTCAACGCCTCTCGATACATGATGCTAAGCCTTTTCAAGACCTCGAGCCTCCGATGTACGATGCTAAGTTTGTTGATCACTACCATTCGTATGTGGTCACAAAGCCTTGACACCGAATGATGTTCCGAGCTGATCCTTTGAGAGCTCCTCTTGTTGACATACTAATATCAGGTACCATTCTACTGCACGGTCACAATGCCTCTACACAGAATGAAGTTCGACCCGACGTCAATGCCAATGGTGATTCAGCTACCATTTTCTGCATGGTCACAATGCCTCTACACAGAATGAAGTTCGAGCTGATCTCTGCAAAACTCTATTGTCTGCACAAATGGCAGATCAATCTCCAAGCTTTATATGAGTCAAATCATGTATCCAAGTTGTAACAGGTACTCACAAGCTGATTAGGAGATATATTTGGAGCATTAATCAAATTTTCTAAGTAAGAAAATCCACTGAGTATTGTAAACCTTTCTCTTAGCATTTTCTCACAAAATCTGATCTCCAAACTTAATACTGCATATGATCCATCAATCTGAATTATGCAATATATAATTGAAAAATTGTTGACTTACCCATTTTAAAGGACTTTCACTTTCAGGTATTACAGTCACAGGTTGAATTGTCATTGGTGGTGGAGTAGAAACTTCCTCTGCCTTTGCTGATAGGCCTCCATTCCATCTTTGGCTTGCCATTACTCTGATGCGAGATGGATGCAGTTTCCAATAATTTTCCACCCGATGCCCATTCCTCTGGCAATGAGCACAAAAATTCCTCTTAATCTCCTTCTTCTTCGGGATGAGGAACTCTTTTTGCCATTTCTCAACTCTGCATGTACGAGATTGGTCTTTCTCCTTTGCATCGCAATGTGGATTGACTTCATTGTCTCCTCCTGCCCGGAACAATGACTAAACAAGGAAAATATATTGCATTTTATGGTGTTAGAAAAATCACCAAAATAATTGCCCTCTGGGGGTCTTACTAATGCAAGTATAAAGTACAAACATTGCCCAAAATTGGGTCTTTAACTAATGTGCCATGTTTGGTTAGATGTATACAAACGTTGCCCTCAAAGGGGTCTTACCAATACATTCTACCCTAACACAATAGTTTATGGTTTTATCTGCATATGAGATATAATGGAATCATCCAAATAGAAATGAGAAAATTACTGAGTATGTTAAACCTGTCTCTCAGTCTATCCCACCAATCTGGAAATCCAAAAGTACAAGCCAATGCCATCCCTGTCAAAGCAACCTGTACTGATTAACCTGCTCCATACCAACTTGCTTCGAAGATTAGTAAGTTTGCAAGTGTCGATTACCAGCTCTGATACCAAACTTGCTTCGGAGATTAGCAAGTTTGCAGGTATCGATTACCAGCTCTGATACAAAACTTGATCCGAAAATAATCATTATTACGACCGATCTCGGACCCTTATAGGCCGATTATTTGCCGATAATTTACTCCTTTTAAGTAATCAATTTAAAATAATGCAAGACAATAATGACAATTGCACACAGATTGATTACGGAGTTTGGCAATTGCCTACGTCTCCAGTTCGTGGTCGAACCGTTCCACTAGTCAAAACTTGTTAATTCTGATAGTACTTTCACAAGAAAACCTAATGGAATTTTACTTGCCTACCAGTACACCAGTTCTTCGGATGACAAGGGTGAAAAATAGCACCCGACTTCCACCTTCCTGGTGTACAATCTCCTTCAGTTGTGATCGGCCTTCCCGACGCAAATAATGCGAAGCTAGCACTCCGGTCGACAATCCAGGATTTGCAAGTAATTGGTGTGGCTCAATGGGCCTATTGGGTAGTTTACATTTCACTCCCAATCACAAATATTCCATCTAATATTGCCTAAAATAATAGGCCAATAGACAATACTTGTCGACACATCCCGCAAATAAGCTTAACAAATAATAAGCTCGGGATCGGTGTCTCCGTTGCACCGGTGTGTAATGTGTGTGCACCAGTGTGTCCACAACAAACTTAACAAATAATAAGCTCGTGTTTTGTGTTTACAATAGAATGGGTTCCCTATTTATACAAAATTAGGGCCCAAAAATAATGCATTTTAATATCATCCATAGGCTATTTTTAACCTAGCCCGTACCATATAATTTGGGATCAAAATTCCCAATAATGGGCGGATTGAATAAAATGGATTAAAATCCATAAGGATCAGTGGATAAAAGCTTAGGCTTTATTTAAGCCTTTCCACGCGCATAGTGGTCAAAGACCACGTTGGGTTTAAAACCCCCCCCCAACAACCGCTTCAATCCTCCTTCTTCCACGTGGCAGCTTCTACGCATGGGTCTAATGCCCCCATACCACCGCTTCATCCCTCCTCCACGTGGACATTTGGTGGTTTAGTGGAGTTTAATACTAATGTATACACATTTATATATACATGTGGCTTTTGTATATATGGCGCCATTTGGAACGTGAACTTACCAATATAATATTATTTCGACCCATACAATGGTGGAATAGAAATAATCCTGTAGTCCACTTGTCGTCTCCCGATAGGAAAATCGAGCGAATTCGACGAGTGTTGGCAAGCCATGTGTCACAGTGCGATTCGGTCCAATATTGACTAGTTGACCAGAGTTGACTTTCCGTTGACCGAACTTTGACCGAACATATCTAGAGCTCCCGATGTCCGTTTGTCGCGTTCTCACAGTCGTTGGAAAGCTCTCGAGATGATCTTCTACACTGACACCATTTAGAGATGTTTAGGGAACTTTCAGAAATGATCCCCTGATCAGTCTTACATTCGATTATTATGTTTATATAAATTTTTTGGAAAATAATAAAACAAAATATGAAACTTATGTAACCCATGTAACACTTGGTAGCCAAGCATAAAATTAAACCCCTCTTTTAGACCCAAATTGGAAAACTTCATAACCAGATTTTAACGCGAAACAATAAAACTTCTTATGCTTTATATTATTGAATTGTATTTTGATCATCATCGTGGTTGTGACAGAACCTTATACCCTGTTAGAACTAGGGTATCAAAATTTAGTGCTCTTTCCCATTGATATTGGCGAGAGCTAGATGAGTCGTCAACTAAAACCACCTTTCTGTCTACCTTGTAAGTTACAGAAACACAATTTCCAAAGACTTGCAAAATAACACTCTGAACCCCATACATGAGAGGTCAAGTGTTTTCCGTGTTCGTTGTTATGTAGAGATTCGTGTCAAGTATTATCTCAACCTCATTTGATTTGTTTATGCTCTCTTCGGTGCTTCACTAGGAAGCTTGTCACTTCGTTTTACACTTTTGGGGAGATGTTAAAACTGAAAAGTTTTCTTTTGTTTTGACCCTTCGTTTGAACCATGAACAACACAATGCTTATCATCCTTCAAAACCTCTAGTATTTTTACTAGAAAATTTTGTGGAACCTTTGGTTCAAGAAAATATAATTTCTAGTAAGATTTGCTAATAGGTTTTGTAGGCCTCTAGTCACATTTTGACTATGTCAGACTAGACCAATTACAACCGGTGGCTTTGGAAAACTTGTCGCCGTTTGAAACCCATTTGGCAATTATCAGTCTTTGTCGACTCTAATTAATTCTCTATATATAGAGAAACTATTAGGAAATTTTCTAATTTCACATTCATCCATCGAACATTAGTTTTGGACGTGGCTTTTGAGCCCTCGAGCTAACCTTGATCATTTGTAACTAGGTCAATTACGAGCGATGGCCTCAGAAAACTAGTCGCCAATAGTAAACCATCTGCTAGTTTTGAATTCTATCAGTTCCTATGGACTCTTGGTATATAGGTGGACACGTTGAAATTTAACCGTGGTATGTTTTCTCATCGGAAGACAACGTTTGAAAGTGGTTTCTTAGCCTCTGAGCCTATTTTGAACACTTTTGTAGCTAACAAGAAAATGTAAAAAAGAAAGTTGTAGGACCCTCGTCAGGTTACCAAACCACCGTGGAAACTTGTTGACACTTGTAAATAATTGTTTGGAACTCTATCTTGTGGCTTGTTGTGTGAAATTTTACTTTTGGGAAAATCTTTGTATCTCTCTCTTTCCTATCTCTCCCTCTCTATTGGTTACGAAATGAAGTGAAATGAAATTAAATGAATACATGTATTTAAGCCTTTTCCTTTCCAATGCAAATTATTAATGTTATTATGTAAATGGGAAACTAAAGACGTTAATTATGTTAGATTAGGGTGGATGCCATGCCAGTGATTTATCGTTGATTTCATGCTCACATGGTTTTGTAGGATGCAAGAAAGATGGTGAAAAGGCATTGTGCAATTCATTGTTTATTATTGTAATTTATATAGGTCATTGTAAAATGTATATGTGTATAATGTAGTCTCATGTTACAGAAAAGTTGTATTTGAAATTTTCTAATATGTATGAGATTTTAGTTTTAGGGATACCTTGGGAAATGTGCATTTTATCATAGGTGCAATTTTGATTCATAGTTACGTATGGTAAAAAGGATTGATATATATATGTTAAATGAATTTGAATTTAATATCTTGTAGAGTGTTTTTAGTGAGTATTAGATGATTAAATAATTGGTGTTTTGTTTCTTACCTTGAAAATGTAATAAAGGAATCTAACCCCAACAATCAACCCTAGTATAAGATTCATGCATAACTTGTCTTCATGTGTGATCCTTCCTAGCGTAGAATAAATTGAAACCGCAGAATGAACTTAAACCTTGTACTCTATGACACCTCCTAGTTCAAGTAAATAAGACCCCTAGTTTGATTTTAGCGTCATATTCGCTATTTTTAGCTTCATTGGCATGAACCCACCTTTTAGGAATGACATGGTCCAACTTTATCAGGGGGTATGTGGTTTGCTTCTAGGTTTGGTAACCGCAACGAGAATGTCTTCTCTTCAAGTCCAATACTGTGTTGAGTGGTGAAGACTACCTGGAAGTCACCTTAAGATTCCTTATTCGAAGCAACGACTATGCGGTGTAACCTTACCATTTATGGAGTAAGTAGAGCTATTACTCCCTTAGTATCCTAGTGGACTAATAAGTCTTACAAAGTTAGATCTATAAATCAACTTCGTGATCAACATGATTTCCTTGTGGGTAGAAAATGGTAAGTAACTTCTTACAAGCGAAATTGATGAGAATTATGTTGACTCTAGAGAACCTAAGGAACCAGAAAATTGGTCCCGTAATCCCTTGTTATGCCCTTTTATGAAATTAATAATAAAATAAATTTCACATGCAAAATTGTGAAATGTAGAAACATGGGATCTTACCTTGAACACAAATCACTTGTGGGTCATGCATAGTTTATAATGCTTCCAATCATGTACTTCTGCAAGATGTTAGACAAATACTTTCGTAACTCCTTTTATTATAAAACAATGCTAATAATGAGACCATAATGCGATGTAAGAGTAAAGCATACAAGAGTGAAACGATATTTGAGGTTAGGAATAATGTCACTCTTAGAGTCCTTATGGGAGAAAATACTTTCCTACATTTTCATGTGTTGCAAAGAATATGAATTGCCTTAGTGAGATCAAACTTCGAGAAAACAAAAGATATAAATAAATCTAAATAAAATTTCTTCATGTGGAAATGTTGAATGGATTCAACAAGTTATTGAACTATATTAACTATGGTAGGGAAATAAATATACCGTGATCAAAGAATGTTTATGGGAGAAAGGTATCTTGAATCTAAATCTCCCTTAAATCCTAAGATTTCCTTCTTGACATCACGTTAGATTCACTTATGTAGTAAGGGTAAAATTAAAACATTGAATAAACGTTTGAGACTCTATGTAGTACTACACACACACACACACACACACACACACACACACACACACACACACACGGACTACATAGAGTCTAAAATGTAGTAAGGGTAAAATTAAAACATTGATTCTCAAGTTTAACCATTTAAACAATATTGAATATACCTGAAATTGGTAAATAAAACTTACCACGTAGTATCAAAAATAAGAGGAAATCACAAAAGAACCAAATTTTGTTTAGTTTTTATCTATTAAAATAATTTTCAAGTTAATTTGGCATCTACAATAATTTAATAAAAGAAATCAATTTTTCAAAAATGAAGTCTACAGAACTTACAAAATAAAGCCTTCATACTAAGCACCATAACTAAATTGCAATTGTAAAAGTATCATGACCACAAACACTGTAATGGAAGCTATTAAAATTTTGATACATTTACAGTTATAATCGCCAATGAATCAAAGACTTCATATGTAACTACAATTTCTAACTATAACAAGAAGTAATATGCAACTCCGCGCGCTTTTCTCGTCCATGTGCGCAGGTTAGGAGAAGGGGAAAAAGGCTATGAAATTGGACAAAGAATCTATCATTTTTTTGTGATGCTAGCAGATGGAAATAACCACCAATGTCAGAAATTTATTTTCGTACTAAAGAATGTCTATCAGCATAATAAATGCCTGCTAAAAAATGATAGAACTCGTTGGACCAAAATTCCCCGTGAATAAATTGTTCATGCCTAACAATCATTTCAAAGAAGCGGTTTGTCAATGTTCTAGTGTCTGTAGTAGACAATGTTACTGTTTGCACTTTGTTTTCTGTCTTGATTAAATTTTTTTGCATTGCAGGGAGAACCATTGAACAACCATACACTCTTATCTTTTCCATGCTTTTCAAATTCCAGTAACTCTCTGACAACATCCGCAACACCTCACAGTCCATTATTGTCAATGTTTTAAGTGAAGGCATTGCTCCTTCCTCCACTACTGGCACCTCCTCTAGCTTCTCCAGGTTAACCATTGAAAATACCTCCAGCTTAGGAAATGCTCCCCTCTCGCCAAATTCCTTTGGTAACTTCTCTATGTTAGAGCAAGCAACTATCTCAAGTTGTTTAAGACTCACAAGCTTGTGTAAGGCAGGTAGTCGTTTCAACATGCCACATCTTAACAAACTAATATAGCTCAGATGTTGAAATGCACAAAATGAATCTTCTATCTTGAGTAATTGAGGGCATGTTAACCAAAGTTCCTCAATTTTGACATGGAAATCATGTCATTGGGCAGGCTTTCCATGTTTGTGAGATCCAAATTTAGAACCTCCATTTGCTTCATGCTTCCCATAGTTCCCGCCAGAATTATTTCACCATTGTTTCCAAGCGCCAACCTTTTCAGTTGATTGAGGGCTCCCAAATCATTAACTGAGAGTAGGCGTCTTTTGCGTTTATTTCGCCGTCTCTTTATCCATGCATTTGGACAGTTAATAATACTCAGATATTCAAGACACGTGAGTTGTGAGATCGCATAAGTTATGGACTGCAAATGTTTACAATTTCCAATGTACAAAAGTTTTAAGGAAGTTAACTTAGAAATGCTAGATGGAAGCTCTGTAATATCTGTTAAAGTAAGATCTAGGATTTGAAGGTTTGTAAGAGCATTGATTGAGTTGGGGAGTTTCTTGATGGGCGCATGCATTAACCTGAGGCAAACTAAATGCTTCAAACATCCTATGTTTTCTGGCAAAGACTGGATGGCAGTCCGTGACAAATCCAGCACCCTCAGAGAGATCATTCTCCCAATCACCTGTTGGGGAATTTCCTTCAAATCAAGATTGTTCCGCATTAACCAGGAGCGGATATGAGAAGATCCGAATGTGTTTGGAACATTAATCAAACGGTTGAACACCAATGAAATTCTTACCTGTGGCGAACAGTTATCTGGAAACTCTTGTAAACCTCTGCCAGCACGAAAAAAGCATTTCTCTTCTTTCTCAGCAATTTGTTGTGCTAAATCTAGCAATGCATCATGAACCTTAAAGCATCGCACATTTCCACCAGATTCCTTGAGGACTGGTTCAATAAGGCAGCGTTCAGCTAACAAATTGACAAACCTCTGTGCTGTTTGGAGAGGATCTTGTCCGGTCACAAACCCTTCTCCAATCCATAACTGGGTCACAATTGAAGTAAGGATGACTGCATCTTCTTGGAAAGCAGAGAGGTAAAGAAAGCAAAATTGCAAAGAGATGTCAACGTCGGCCAAAGCATCATAACTTAATCTGAGCCTACCATACAGCTTCTCTGTAACATCACCGTATTCCTGTGCATTCTGCAAACTCTTCAATGCAAATTCCCATTCATTTGAGTGGGTGACACCCGCCATCACCTGTCCAATCACTTTGAGAGCTAAAGGAAGGCCTCCACACTCGTTGCACACACGCCTTGCTGTCTCATGGTCAATGCTGGTGGGCAGAATTCCATCACTGTGTGGAAAAGCATGGAAACAAAACAACCGCCAGCTGTCATCCTCTGTCAATAATTCCACTTGGACGGTGGATGCATCTGGAACTCCCAATTGTTTGAGCACGCTGTTGCTTCTGGAAGTGGCAATGATGATGTTGGAGTTGTGGTGTGGAGAGATGAGAGGCACACACAACTCGGTTAACAAGGAGTTTGCACTTGTTTCCCAAACATCATCTAAAAACAGAGCGAACTTATTTTCACTCAACCTCCCACTTAACCATATTTTCACATCCTCTTCCTCTTTACTCTCCAATCTTTCATTTATTTGAAGAGCTATTTGTTTGACAAGATCATTTCTGAGAGCATTGAAAGAGGGAGTTTTTGAAATGGTAAGCCAAAGCATTACACCAACACCGTAATAAATACCGTGAACCTGGGTGCTGTTGAAAACCTTTCTGAGGAGGAGAGTTTTGCCTGATCCGCCCATGCCAACAAAGCCGATCCGGGACACATTTTTGTGCAGCGCAGAATGAATCAATTCCTCAACTTTCTTGGAGACATAATCTTGTCCTACGATGAGAGGGTCCTCAATATACCTCAGAATCTTCGGCGGGGCTGATGAAGTGGATGCAAGTGGTGTTGGCGTTGTCTGAAGCGTGAGAAACTCAATCCTGTCTCTTATCTGCTGCAGTCCTTGCCGATTGGCCACATCTTGTTGCAGCTGGTGGAGAAAAGCAATGAAAGAAGTGGAGTTTAGATGTTCCTCCATAACTGAAATCAGACGAGTGATCTTTCTACTCGTTCGATAACGAGAAATCACATGATAGGAAGATGGCACAGTGCAGAGTTGGGCCAAATCAGAAGCTTCCTCGACAAGTTGATTCAATTTATTCAACCAGCTATTCACCGCAGAAGACAAAGGATGGGCGTTGATTTTGGCAGAGTTCAAAGCCTTTCGATATTCCTGCATTTCCGTGTTGATGGAGTGAATTCGCTCCACCAGATGTTTGAGGGCATCCAACTCTTTCCGGCAGCGAACAGCAATGTTGATGTGAGCAACAATTTGGTTTAATGCCAGCTGAATGGCGGAACCAATCATTCCAGAGATGAAACTAGGATCGGCCATTATTGAATCAAAATGTGTTTTGTGGTTATTTCCACGCTGCGTTCCTCTCAAAGGCAAACTGTGCCAATACTTATACGCAGAAAAATCAAAGCCAATACTAATAATATAACGGATAAAAATCAATGCCAATACTAATAATGTGATGTGAGTTGAGGCGAATAATATAACGGAAAAAAATCAAAGCCAAGTATGTTTAAAAGGTGTCCGTAGAAAATTTAATTTTTTTTTCAAAAGAAGGTCGGGTTGCTGTCAATGAACATGGTGTTTGGCCTTTTTACGCCGAAAGGCGTTTCTACAACGGGGAAAATTTCTACAATGGGGAAAGCCGTGATTTCTAAGTTTTTGTTTACTAGTGTTTGAATGCGAGCGATAAGTTTTTATCGTGTCCGCAGAAAATTTAATGAAACGTCAAAAGGACGGCTCCCACGGACAGGGTTTAAAAGATACACCTTTTCAAAGGTGTGCGTAGAAAATTTATTTTTTTTTAAAAGGAGGTGGGGTTGGTGTCAATGAGCATGGTGTTTGGCCTTTTCAATTAGAGTAAATCATTTGGCGCATTGTAGTTGTTGTGATTAATAAATTTTTGTTTATTTGTAAACATTTTATATATATATATATATAATATATAACATATATATATATATATACCACATGTTTAAAATGTATCTATTAAAAAGTTAAACAAAATTCAAAAGGCCATGTTCCATAAAGGGGGTTGAGGTCAATGTTTATGTTTCTTTTTCAAGGAGCATAAATCATTTGGTGTATTCTAGCTATTATGATTAATAAGTATTTTTTCATTTGTGTTTGAATGGTTAAAACATACGTACACCACTTGTTTAAAATATATATAAAGAAAAATTAATCGTACTACAAGAAGTCAAGACCCTTGATGGAGGTATGGGTCAATGTGCATGCTTCTAAATCTTCTTAAGGAGATTAAACCTTTTGGTGTATTCTAGATATCGCAATTACTAAGTATTTGTTTATTTTTGTTTGAATGTTTAAAGCATATATACACACGACCATGTTCAAAATGTATTCGTAGCATGATTACAAAATTATGATAGATAT
Organism: Taxus wallichiana var. yunnanensis; assembly: GCA_018340775.1. Lineage (NCBI taxonomy): Eukaryota > Viridiplantae > Streptophyta > Pinopsida > Cupressales > Taxaceae > Taxus > Taxus wallichiana. The sequence goes on along the minus strand of CM031240.1, from coordinate 916,299,287 downwards.
GGATAAGGTACATTAATATGTGACATGCATGCACATAAGTGCATTTTGTAAACATGTAGCTTTAAGTTTTTATTTTTTTTCCAATCATTATTATTGATAATATATAATAATTTTGAGGTGAATAATTTGGAGTCAAAATAAATTTTTTAATTACATACAATATGACAAATTGTTAAATAATCTAGGAAAATTTTAGTTTGTAAGAAATATAATTTTCAATGTGGGGTGTGTGTGTGTGTGAGAGAGAGAGATGTGATTTCTTCTTTGCAACAATAAGATAATAATGAAAGAAACAACCTACAAATGTGTGCAGAATGCATCGTTAATGGTTTAGAAATTTTTGTTAGTTTTTCCCTACATTTTTATTTCTCACAACCATGAAAAGAACCCAAACCTACCATGTATTTTCCTAGCTACAATTTTTATTCATTTCCATTTCAATTGCATTGTGGGAGAATTGGCTCTAGATTCCTTGGTAAAATAGTGCAAGACTTGATGAAATGAATGAATTATCATTATGAAGAATGTTATATGTTTCGATGGTGTTTAGACATAACTTATAATGGAAGATCACCTATCGAATGAGCACCTAAAAATACAAAAGACACAATAAGGAGATGGAAAAGGTCTATTTAATTTATATGTTATCGAGAGTGAAAAGATGCCACATATACGAGAGGAGAGAAATACAAAATAATATGAATATGCATCACACACCTTTGTTTCTCAATGAAATTAAAGTTTTTCCATAAACATCAATTGTATACGCTCAAACTATCAAAGTAATAGTTTTTTATTTTCTACGTAATGTAGAAGCACAATGTCATGGGGTTTACTGAACAATTCCTTTGTGGGACACCAACTAATACTACTCAATCCTATAAAAATGAGGACATTAATACTTAATTAATCTTTAGCACACAAATCACACGTATGGTTGAACATCTTAATGCTCATACTATTTCTAGTAAAGTATCTACTGTGCAACATGAAGTTCATAGATTGAGAAACATCTTACCACATGATAGGTTTTGTGATAGGATATACTAACTCTCAAATAAGATCATATGTTTCATTTGGAAGTAATAGTATCCAAACATTTATATTAGACTAGTATAAGGAAGCTGTGTGTCTATTAGATGTAATTTCGAGGAGGATGTTAACCCTTCTATAAATGGAATAGCATGGACCCTTGAAAATAACCCTAATAAGAGTAAATTTGAATTTTTGGCATCTCTAACTGGGTGGTGGAAAATACAAATATAGTCACCATAATATTAGCTTCATCCAAGACATAAGGACAATCAACAAATGCCTCGCCATGTCAACTAGAACAATGAGATATATTTTTTGGTAGAAGGTTTGGATACATATAAAATAAATCATGTGAATCCTTTGGCATAAAAATATTGTAACAAAAGCCTTAGAATACTTGCTAGAAAATGATCCATATTACAAGGATGTTGAATTTGACCTAGTTGTAATTTCAAAATTTCCTTTACAACTAAAAATGTATTTTCCATGCTCTAACATGTTATGAACAACATGCCAAAATTTGAAAATAATTATGAGGTATTTTATGACTTTTCAAAATTGACTCTACCGCCTACTAATAAGAATAAGATTCATCATTTGTGGTAGCATTTCTTGATGAAAGGATAGAAATGTACAAAATAAGTTGTTATATGTAATTTGTAACCAAGAGAATCATATCGATCATTAAATAGACAAAAATTTATTTGGGTTTGATGAATGAATTTTCATGAGAAATAAGACAATTCGGAGGATGAGGAATTCTTGTACACTTCCCATTCTAGTGAAGTAACCATGTCATCTAGTGTTATCTGGTATGTTGGTTCGGGAGCCACTTGACACATGACTAAACCCAAAGACTAGTTCTCCACAATGAGAGACAAACCCTCCATAAATCATGTTTCAATGGGTGATGATTCTTCCTACATGGTCTAAGTTATTAGGAACATTTATCTACCACTTGGTTCACAAAATTGGAGGTTATCAAATTGTTTCACCGGATTCTTTATAAATTAATGAAACATATAGAGGGTGATAGGGCAAGGAGGAATACATGTTTGTGATGTCGGTTGAAGGTTGTGAGCATGTTCTGATTTCTTGATCCAATGTTGATTGTGAATAATCCCTTTTGGCTAGGAGGAACTACCTGTAAAATGCAAAACAATACCACCAAATAGAGTTAAATAAAATAACAAGTGGACTACCTAGCAAAAGCTAGATCCGGGAAGCGTGATGCTTCTGAACAGGTTGTCAATCCACTTTTAAATAACAATATTAATGTTATCCAAAGTAAACATGAAATAAAAATCTTATTGGAATTGAATGATTTAGGTATCTTAATAAAAAAAGATCAGATAAAAGGTGATTGAGGTCAAAACGGGTTAGGTGATGGGTTGATATTGGGTTGTAGGTCGGTATAGGCTATAGGTAAGATATGGTAAATATTAGGGGTGGTTCTAGGTTGTTATGGAATGGGTATGAGCTTGTTGGTCTAAGGTATGTGGCCAAACATAGTAACCAACGTCGGTTGTGGGACCGATACCGGTTTTACAAGATGACCGAGCGTCGGTTGGCTAACCAAAGATTGGTAAGGGTAGTTAATAAAAAGCTTATTATAAAATGGTCTTAAGACTCTCTCGTGATTTCACAGAGGCTAGAAATGGTGGGGGGTGAGGTCGTGGAATGGTCTAAAAGGTTCAGAGATGATTAGGATAAGGGGAAGATGGGTGGAAGGTCTAGGTATGGTAGGGTGATATGTTGGTGAAAGGAAGGGAGGTGTACGGGTGTACAAAAGGATAAATTAGTGCGAGATGAAGAATAAATCCTACCGAAAGAAAACAGAGATAAATGAAAGGTATTAGATACTTCATGAAGAGTATATCCAGAGAGTACAAGTGATGAAAACAATGATGTCAAATATCTGGAGAGAAGGGACGTCGTGTACATGCCACGGAGGTTCGATTCTATGTGTGAATGTGATTGTGAAGAAGGTGATGGATGCCAATGGTTGTTGGTAGTGTTCTTATGTGTTTTCCTTTGCCTGAGTGCTTCAGAAAACTGAGTGCTCCAAGTATCTATTCGTATGAGATCCTGAATCAAATGACCAACCTCAACAAAGGCTTTTGGAAATGTATTTAACCTGAACGATGACGGTTAGGGGACCGACGTCGGTTAAGGTGGGAATATCTAGGTTGGCCAAAAATAGCTTGATTGTTGCTATTTTGGTGTGGTCTTCAATCTTCATCCGAGTCTCGAGTGATAGACCACGGAGGAATGAGTAAGAGTCCTCTTAGGTTTGTTAATAGGAGTTAAGTATAGGTTTAGACTAATTCCTAGTTGGTTAGGATAGGCTTAGACTTGGTCTTAGGTCATTAATGGGGTTTGAGTGGGTCATGGAGTGAGGTGGTTAGGTGAATTGGCTGGGTGAGGTGGTCAAGTGAGGATGTTAATTAAATTAATTAAAGTAATTAATTCAATTAATCATTTGCACTATGTGTAGACAACTAAAATTGGTTACCCAATTTAGTGTCCCTTGGGTTCATTTATTCTCTCGGGTAACCCGGGGCACCTTTATATCACCACTTCTCCCTTAGGGTATTAATTAAACATTTAATTTAAAGGCCTATCCTAAGTTTTCTCCACTCATTATATTTCACCCATGGTTAATTAAACATTAACCATGTAATTCTATCTTCTACATTTATTCTACTTCTACTTATTCACCCCATATCACTTCCCAACCTCTCATGCTATTATTATCCATCTATCCCACCTATTTCTCCTCTCCCTGGAACCGTGCAGTGGGATTCTTCCCATATTTGAGTGGGAGGGATACGTTTATTATCCCCACAACTCATTTATTTTCCTCTTTGGGAATTTGTTCCCTGATCGACACCGATTGATTTTTGGTCGATGCCAATTTTTCTGAACGGCACCGATTTTATCTCGGTCGGTGCTGATTATAAATTTACGACCTGAGATCCTCTCTGGTTAGATTCAAAAGAGCTGGTTGCCTAGAGATTACTTTGTCTAAGTGATTAAAGAGATTATTAGAGAAAGAGAGTGAGTTTTGTACGTTTAATCCCTGAGAGGTGTACTATTACTCCATCCATGTATCTACAGCTCTTGCGGGTCTCCATAGCTCCCTTGGTCATCATCAATCATCAATCAAGCATTTTTCAGGTATTCCTCTTTGTTATTATCCTTTCAATCAATGCCAATCTAGTCTGGTCGAATCCAATTAGTCTTCTATCGACACTGGTTTATCCAAATCGGCACTAATCGGGCCTTTCTTCAGTTTCTGGGTTAGAATCCATCAATTTCTACCTTGGATCCTTTTTTCTCGTCTTCAATCTTTTCTTTCTGATCAATCTTCAGTAATCTAGTCTTACGTTTAATCCATTTTAGCTTAGCTTGCTTTCTTCTTTTACTCTCTGGCCTTCTGTCTGCCTGTGTGTCCAATCGACGTTGATCATTGCCTGATCGACACCAACCTAAACAATCGATGCCAATCACTACGATCGATCGATGCCGACCCAAACAATTAACGCCGATCACTATCTCGATCGACGTCGACGATCTGCGAAAGGTGCGAATTTAGGTAACATAATTTTAGTTTTGTTTTTACAGTTTCCTACTTTCTTTCGGGTTTCATGTGGTTTTTACATTTTGTCTACTATTTTTAATCAGAAAACCTAAATATTTTCTTACATCTTTTATCATGTATGTCTTTACTCTTGATTGAAAATGTGAATTGACATCCGCCAAGGAAGCTCATTGCTTCCTGGACCCACTTTCTGGGTAGTTCACCCATATATCATCTAACGTCATCTTTTTCTGTCAAGGATTTGTGCATCGCAAGTTTCTTAGATCTACTTTGTAGCATTGTTCGTGCGCGTCCATCTTATCTCCATCGACATTCTCTCCATCTATGTCTTCGGATCTTATCCAATCTATCAGGTATCGATTTCATTTGAGTTTTTCAGGTTTTTTTGTTTAGTTTGGTGCATTAACTTGGACAGGTAACAAGCACGGAAATTCTTGATCTACATTCTGGCACGCCGGTGGGACCCCACCAAAGTCCCTTATTGGTAAGTTCATTTCTTTTCTAGTTTTGAGCTTTGTTCTTTTTCTTCATTGATTTTCATCAGTTGCTCTTAAGCATTCCCTTTCATCGTTTCAGTTTTGCTTCTTTCATTTCTAGATTTGCAAAGTTAGGTCCCTTCTTTTTTGCAAATCTCAATTCCAATTTCTATTTCTAAGATTAGTAAATTCTTCATTTGATTTCAAAGTTGCATTCTTGATTCATTTCTTTGTGCAAAATTGTCATTTCCTTGAAAGTTTCCTAGTTTCTTAAAATAGAAATTTCCTTTCCACTAGTATCTTGTTGGATTTGTTTGCGTGTTCTACTTAACCCTGTTCTGTGGAGCGATTTGCTTGTTCGCGGGATTTTCGAGGGGAAGAGCTCAACAACGCACTTTTTAAGTCCACACACCTTGGAGAGCTAAATCTACAGATATTTCTCTTTTGCGATGTTTTCTCCTTTTTAAGAACTTAAAAAGAACTTGTTTTTTTGTTTTTATCACACTCAAACACTTCGGTTTTGGTACTTAAAATGAATTAATCACATGGGGAAAGAACTTGTTTGACTTGTCTTCATTGAAATCAAACACTTGGTTTGGTGCTTAAAAAGAACATTTTCTTTTCCATTTCTGTTGTATGTTCTTCACCTAGTTTTCTAATTAGGTTGGAAAATTGATCAAAATCGGTAGTGACACTATTTGATTTTTATTTTCACCTTTGCACACAAAGCCAAAATCAAAAGGTATAAAGCATTTAAACTAAAAATCCTTCCCTGGGCTCACCTACTTAGAAGTGACATCCAAGAGAAAGAGCCTACATGGTACTCAGGCCACGCTATAAATTCACGGAAGTTCCGGTATATATTTGCAAAGCACCTAACTACCTTATCACAACATTGTGTGAAGTGCGGGGGTAGGCCCTATATCAAGCCACGTACGGTATTTTCTTGAAGTGCCTACGGGACTCCTCACCAAAACATTCCCAAACCATTCTTAGTTTGGCCAATTGAGTAGTCCCCATTCTAAAAAACCTTCCCAAACATTGTCTTTCTTAAAAAAGCATGAAAATTTAAAAGAGATAATCACCTACGCTACTTGAATTGTCTATGCATTAGTTAGGTTAATCTCTTTCTATGTTTTAGTTGTTTATGACGGTCATTACCCGGTCACAATCTAGAAAAATGGCTCAACTGGCCTCTTCTTCATCTGAGACCATAGTTAATGTGGATGTTTCGGCACCCCTCGGGTCTTCTTCGGGACCGCTGTTAGTTTGTTCCCCATCTTGGTCATATAATCCTTTCTATCATCCTAAAATGATCCCATCATGACCAGCTTCCCCCAGTACTTCAAAGGTGTCTTTCGCTTCGATATAGAGTATGTTCCTTACGGAGATCCTGAATTTCAGGCACTCCTTGACCACAACCCAGTAGCCCTTATGGACTACTTAGTGCATAAGTCTACTCGTATATCTGATCAGGGACCGCCGATCTAGAAATTTTATGATTATTCTCATGAGCCATCCCATGCTTTTATAGAGTAGTTAGCATGCTTTTTCTTGCCTCGAACCACGAAAGAAGGTGGCGCATATATGCCTCATTTTTCTCTTCCACCGACCATGTCGACTGGTTCTCAAATGACCTTGCCTATCCCTAGTGTCGTAACTACCTCAGCTACCCCACAACCTACTTTCGAGAGGCCCTCTTCTTCAGCTATGATGAGTGCATTCACGCTCCCACAAATTGCTGTTAATTCTTCTATGTCGTCTATTACGTCTTAGGGTCAATATCTCTCTGTGAACCAACCCCCTCCTACGAGTCAGTCGGTTCCTCCTTCTCGTCCTCTAGCTGGTATTTCTTCTAATGCTCCAACGACAGTGACCTTTACCCATCCTTTGGCGTCGGTACCCCTAATAACCAATCCAGTAGTCAAAATCCTCATTCAGAGTTTGTTTCCCACCATATCAAATCAAATCAACACCCACATTCCTCAATCCATTCCGATTCAGTTGGCAAGTGTAGGAACCCACCAATCACAGGCTCCATCTTTCATTCAACCACCTTTCTCTCAACCACTTGTCATCTCACAGCCTGTTTATACTCAAGCTCCTTCACAACAAATACCTCGCTAGGCATCACCCAGAACACCTGGTTATTCCTCTTATCATCCCGTTAATCAGCAGATGAATCCCCCATTAACACCTCAACAAAACATACCATTCACTTCTTATACAGGACATAACAACATGCCCCCTCCCCAATTTGACGTCGTCCAACTTCTTTTTAAGAAAATCGCAGACCTAGAAGCCTCCACCAAAGGGCCTCACCCTTCATACTCTTTTGAAGAAGTATGTAATGAACTGGATTCATCCATCAGTGGCTTTTAATCCTTATCTTCCCAATGGGAACTTCCTAAGTTCTCAAAATTTTATAATCGGGAGGATCCTCAACAACACCTGCGAGCATTCAAGCATGCTTGCTACCTTATAGTCCAGGATCAGGAGCTTATGCTCTGTACCTTTCCTATGTCTTTAGCAGGGCCCGCTTTAGACTAGTATAATAACATACCCCAACATTCTCTATTTTATTTCTCTCAATTAGCTCAGATGTTTGTTGAAAACTTCTCAATAAACATCGCACATAAGATCTCGATTATAGATCTTTATAACATTCATCAATTCGATGATGAGTCTATTGTAGACTTTGTCACTCGTTGGAGAGGAATAATAAATCAATTTTCTTTCTCCCTCCCTCAATCTCAACAAATCGAGTTGTTTACTCGATCTTGCACCAATCATATTTCTTCCACTTTAAGGATTCAAACCTTTTATACATTTGAAGAAGCCTTTATGATGACACGCAAACTTGAGTCTCGTGCCATTGAACAAGGGAAGCTAAAACTTCATTCTAAGTCTAAACCAGATTTTTCTTAGTTTACAAAATCAAACCCTTCCACTTCTAACAAAGACAAGAATCAGGGGTCTACCAACGCTATCATATTAAAAACATCACGATCTGATAGAACTTCTAATCAAACACCTCGGAGAGACTCTTCATCTTCTTGAAAAGGACCTCCCTCATCTCGGTCTTTTACTTCGTTGGGGGAATCATATGCTTCTATCTTAGAAAAAATGTTGGAAGTTCACATGATCGAACTTCCTCCTATTAGGAATTTTGATGAGAGCTAGAACGACCATTCTGGTATAGGGAAAATGACTTGTCATTATCACGAAGAAAAGGCCATGACATTGAACGATGTAAGACCTTCAAAAACCTTGTCTAAAAATTCATTGATAAAGGCAAGCTCATTTTGGATAACCCAAATGCTCCCCCAAATCAAGTGCTTGATGTTTTTAAACAGCCTTTTCCAAATCATTCCCCGAACAATGACGCTTCGGGGTCTCAAAAACCAAACACTCATACTATCAGCTTCATTTCTACTAATGGTTCTTCTAATTCTAAATCATCCACAAACATGTCGACTAAATCGGAACTTCCTTTCGTTCCTTCAAATTCGAGATTCCACCATCCTCAGATGGTCCATCTTTGAGTCTTCCTTTATTAGAAATAGAGTCGTCTCCCTCTACCTCACCATCTGATCTTCCACCTATACCTGAGATAGTGTCATCTTCATCTGTCTCATCATCAGATATTCTTTTGGTGCTTGAGTCATTTACATCCCTTCAAATTCCCACTACGGATACTTCTACTTCTGTCGCTCCCATTTTCATCTGCGACTATGCCTTTGGTTAATGTACCCATAGTTGTACCAACTTCTATGCCTTCAAAAGTGTCCTCGATCTTGACTCTTCCTGTCTCTTTTCCTACAATAATTACACCCACAATTACTACATCTGAAGTACCCTCCTCACAAGAGACAACTTCTTCATCACCTACCTCTTCCACCATTAGTATCTTGCCTTTCCTATTAAGGAAACATCTAAAGAGATAGCATCGACACCTATACTTCCGACTCACGGACTCGAGACATAAAAATTGGAGTTTAATCCTAGGGTTACATCATTGGTATCATCTCCTTTACTTCCTTGAAATGGTTACAATCACCGTATGCGGTCGAAGTTGTCACTATTCTTGAAAAGGGAAAACCAATATTTCAGACCATCAAGACTCTTGGTGCTTTCCCTCAAAAATCCCTCTCTGCGCCTCATAAAAGATTAGATTTATCCATTGGAAAGACGTCTTCTTCTACAACACCATCTTCATTAGTGCCTCATAAAGTGGATTTACCTACTAGAAAGGCATTACCTCTTTTATCAAAACCATCATCTTCGTCACAATAACCAAGGCACCCTTTATGCCTCCTATCAAATCTATTTTGGGAGCTCCTCCCCCATCTAAATCAATCTTATCTAAATCACCGTCTATTTTGGCCAAGTAGCCTTCTTCATCTCCAAAGACTAAAACATTTGTCATGTCTTCGTCATCTTCAAAATCTATCTTAGGAGCTCCTCCTCCACCTAAAATCAATCTTGCCTCACTTTCTTCCATCTCAAGCACCTAAGGCTACTTCTCCCAATGTCTAGAAAAGTAAAATAGTCCCTAAAAAGACTGTCAAACCAGATATGTAGGTTCTTTTACCTCGGTAGTCTGCTAAGATTAAAGAGGTGTCTTCTTCATCTCTATCCACATCTTCATCTACCGGATTCTATACTGAAATCCTTCGCCAACTTATCTAATATTCATCTATATCTCTTCCTCCGATCAAACCCTATAATCCCAAAGGATTAAAACCTTCATGGTTCAACTCTGATTTGATTTGTGCTTACCATCACACTCCAGGTCATGACACCGAGGGATGTAAAGCCCTTCAATCTATCGTTAACAGCCTCTTGGAAGAAAGTGATCTTGTTGGAAGAGGAGGAGGAACAAGTGTCTCCTGTCATCCCAACTACATCTGAGCCTGAACAGTCTACTCAGGCCTCTAATTCTATTGATATCACTCTAGATGATCTTCCACCTTCTCAAATCGACACAATTCGTATCGCCACTAGAGCACAACGGTATGATAATCCATCATCTTCTATAGCCTCTCGACCACGAGTCATCATTTTTGTTGCCCCGAAGGAGTTCCTCCTTCCTCATCGGCCTCGAGCCCTCAGGTCTCTATTTGTGCTTCAACTTGGGCTTAGATTCTCGTGTCAGTTGAGGAGAGTGTTATGAAACAACTTACCCATGCTCTGTCAAAATGTCTCTTTTTGACCTCATTTAGTCATCTCTACAACATTGCAGGATCGATTGATAATCTATGTTGTATCGCGGTGAATCGAGATGAGCCCTAGCCTTTCGAGATGGTTGTTGTATTGAATAGGCTATCAACCACCATCTCCTTTGAGGATTCTCAAATTTCTCCCCTTTCTTCCGAGGATTTAGAGGCTCCTCTCTTCATCACATTTCAAATCAATAACACTACGTTAAAAACACTATGATCGATAGTGGTAATGCACTCAACGTCATTTCCTCCCACACATTTGAGTAACTTAAGTTACCAAAGAATGTAGTATCACCACCGTCTTTCACCTTTCAATCATTTAACGATCGGTTGGTGGTTACTTTAGGAAGCGTGGTCCCGCCTATTCGGGTAGGAAAGAAGCGCTTCATGATATTTTTACATTTTTGAAGGAAAATTCCACTACAATATGATCCTCGGATGCTCTTGGATCTATACAATGCACTGTGTTCCATCAACCCTCCATTAATGCATAAAATATCAGTATGAGGGAAAAATCTATACTCATCTAAGAGATCCTTTCCCATCTGCACAATGTGACATGACCATAGGGTCTGCCCCTCTAAAGGAGAACACTTGTTCTCCTAACAAGGCTTCATCCTCTTCCATACCTACAACAAAACTATCAGATCTACAAAATCTGGAAGAAACTTTGTAACATTTTTCGCTAGGAGAACTTCCTCTTCTCTCTTTTGACGCCCATCTCAAACCTAACGAGTATGGTAGGCCAGATAAAAAACCTGAATATCAACCAAATCTTGGCCACATTGTCACCATTTGTCTTCCTGATCAAAAAACTAACTTCATCTACGGTGGTCTTGATACACCTCACTATCGTATGGATTTTCCTCCTAGGGCCAAACCCTATTCGAAAGGGTTTGATTGTCTCTGAGAATCTTGTGTTCGCAAAAACTTATCTATATTGATGCGCATGGAAAGGCTTTGGCCTCGGGAAAGTATGAACATGGTTTTCATGACCTCGCATCCATTCTAACTCTTAAACTATATCAAAAATTCGGTTTAGGGTTCAAACCCCTCTCGAAAGCCACCATCACCATTCTCGATGAGCCTCTTTCCATTGAGGAACCATCTTCTCCCGTCAGGTTGGAAGCATCACTTGATGTGGATGACACCATTCCCATCCCGCCTAAATTTTTTTAGTCAATACCATTTCCTTAGGTCCACTGACCTATAATACCAATGGCAAATCCACTTCCATACCATTAGTCTTCCCTGAAATAGTTGGAGACAACTCTCCCACTATCAATACTATCCACTGTGCGGATGATCATTCCGTCCTTACCTATATGGGGGCAAAGGATTCTTATCTTCCTAAAACCATTCCTTCTGACACATCTACGCTTCTCAACGAAGCCACTTTCGATCTTAATATAAGGACTTCTAAAGACCCTCACATCATTAAGGTTAGCTAATCTCTTAACCCACATGAGTTAGGAAACTTCACCATCTTTCTTTCCCACCATCGCCAACCATTCGCTTGGTCATATGAAGATATGTCGGGCCTCGATCCTAACATCGTGGTCCACAATATTGTTACTCTTCCAGACATCAAACCAGTTAAACAAAAACTACGTAAGATGCATCCTCGCATAGCTCTCCTCGTTAAAGAAGAGTTGCAACGCTTGCTTTCCACCAACTTCATCCAACCCATGACTATCCAAAATGAGTTTCAAATGTAGTACCCAGTAACCAAAGCTACTAGGAAAATTCAAATTTGCACCGACTTTCGGGATCTTAATCTCGCTTGCCCGAAAGATGATTTCCCTCTACCTAATATCGACCAACTTGTGGATTTAACTGCAGGTCACGAGATGCTTTCTCTTATGGATGGTTTCTCTGGGTATAATCAAATTCTCATCGCACTCAGAGGACCAACATAAGAATTTCTTTATAACTCCTTGGGGGACTTTTTATTATCGCTTCATGCCCTTCGGTCTTAAAAACGCAGGGGTGACTTATCAACGCACAATGACCTACATCTTCCATGACCTCTTACACAAAAATGTAGAAGATTACGTTGACGACATCCTTGGTAAATCCAAACACCGTTAGGATCATCTTCTCATTCTTGCACCTCTCTTTGAGAGACTCATTCATTTTTGTCTTCACCTAAATCCGCCTAAATGTGTGTTTGGTGTTCTCACTGGTAAAATCTTAGGCTTTATCATTCTATTAGGGGCATTGAAGTCAATCCTGCAAAAAATAAAGGCTATCCTCGAGATGCCTCCCCCTTTTAACTTAAAGAAGCTCCGTGGTCTTTAAGGACACCTTCAATCAGTGCGTCGTTTTATCTCACATCTTTTGGACCGTTGTCAACCTTTTCATCATCTCCTTCGTAAAAACGTTCATTTTGAATGGGATGAGCGTTGCAAAAAATCCTTTGATGATCTCAAAGCTTATCTTCTTTCTCCACCTGTGCTTACACCTCCACGCGAGGGGGAGCCATTCTATCTTTATATTTCTGTGACTGACCATGCTCTGGGAGCCATGATCTCGCATCAAGATTCTAATGGTAAAGAATAGGCTATCTATTATATCAGTCGCACTCTTCATGAGTATGAAACATGCTATTCCGAAGCTGAAAAACTGTGTTGTGCTCTCTTCTTCGCAACTTCTAAACTTTGTCATTACCTCCTTAATCATAAAACCTACATTGTTACAAGTGTCAATCCACTCAAGACAATGCATACGAAACCTTATCATAATGATCGTATCACTCGTTGGCTCATGCTCATGATGAGTTTGACCTCGAGTTCATCTCATAGAAATCTATCAAGGGTTAGGTCATTGCGAGATCAATTAGCTGATGCTCCTCTTCCGGAAACTCAAGTCCCCCTCGCTCAATTCCTAGACGAGTACATCCAACAAATCGATTTTGGTCTGTCTCCATTTAAATTAAAACTCTTCTTTGATGGGTCCAAGTGTCAGCAAGGGGGAGGCGCAGGTTTCATCATGATTCCTCCTTGGGGTGCACCTATCCCTATGCACACAAAAGCTTAACTTTGAATGTACTAATAATATGGCTGAATATGAAGCCCTCATTTTAGGTCTTCAAAATTCCATTAATCTCAACACTCGCCATATCAACATCTTCGGTGACTCTGAGCTCATTGTTAATCAAGTCACTGGTTTTTATCAGTGTAAAAATGATATCCTTCAAAAATATCACGATATCGTTCTCTTTCAGCTTCAATCTTTCGATAAATTTACTATCCAAGCTATTCCTCACACTGCAAACCGATTTGTAGATACGATGGCTTCTTTAGCCTCGCTTATTCCTCCATTCACTGAAGACTCGCGACTTTATGTGGTTGTTTAGCGTTTAAACCAACCATCTCATCTCAGGTAGTTGACTTCAATCAACGCCGTCACGAATGACACTCAAGATGGATGGTATCAGCACCTTTTCGATTATTTATCCTCTTCAAGGTTGCTTCCTCCTAATCGACTTCCAATGGCAGAAGATCTTTTATCCAATGTGCAAACCGCTATACTATTCTGGGTAAAATCCTTTACAAACGTGGCTTTGATGGTATTTTTCTTCAGTGCCTCAAAACCCCTGAATCATCTAAAGCCATTCAGGAGGTCTGTCGACATTAAAATTTTCCTCCATAATTTCTATTTTATTAATGTATGTATTAGGAATAGGATGTTGTTAAGTATAATTAGTAGTGGCATCCAATAGAAGATAACGGCACCGTCAGTACGGTGCCGCCAATAAAGTAGAGTACGGTAACAATCAAAGTACAATAGGAATGTTGTAAAAAGTAAATATTTGTCGTAAGTGGTCCAGTAATGTTAAAATGTCAAAGTTTGGGTAAGTAGAGAAGTAGGGTCTACATGATTAGGAATTAGAAATATTATATTTATAATAAGGACAAAGAGTGATGTCATAAATATTTTGTGTATTTTATTTGTGGAAAATTCTAAAAAGGTGGAACCCATGTGAGATGATAAGGTTTATCTTATCTTAGAAGATAAGCCTACATGTAAAGGCAAGATTTTAGGCATGGAATATGATTGGCCGGAAGATATTTCCTATCCTATCTTAGAGATAGGGTGGATAAACCTGAATTCCTATAAATAAAGAGGCCACCCCCCTCATTTAGCATAGAAGGAAGTAGTGAGAAATATTGTATGAGTAAGTGTGTAAAGGAAGCCATCATTTTGAAGGTGTGTTAAAGAAGCCATTAAGAGGTGTAATTGTGAAGTTTCTCCCATAGTTATTATTGGAAGGCAAGTGAAGTCAGTAACACTTGAAGTACCTCATGGGTGAGATTGTAACAATTTTATGTTGATATGATAATTTACACTCGATGTTTTAGATTTATCATCATTCCTTCTTATCATAATCTATGGTATTCTTGTGTTATGTTTGTTGTGTTTCCAGATTACATCCACCAAACTAAAATTTGTGCATTAGTAAATAATCATAGCACGAGGAGTTCTGGTGAAGAATTATCATAGTGCCGGATTGGTGATGACATTTTGGTTCTATTGCCGGGACCATTCCTCGTTGGTGGATTTTCTAGAGAGATATTCCCACTTAGTCAGAAAATATTTGGAGGGTAACCTTGTTTTTACTATGCATAGTAGTTACCATGGTAAAGTCACTTTTTACCGTGAATAGTATTTACCGCAGTAAAGTCACTTTTTACCGTGAATAGTATTTACCGCAGTAACTTCACTTTTTACCGTGAATAGTGTTTACCATAGTAAAGTCATTTTTACCATGCAGTAAGTCAAGTTTTACCATAGTTTACCGTGGTCATTTCTATTTTACTATAGAAAGGTGTAAAGTCACTTTCTATTATAGTGATTCCAATTATTTGTGCACATAAGTCTTGTTGATTGTACTTGTGGGTTGGTATTTCACTGTGGTTACTTTTTAAAATGGGGAAGATTCCTATTTTTTCAGCCCAATCTAATGAAGATGCTTCCTCTTTCATTCAAGAGTTTAAACGATCTTGCATTTGTAATGGCCTCATAAGAAGGGAACAATGGACTAAATTTTTCCTACCTTTTTGGATGGTTCAACCCTTAGGTGGTTTGAAACACTAGGTGATAATGTGAAAAATTCATGGGATTTATTAACTGAAAGTTTTCTTGAAGAATTTGGTGAACAATAGAAATATGTAGATCTCATGATCGAGATCACAAAGCTAGCCTAAGGAGAGAAGGAGAAGATAAGAGATTATCATGCTCGTGTTCTAGAGCTAAGGAGGAAGCTCGATGCCCAGATCCGGAAGGAAGGATTAGCGGATGGGTTGATGAATGGCATGGATAATCTCCTCTGTAAGCACTTCATTCTTGGGATGAAGCCAAAGATCAAACAACGAGTGAAGTATGACCGCCCAGCTACCATTGAATAAGTAAAGGAGATTGCAAGAAGGTAAGAAGAAATCATGGAAGAGGAGCCCAAATAAATTGTTGCTAAAGTAGAGCCTATACCAAAGCACCTTTGGTCCAAAATCCACAACCACTCTCGGTGAGCACAAATCTTTCTCCTAGTACATCTACTAAGTATGAATATTTGCTCAGGAAGATGGGCCAATTAACTATTAATCTTCTTCAAGGAAAGGAATTTAGTTCTCAAGGAGGAGATAGAGGTCCAAAAAGAAATATTTCTGAAGTTGTATGTTATGGTTGTTATAAAAAGGGTCATTATAAGTATAATTGTCCAGATAGAGCTTCTACATCTGGTACAAGAGATAATGATAAAGGAAAAGCACCTATGAATTCTTTTGATGTAGTAGATAAGAGCATAAATAATGAAGTAGATGTGTTTGTAAAAAAAAGAAAGAAAGAAAAAGATAACCAAGATGGAAATGATCCTAAGAAGATGAAAGGAGAAACTAGTAAGAAACATAGGAGAAGAAATTTGGGTGTGCAAGATTTTCTGATTTCACAGGGACAAGGACCATACTCCATCTTAGAAGATCTGTCCAAAAGGCCTGCAAATATTACATATGGTCAACTCTTGGCTATGTCTTCTGAGAAGAGGCGGGAGCTGCGAAGTGGACTCAATGCTCGACGAAGGAAGGAGGTTGAGGTCCTTGTTTTGGAGGCAGAGGTGGATTCCTATGCTCCAAAAGCTGAGGTATTATGTAATGGTATTTCAATTCATGATGTCTTAGTTGATGGAGGTGTTGCAGTTAATGTAATGACCGATTCTCGCAATGAATATGTTGGGTTTAAAATTGATCACCCCTCAACACTTATGTTAAGGTCATTTAATAAGGGAAAAAATAAACCGAGAAGATGTAGTTTCAAATATGACAATATCTCATTATGGGTGTTGTGTGTGTGGTAGACTTTCGGGTGATGAAAAATGGTACTATTGCATACCCAATGTTGTTGGGAAGACCATGGCTAAGGAGATTTCATGCAAGAAACTACTAGAATGAAGGATTCATGACACTTGGATGTGGTAGAGAGAGGGTGAAGATAAATGTGATCCCTTGGCATCATAAGGCATAACTTGTGGATTCAAGTGATGAAAATGATGATTGGACATGCTCGATTACTCTAGTACAAAGTGAAGTGGACACCAAAGATGAAGAAAGTGAGGTTGATATTTCGGTTATGGATATCCTTCCAGTCACACCGACTCATGACCCCATAAAATTATCTAAAGAAGAAATTGATGATCGTCTCCAACAAATAAAGATTGGTGATGCTGTGATGGAGAGTGAGAAGGAATCCTACCTCTAGCTCTTTCGAAGGTACATACACATATTCACTTTTGATTACAAGGAACTCCGTCAAGTAAGTTGGGTAGAACATTCTATTGAGTTGGTAGATGGTGCTAAGCCCATAAAGTAAATGCCATATAGAATGAATCCTAATTTTTCCAAGAATGTAAAAGAAGAAATAGATAAGTTGCTTGATGTAGGATTCATATTTGTTGTGGAGAATTCAGAATGAGTTTCTCCCATTGTGATCTCAATAAAAAAGAATGGGAAGCTATGCATTTGTGTTGATTATATGAAGCTCAATAAGGAAACAAAGAAGGATCATTACCCTCTTCCATTCTCAGATCAGATCTTGGATGAAGTATTTGGCCAAGAGTGCTATAATTTTGTTGATGGATATAGCGGATACAACCAAGTTCGGATAGTGGAGAAATATGAGCTGAAGACCACGTTCACCATTCCTTGGGGAACATTTTCTTATAGAGTTATGCCTGTTGGGTTGTGTAATGCTCGGAAACATTCCAACGTTTGATGAATAGGGTGTTTGAACCCTACATTGGGACCTTCATCAGAGTATTTCTAGATGATTTTTGCATCTATGGGAGCAAGATGGACCACCCGCATCGAGATGGAGAAAACATTTTAAAGGTTAGATGAAGCACAAGCCTCACTAAACCCTACAAAGTGTGTCTTTGAATGTTCTAAAGGTGTTTTGTTAGGGCATGTTGTATCCAGAGATGGTATTGGTACTGATCTTGATAAAGTTTCAAAAATCAAAGAGTTACCATTTCCTATGAATAGAAGAAATAAGGCGCATGAAGCTTTTGAACAACTGAAGGAAGCCCTGGTGTCTTCACCTGTTTTAAAGAATCCAGATTGGAGCAAGCCATTCATTTTGTGTACTGATGCCTCAAATGCAGCACTAGGAAGTACTTGAGCTAAAAGGATGAAAATGGGAATGATCATCCAGATTACTTTGGGAGAGCAGACAAATGAGCAAAGTGCTTGAGGTAAATTATATCGTAACTAAAAAAGAGGCTCTAACTATCATTTTTCTCAGTAAAGAAGTTTAGAAATTACTTGCTAGGGCAGAAATTTATAGTTGTAATGATCATCGGGCTCTAAAATATATTTTAAATAAGCCTAACCCATCGGGGAGGATAGCAAGATGGATATTTTTCTATAAGAATTTGAATTTGATATTATATATAGGCAGAAAGAAGCATGTCAATGCAGATGCACTCTCTCGAGCCTATGATGGTTTAGGTTCACCTTGTGATGATGATGATTTCCCGGATGCAACATTTTTATCCTTGACACAATCCCTAGTGAATACATAGATATTTGGAATTATCCGAATGAATTCAAGTTTCTTTATGGTGTCAATGCAAATATTAAGAGGAAGATTACTCAAGCCGTCGTCCATATTCTATTCTACATGGAGTATTATTTTGAATAGGACACGATGGACACAAGATAAGAGAGTAGTTGGACGTGATCAAGGGAAAAGCGATAGAAGAATTCCACAATGGTACATGTGGAGGACACTTCTCTGGATAACTTACAACAAGAAGGATCTTAGATGCAGGTTATCACTAGCCCACTCATTTTAGAGATTGTTATAATTATTGTAAGACATGTGATATTTGCCAAACACATGGTAACCGTAAGACTTCATCAGCTCCATTATGCCCTATTTTTCCACTTGGTCCCTTTGAAAAGTGGGGAATAGACATTGTAGGTCCACTTGCAACTACCCCACGCTAAAATAAGTATATTGTAGTTGCCATAGATTATTTAACCAAGTGGGTTAAAGCTAGGCCATTGAAAACAACTTCCATGGATGAAGTGGCAAGGTTCATATATGAACACATTGTCACCAGATTTGGTTGTCCATTAGAAATTGTAACAGATCAAGGAAGCCACTTCATTAATGAGGTGGTAGAAGCCCTAGTCAATAATTTTTCTATTAAACATGGGAAGGCAACAACATACAAGCCAAGCACAAATGGACAGGTGGAACGAATAAATTTTGTGTTGTGTCAAATTCTAGCAAAATAAGCAGCCTTGCAGGTACATAAGTGGGATAAAAGGATTCATGTAGCATTGTGGGTATATAGGGCAACATCAAATTTAGCAACATGATCTTCCACATTTCAGTTGGCTTATGGCATTGATCCAGTTCTTCCTATTGAGTTTGATATTCCCACTATGAGAGTTATGAAAAATGAAAGGATGGATGAAAGTGATTCAGTAAAAGAAAGGTTGGTACATCTTCATTTGCTAGAGGAAATGAGGGAAATAGTGAAGGATATAAGCTATAAGAAGAAAATGAAGCAAAAGGAATACTTTGATCAAAAGATCCATTGGTCTCCATTTCATGTGAATGACTTGGTTCTAGTATATGATTCCAGATACAAAAAAGAAGACAGAGAAAATTTCTTCCAAAATGGATGGGGCCCTACAAAATAGCAGTTGTGCATGAAAATGGTACATATCGACTGGAGGAATTGGATGGTACTCCCATTACAAAATGGGTCAACCATGATAAGTTAAAGACTTTCCAGGCACCTGCTTCGGAATGTCGATAAGAATCTAATCCGAGGATGGAGTAGAAGTTAGGAAGGGGAAAAATGTCAACATTAAAATTTTCCTCCGTAATTTCTATTTTATTAATGTATGTATTAGGAATAGGATGTTGTTAAGTATAATTAGTAGTGGCGTATAATAGAAGATAATGGCGCCATCGAGATGGTGCCACCAATAAAGTAGAGTATGGTAACAGTCAAAGTACAATAGGAATGTTGTAAAAAGTAAATATTTGTCGTAAGTGGTCCGGTAATGTTAAAATGTCAAAGTTTGGGTAAGTAGAGAAGTAGGGTCTACATGATTAGGAATTAGAAATATTATATTTGTAATAAGGACAAAGAGTGATGTCATAAATATTTTGTGTATTTTATTTGTGGAAAATTCTAAAAAGGTGGAACCCATGTGAGATGATAAGGTTTATCTTATCTTAGAAGATAAGCCTACATGTAAAGGTAAGAGTTTAGGCATGGAATATGATTGGCCGGAAGAGATTTCCTATCCTATCTTAGAGATAGGGTGGATAAACCTGAATTCCTATAAATAAAGAGGCCACCCCTCATTTAGCATAGAAGGAAGTAGTGAGAAATATTGTATGAGTAATTGTGTAAAGGAAGCCATCATTTTGAAGGTGTGTTAAAGAAGCCATTAAGAGGTGTAATTGTGAAGTTTCTCCCATAGTTATTGTTGGAAGGCAAGTGAAGTCAATAACACTTGAAGTACCTCATGGGTGAGATTGTAACAATTTCATGTTGATATGGTAATTTACACTGATATTTCAGATTTATCATCATTCCTTCTTATCATAGTCTATGGTATTCTTGTGTTATGTTTGTTGTTGTGTTTCCAAATTACATCCACCAAACTAAAAGTTGTGCATTAGTAAATAATCATAGCATGAGGAGTTCCCGGTGAAGAATTATCATAGTGTCGGATTGGTGATGACATGTCCATGATGGTATCTTTGGTGGACACTTTGGTAGTTTAGCCGTGGCTAAGTGCATCCTACGTTTAGGCTATTATTGGCCTTATCTTAATCAAGACTGTTGCAAATATGTCAAGAAATGTGTCAAGTGTCAACAACACGCTAATCTCACACATATCCCTAGTCAAGCCTTGCAACCCGTAGTGGATTTGTGGCCTTTTTCACAATGGGGTCTTGATCTCGTTGGCCTCATCAATCCTCACTCTTTGCAGCGACATCACTCTATCATTACTGCCATAGAATACTTCACTAAATGGGTGGAGGCTATTCCTCTTTTATCAACCAAAGCCAAACCTATTGTTGATTTTGTCTATCAACACATCATTTGTTGCTTTGGTGTTCCTCATAAACTCATTATGACAATGACAAGTCTTTCAAAAACAAATATTTGTAGAAACTTTGTGACACCTTCAATATTAAACTCAGATTTTCTTCTCCATACTATCCACAATCTAACGGCCAAGTTGAGGCTTCTAATAAAACTTTGCGTAATATCCTCACAAAGGTAACTAGTCGAGTTGGTAGGGATTGGCACTTACACATCCCTTTTTCTCTTTGGGCTTATCGAACTAGCATTCGTACCCCTACTAGCGCTACTCCTTTCTCTCTCGTTTATGGGTCTGAGGCTATCCTTCCTTTGGAAGTCTAGATTCCCTCTCTTTGTGTCTCTCTCAGAGATTTTTTCTCTAATGAGGACTATCATCAAAACTGTCTAGCACAGCTTGAGTTGTTAGATGAACGTCACCTTAATGCTCTTGAACATCATCAAGTCTATCTTGAGCGTGTCAAGCGTGCTTATAACAAGCATTTGCAGTAGCGTGACTTCCAAGTTGGTGATCTTGTTCTTAAAGAAAACCAAAATGTCACTACTCTAGAACAGAGTCAATGTGGTAAGTTTGCTCCTAACTGGATGGGACTGTACATTATCACTCATAAGTACGGGTCCGAGGCTTATCACCTGTCTTCCATGGATGGTATACCTGAAATGGAGCCTCTTAATGCTTTGCATCTAAGGCCCTTCTACTATTAAAATCTATCTTACATGATCTTAGTCGCAAAATAGATCTTTCATCCATCTATAACCAGTCATGCATTTCGTAGTGATTCGAACTATGTGGTTCTCCATGTTATGTCTTTTATACCTTAAATATGAGTACCGCAGCTCTACTCATGGCATTTTCCTTATGGATTTATTCAATCTCATAGTAGAAATATCTTAATCATTACTTCATATGCCCTAGGTATTCATCTTGATCAAATATACTGGGGGCATGAGTATGT
Organism: Taxus wallichiana var. yunnanensis; assembly: GCA_018340775.1. Lineage (NCBI taxonomy): Eukaryota > Viridiplantae > Streptophyta > Pinopsida > Cupressales > Taxaceae > Taxus > Taxus wallichiana. Next base: position 916,277,361 of record CM031240.1, on the reverse strand, counting down.
GCTGATATACGTTTTCTTCCCCTCTATCTGATCTATCTGGTCTAAACTCGGCTTCTTCCAAAGCTCAAAAAATAGATGCTATCCTAGTCCCAAAAGATAGACTGATCCCTCGAAGGACAGCTATCCATACCTTATCAAATAAAATTTAAAATATAGACCATTCCTCAAAGGATGGCTACCATCAAAATCAAAATACAAACTACTCCCTTGAAGGACGAATGTTTGTTTTATGGCATTTTCAGCCTTTTACTGATAACAAACTTCCTTTATTGGCCGGTTTGTTCACTTTTTAGTATCTTTGAAAGACTTCCCGTATTTATCAGTCTTTTCATATCTAGCAAACTTCCTGCATCGATCAGTTTGCTTTTCTATCAAAGAAAAAAAAATCATGAAGCTGTGATATGAGACCTTTTCGATCATATGGAGATCATGTTTTCCCCATATGGGCACGTATTTAATCCTTCATGTGTTCTGATGAGATGTATACTTATCTCTCGTCCTTATCTACCTCCTAGATCTGGTTTGTGACTAACTAGTGTCAGGTTTATTTTATCCGCGTCTATGGCCTTGTGTGCATCATCTTTCGATTTACCATCAAGGTCTCTATTTATGGTTGGTTAGGGGCCTAACTTATCATTCTTTTTCCTATCTAGGTGTAGTGTTTTTTTTTTTTCTAAGGGATAATATCATTACATCACTTTTTTCAAGAAGACATTTCCCATGTTTATTTGTTGTTCATCCAGTTAAATTGACATTTAACATGTTAATTTACTCAATCAAGTCTATCATCTATCTATGCTCATCTTATTCATCTCATATAATGTCATCAAAAAAACATGTATTAAAAACACATGTGAATCCATCTATCTATATCATTTAATTGAATTCACATCTTAAAATCAACCATTTATCTATGAAAAATCAATCAAATCACATCTTTTCATCTATCATCTATAACATTCATCTATATCCATCAAAATTACATAACATCTATCCATAACATCCATGAATTAAATGCATGAATCCAATCACATAACACAAAATGATGAATATATATACATATATATGTCTGTACAAAAGAATGTATGGCTTCCAATCAAGCCGTATACATCGTATCCAAAGAAAAATACCTTCAACTCGAGGCTACATCAAGTATATCTCTACAAAGTATCACATCTATATAGTAAAATCAGATAGGTGGAAAACACTATCTCCTCCTCCCTCCTTGATGTCCGGCTGTCTCTCCTGACCATCTCCTACAGAGCTAGAGATGCCCGCTGCCATGGCCCTACCACCTCCTCGATCTCCCTTGGTGCTCACACCCTCCGAAGCACCACCAGAAGTAGTTGTTGTTGTCCTCCTCCTTGCTCCATACCAAGGCACATCCGGGGCGTGCTGTGTCAGGGCATCCTCATAATATCTCACCTCGGCAAAGGAGAGCCTGATAGGTACTCAGACTCACCATGTCGGGTGCTCACAATGGCGCTGCTGGTGGTGGTGGTCCTCCTGCTACGACACCCTATTCCCTAACTCGAGGTGGTGCCTGTATCACCATATTTGGCCCTGAGGGCCTCCCTATGCCTGTGATATCGATCTCTCTACTGGATCGTTGTATCCCACTCCTGACGAGTGGTGTCTCTCTCTTGTATCAAGGTGTCCCTCTCCTGTCGAGGTCCTAATCTCCAAGAAGCGATGCGGGTGTGTATCGTATCAAGGCAACATGCTCTCCCTCAAGTCTCTCTAGTGATGTTGCTAGATCCTCCTCGCCTACCTCTGTAGATGTCGGGAGATGCCGTGGCAGCTCCGCGTGGTACCATACCTCATAGCCCTCATCCACTCTTGCATCATCATCATCATCTGTGGGAGGTGGGGCCTCCCTGAGTGGATCTGTTGGGATCAGTATAGGTAGGTATGTCTCCCTGTTATCCCGTTTGTATGGCGTATATATAGTCGGGATGATCTGTATCAAACCAAACTACCTCATCACCTATATAAACGAGACTCACTCTAAGATCTTTGGCCTACGGCCCCTGACCACCCTGCTGCATCTCAACTCCACTAGGTGGGCATCCTGTCCAGCCCATATCAGATAGACCTTGTATGGTCTCCATATCACCTGTGCTAGTGTCAGAGTCCTGAATCTCTCTGAATACCACTCTGAGGATCTCCCTGTATCTCCATGGGGCCATGTCTGCCCACCATCATCGAAATCCATACTCAAGGGCTCCCTCTGCTCCTGGCATCCATGGAAGCCCAGATGGCCTGATCACTGATATATGCTCATATGCCCAGAATGGAGCACAAAACTCACATCTATCCTAGTCCGCTTTCCTGTGGTATACATCCATAGCTCGTAATATATCTGTGCTAGTAATGCGTCAGCAAATTCAAACACACCGCATGAACGTAGGATATCACGAGATACAATCAGTAGGAGTAGTGGGAACTGTCCACCTCAGAATCTGGTAATGCATAATATGAGATAGCCATCTAGATCAGGGCTATCAATCTACTCTTAGGGTCATCCTACCGGTACTATGAGGCTATCCTCACAGCCCCGGACACTATCTCTACATCATCTGCCCTGTCCCCATATAATTTTCCAGGGCCCTCCTCTGCTGCTCCCGTGGGGTGATCTCTATCAGGTCCCCTGTAATCGGTAACTTGAGGATCTTATAGATGTCCTCATGGGTGATGGTCATCTCACCCATTTGAAACCAAAATGTGCAGGTCTAGCTATCCCACCACTACACCAATGCTCGCATGAGCTCCACATCTCAAGTGTACCCACCTATAATAATAGAAACCCCCTAGTCCGGCTAGCTCCAGATGGTGCCACTCAACATCTGTCACATCTGGAAGTATGGTCTCCAGTAGCTTGGGAATATCATACCGCATGTGTAAGACCTCAAGTGCCTGCATCATATCAAACATCGTCATTAGTTTCATATTTATCACAATCAACACCATTAAAATTTCATCAAAATCTTTCTCAAAAGCTTCCAAATAACTCATTTTTTCCATCAACGCCAACTAATTTCCATCGGTGCCATTTACTTCGGTCTATGTTGATTGTCTTACAATCGATGCCAATCACATGCTAATCGGCGCCGATTTTTCCAATCGACGCCGACTGGGAGGCAGAGCACTAAAAATCCCTCTTTCCTCCTACTACAAAAAACATGAAAAAACACTAAATCTACGAAGCTAAGGAAGGACCACTTACCCCTAGTCATGTCCTCTTCCTCTTCTAACCACTTCGGAAGCTTCCATGTTGCTCAAATTCAATTTTTGACTTTTTCTAAATCAATCGTTGCAGTGCAAATGAATCGTTACCATTCACCTTTTCTATACTTATAGGTTTTGGAGTGGTCGGTGCCGATTTTTGTGGTTGACGTCGATTAGGGGTAGTCGACATCGATTGGATCCCATTGGTGCCGATTGGGTATATTTTGATATATTTCATCCTCTAGTCCCACCAGGATGCGCTTCGTCCTCATCTGTTATCTGTCTTACGCATGTGTCACCCATAACACATTTCCGCCATCATTAAACCTTTATTTTTGGTACTTGTACCTGATCGCCTTGCATAGCCTCACGTGCGTCTCACTCGTGGCTCGACTTTGCTTGTTATTCCCCACCTGGGGCATCTCATCATTATATCTTTTGCATGTGCCACCCATAGCACACCTATTCTGCCTAGTCTGGCAGTAGTTCTATTACAAAGTCCACTGTAGTGGCCATATGTCAATTTTCACGGTGGCTCTCCTCTCAAGGCCATCACTTCATCCTTCTTGTCTAAGCATTGATGCTTGGCTTGTTTATTTGATCGTTGTTATGACCTTATTTTCACCTTTGGTGCATATTTTTGGTGTTATCACCCATTCCAAGTTCTTCCCTGTACATGGGTAACTCACGTTTTTTGTAACCTAAAGATAGCGGGTCCAGTAGGCACTAACATCATCTCATTCAAAGGTTGTCTAGTTGTCCTTACCAATGTGTCACTCTTTAGTTGTTACTATGTTGCAGTCACCTTTAACTCACTAGTCTATAGCCACTTACGTCGTCTCATATGAAGACCGTCTAGTTTGCCCTACCCATGTGAGTTCCTTAGGTCGCCTTTTTTGTTTCATCAATGATCAAATCTACTCCAGACATCATGCTGGCACATCCGCTCTTCTTTTCTTTTTCATCTACCTTTTTCAAACTCGGGATCTGTTGGCTTTTTTTGGGCCATCCCATCCCTAGGTTGAGGGGGATCACATAGTCTCTATTCTTCCTTTTCTTCCAACTCCTTGTTTTTGTCTCGTAGCATTGCTTATCACAAGTTACTCGACAAAAAGGGGCAAATGTAGACACCTAAAATTGGTTACCCAATTTAGTGTCCCCTGGGTTCGTTTATTCTCTCGGGTAACCCGGGGCACCTTTATATCACCACTTCTCCCTTAGGGTATTAATTAAACATTTAATTTAAAGGCTTATCCTAAGTTTTCTCCACTCATTATATTTCACCCATGGTTAATTAAACATTAACCATGTAATTCTATCTTCTACACTTATTTTACTTCTACTTATTCACCCCATATCACTTCCCAACCTCCCGTGCTATTATTATCCATCTATCCCACCTATTTCTCCTCTCCTGGAACCATGTAGTGGGATTCTTCCCATATTTGAGTGGGAGGGATACGTTTATTATCCCCACAACTCATTTCTTTGCCTCTTTGAGAAGTTGTTCCCTAATCGGCACCGACTAATTTTCGGTCGACGCCAATTTTTTTGAACGACACCGATTTTATCTCGATCGGCAACAATTATAAATTTACGACCTGAGATCCTCTCTAGTTAGATTCAAAGAGCTGGTTGCCTAGAGATTAATTTTTCTGAGTGATTAAAGAGATTATTAGAGAAAGAGAGTGATTTTTGTACGTTTAATCCCTAAGAGGTGTACTATTACTCCATCCGTGTATCTACAGCTCTTGTGGGTCTCCATAGCTCCCTTGGTCATCATCAATCATCAATCAAGCATTTTTCAGGTATTCCTCTTTGTTAGTTTCCTTTCAATCAATGCCCATCTAGTCCGGTCGAATCCGATTAGTCTTCTATCGACGCTGGTTTATCCAAATTGGCACTGATCGGGCCTTTCTTCGGTTTCTGGGTTAGAATCCATCAATTTCTACCTCAGATCCCCTTTTTCTATCTTCAATCTCTACTTTCTAATCAATCTTCAGTAATCTGGTCTTACGTTTAATCCATTTTAGCTTAGCTTGCTTTCTTCTTTTACTCTCTGGCCTTCTGTCTGCCTGTGTGTCCAATTGACGCCGATCACTACTTGATCGATGCCGACCCAAACAATTGACGTTGATCACTTCCTGATCGACATCGACCCAAATAATCGATGCCAACTTGATCCACAAAAAGGTACATAATTCAAGTAACACAATTTTAGTTTTATTTTTACAGTTTCCTACTTTCTTTCAGTTTTTGCTGTGGTTTTTACATTTTGTCTGTTGTTTTTAATCAGAAAACCTAAATATTTTCTTACATATTTTATCATGTATGTCTTTACTCTTGATTGAAAATGTGAACTGACATCTACCGAGGAAGCTCATTGCTTCCTGGACCCACTTTCCAGTAGTTCACCCATATATTGTCTAACGTCATCTTTTTCTGTCAAGGATTTGTGCATCACAGGTTTCTTAGATCTACTTTGTAGGATTGTTCGTGTGCGCCCATCTTGTCTCCATCGGCATTCTCTCCATCTACATCTTCGGATCTTATCCAATCTATCAGGTATTGATTTCATTTGAGTTTTTCAGGGTTTTTGTGTTTAGTTTGGTGCATTAACTTGGACAAGTAACAAGTGTGGAAATTCTTGATCTACACTATGAGATATGAATAGGTAAGGTATGGTTGATTTAATTAACGAAGTTATAAGGGTAGTATGACCTAATTTTGGTGTCTATATTTTTCACTTTTTGTCACATAGCTTGTAGTGGTAAGCGACACTGAAAAAAACATGAAGTGATTGCCCCATGTATGGGTGAGAGCGGGGTTTCCCCAAGTGTGGGTGCAGGTGATCCCCCTCAAACCAGGAACTGGTGAGTTGTTATACGAGAGTCGGTGAGTGGTTTGATAAATGTGTAGTTGGTGTAAATTAAGGTAGGTGGGGAAGAGTATGGGTACTTTGGGGAAAGGGTAATGGTCAACTCGGGTAATAAGTAATAGGCCAGAGGTCAAATTGGGTAATGGGTAATGGTCAAATCAGGTAATAGGTAATGGGCCATGGTCAAATTGGGTAATGGGTAATGGAAATTGAACACGTGCACACATATAGACTGCAACATGGTACCAAGTTGAAGAGATTGTAAACTCTACATCATCCAAGATCGATAGGTTTATCCAAACAAAGGTGAAGTGATTCAGGTATCCAGGGTATAGGATATGGTCCGAAACACAACGTAGGTTAGGTGCATGAACATTTAGGTATGATCTGGTACACCATGGGTTTGGTCGGGATAAATGGCACGGCAATAGGAAAGGTATGGTTGTTAGGATAAAACATCATAGGTAACGGTGTCATAAGGTACAACTAGTACACAAGTTCAATGGACACAAAGTAGGTCGGTGTAGGTAAATAGGTCGTGGCATGGATATGGGCAAGGTATAGGTAAAATAACAAATCCCTAAATGCAATAAAGGAAGTGTAGGGGTATTTTAGGCTTGTGGGTAGGGTACAATAGGTGTTGGTATTGGAAAAAGGTATGTATGTATGTTTCACTATATCCCGCACTCATAGCTGAGAGAGCACATGGGGACGACGAGCCTAGAGTAAGGGTTAGGATGAGGTGATGAGTTCACGGAGGCCAGACCCGCTGAGGGCTAGGTGGAAGCTAAACCAATACATATGATCGGTGGATAGATGTTGGCAGGGCAGAAGACTAGTAGAGGGGAGAAGGAGATAGATGAGACACGCATGGATATCAGATGGTGTGATGACTAGTCACCAGATATCATTTGTCATTCGTATTCTTTTTTATGGTATATACTGGCCCCCGTGTCAATGATAGTGAGGATGTACATGAGATTTTGTATATTTTGATCTTATACCGTCCTGCATGCTAAAGATGGTGAGGATGTATCTGAAATATTTTAGATACTTATATGTATTTGTATTGGTGTACATTTATATTGATATACAAACTTTAATTGTTATAAATGATGAGATTTATGGTATGGATGATGTACTTGTGTTTTAATTTCCATTGTTATTTGTGTATGGATGGAAACTAGGTGAATTAGGCATGGTGGAGTCGAGTCCGTGTAGGCATGATGGAGTCTAGGTCAGTTATGCATGATGGAGTCTAGGTCAATTAGGCATGGTGGAGTCTAGGTTTGTTGGTTTTGATTTAATTTCCAAGTTATTGGTAACATGGGAAATAAATGATGATGTATATGTATGTGATGGTGTATATTTCCAAAATATTTGATATCATGGAAAGGTGAAATAATGGATGTATGATATGATGATGTAAGAAATAGGTAGATATACATGTTTGTATATTTATATTTTCGTTTAATTTCCAAGTAGTGTATAAGATGGAAACTAACTAAGGTAGAATGTGAATAGAAAAATGGGGGTGGAAATTGGTTAGGGTAGAGAGTTGCTTAAGCTAACCTCCAAGGGCCCCATGCCCTCAGAGTGCTACCTACATAGCCCCGGCGAAAAGGGGCCTCAGGACGATGTAGTTCTCCCGTAAGCTAGGGAAGAATATGATGAGGATAGATGAATGGGTCGGTAGGTTTTAGGCATGTTTTGAGTCTAGGTCATTTAGGCATGGTTACATTTAGGTGATTGTAGGCATGGTTGATTTTAGGTCATTTAGGCATGGTTGAGTTTAGGTGATTGTAGGCATGGTTGAGTTTAGGTTAGTTAGGCATGGTGATGTTGGTGAAAGAGGAATTCTTAAAATGTAGGTGTTGATGGTCTAATCTTGTATATGAGAATCAACAAGTAATGAAGAAGGTGAAGGGTAAGAGGTGACCAAAAGAGCTACCTAATTAGTAAGAATCGTAATAATTCTACCATAGTAAAGGTGGGCTTATGGACATAAGACCCTAAAGGCATTGCATGATTGACTATGCTAAGGGTGAAGAAAGTCACATGATCATGAAATTTCATTTTTGCGGAAAGTCCCTTGAGAAGGTAGGAAACTAGGGTGAAAATGCAATGAGGTGAAAATGGTAGGTGTTTAGTGTCACCTGGTGTAAGACAACATGCCTACTTGGTAAGAGACCTAAAATCAAAATAGGGAAGTCCATGACAATTTGTTTTTATCATTTTCTTCTTTTTGTTGTTATTTTGATAGACTAATTGATGTGGGTAGTCTATGTGCAATGAGTATATTATCTCCTTGAGGTCTTCATGAAGTTGATCGATGCGGGAAGATTCTAAATATTTTATTTTATTTTGTAAGAATAGTCCTCTTTTGATGAGAGACTAAGTACAATATGGCTAGCTTTGCATAGTTGTCCTTCGAGGGACCAATCTATTTATAGCAGCGAGATCGAGAGAATAGATGTCCTTTTTGAGGGAATCATCTTTTTGCTAGAAGTTTGACTCAAGGAGTTGAATCCCATTTTACTTTTGAAATTGCTTTACTTTTGGACATTTAAGTCATGGACAAGACTATAGAGAAAAATAGGCTCCTAGTTTAAAGGAAAAAACTATAGTACACAAAGTCTAACTATGGAAGAGAGAGTTTACGTTATGAACGACCATGGGATTCCATCTTGAAAAATACAAAAAGTATCCATGAGAATCATGCCATGAGTAGGGCATGGTACTCATATTGAAGATAGGGCTGAAAAAGTGACGGGTAATCACATGATCCTAGTTTAGTTGTTGATCCCTAAGATAGGTAAAATGGAAGGTGAACGGTGCTCAAGGGACGAGCGTTTAATAGACAAGAGGTGATATAGGACTTAATTCAATAGTAGAATGGTCTAAGATGCAAGGCATTGAGGGCTCTGAGTTTGGGTTTACCTTCGAGTGAAGACAAATGATAAGTACCGATCCATAAGTATGAGTAACAATGTAAGGTCTAAGCCAATTAGGAGAAAAATTGCCCGTTTAATTTTATACTCTTTGGTTACGTGTTTATTTTCCTTCAGAGACAAGGTCGCCGACCTAGAAGGTTTGTTTGTGGACATGTTTTTCGTAGGCATGTTTTATACATTTTTGGTAGATTTGGAGATGATCAAGAGTATTAAGATGACGTTCATCCAATAACTCTAGTTGTGCAGGCTAAATGGTCCTGGCAAAAGCCATCCTTGTTAAGCATCTCTTTGAGTGAAATACAAAAAGATGGAATGCAGACTTTGAGAGGCAAGACATCCTCTTTATCGTAAACTAGAGAAAACATTGTGGCCACAATTGAGGTATGAATACTAGTACGGTAAGCCCATAAAGAAAAATGAATGTGCGTGTGCCAATCCTTTCCTGTATCATCAACCACCTTCATAAGAATTTTGTTCAAGGTTTTTTGGTTGATTCAGCTTGGCCATTTGTTTTTGGGTAGTAAGGTGAAGAAAAACTAAGTTGAATGCCGAAGGCGTCACAAAGTTTTCATAGGGTTTTGTTTTTGAATTGTTTTCCGTTATCAGTGATGAGGTGGTGAGGACACTAAAACAACTAACAACTAATAATGTGATGGTTGATGAATTCACAAATTTTCTCAGCTTTTGTAGAGATGAGGGGGATGGCTTCTACCCATTTAGTGTAGTATTCGGTTGTGGTAATAATCCATTAATGGCGTTGTGAAGAATGAGGATTGATCTCTCCAAAAGATCTAAACCCCATTGAGAGAAAGGCCAAAGATCTCGTGTGACCTATAAGGCGTGACTAGGTGTGTGATGAAGATTAGCATGTTGTTATCATTTCACACAATGTTTGACATAGTCACAACAATCACGGTTGAGGGTGGGCCAATAATAGCCTAGGAAAAGAATGTGTTTGGTGATAGCTAAGCCACTGAAATGACCTCCACAAATTCTGTTGTGAACCTCCTTGATGGTGTAAGGAATTTCATAACTTTTAAGGCATCGTAAGAGGATACCATAAAATCCATGTTTATAAAGAAGGCCACCCATGATGACATAGCGAGAGACACCTTTGAGAAAGGTGCTTTTCCCATTACGAGTAAGGTCGGGAGGTAGAATGGAAAGGGAAAGGTAGTTAACAAATTGCTTATACCAAAGGTCACGCGGGTCTTATTAAACGGTTCAGATGAGGTTGACATCGTGAAATAGATAGGAAGTTGATTACATCGTTTGTATTGTGACAAAGATTTTCGAGTCAAAGGGCGAGGTGGGTATTTGAGAAGAAAGGTAGGCCATGGTATTTGAAAATTTGTTAATGGAACATAGAGTGGTTTAAAGTTCATAATGGTCAAAGGTAGTCAAAATTATTTCTACATGATGCTTATAATTTTGAAGTATTTAGTTATGACACTAGTATACTCCATTGACTTGATTTACAACCAGTTGAGAGTTGCTAAAGATATTAATTGATTTGACATCTAGGGTGATGGCGGTTTGAAGGCCTAATACAAGTGCTTCATATTCGGCAATATTGTTAGTACAATAAAAATATAGTTTTAAAGATAGTGGAATAGGTACCCAATAAATAGGAATGAGGATAACACCTACACAACCCCCATGCTAACATTTAGAACCGTCAAAAATAAGGTCATTTGGTAAATGGTATCATCCAAAGAGAAGGTAGCAATGGATTCATTCGGGAAATCAAAGTTAGAGGATTGACTTCCAAAGAGGGGTGCATCTGCAAGTTGGTCAGTGATAGTTTGACCTTTGATAGATTTTTGATGGATGAATTTGAGGTTGAGGTCTATGAGAAGCATTAGCCAATGTGCAACACGTTGATGTTGGTAGGGCTTGGCATACATGTAATGTAAGGGGTCAGTATTGGTGATGACAAAGGTTTTGTGATTGAGTAGGTAATGAAGAAGTTTAGTGGAAAAAAAAACTAAGGCTAAGCAGAGTTTTTTAGCGTGGGTGTATCTGGTTTCATAGTCCAAAAGGGTATGGCTTATGTAATAAACTGCTTGCTCCCGGTGTTGATCGTCATGATGGGCGAGCATGGCCCCCAAGGAATGATCCATAGCAAAAATGTAAAGGTAAAATGGTTGGTTATCCTTAGGAGGAACAAGTACAGGTGGTTGGAGAAGGTAATTTTTAAGGATTCAAAGGATTTATGGCATTCATCATCCCATTTAAAAGAAACGTCCATTTTGAGGAGATGATGAAATGGGTGGTGCGGTCAGAAAGTTGTGAAATAAAATGATGAATAGATTGCAACTTACCTTAAAAAATATGAAGTTGGAAAAGGTTGGTAGGGGGGATTTTGAGAATAGCCTTGATTTTAGTAGGATCGAATTCTATGCCACACAAAGAAATGATAAAACCAAGGAGATTTCCTGAGAGAACAACAAAGACACACTTCTTTGGTTAAAGGTGAACACAATATTTGATGAGACGGTCAAAAATGACCTTCAGGACTATAAGGTGTTTAGCCCGATGTTTTGATTTGGCAAGAATGTCATCTACATAATCTTCCAATATACGATGCATGATGTCATGAAAGATATAGGTCATAGCCCGCTGATATGTAGCACCAACATTTTTAAGGCCAAAGGGCATAACACGATAGTAGAAGGTCCCCTAAGGAGTGATGAAGGTGGTTTTGTGTTGATCTTCTAGGGCGAGTAATATTTGGTTATAACCCAAGAAACCATCCATGAGTGATAACATCTCATGACCAGTGGTAAGATCAACTAGTTGGTCGATACTAGGTAGAGGAAAGTCATCTTTGGGGAAAGCTAAGTTTAGGTAGCAAAAATCCATGCAAATGTAGAGTCCTCCTATTGATTTTGTGATAGGAACGATGTTAGAGATCCATTGGGGATAATCAATGGGTAGGATGAAGGAAACAAAAAGAAGGCACTGAAGTTCTTCCTTGACCAGGAGGGCAATGTGAGGATGTATTTTCTGTAACTTCTGTTTTATGGGTTTGGCTTCAGAGATGGTGACGATATTGTGGATCACAATGTTTGGGTCAATAATAGGCATATCAACATAGGACAAAGAAAATGCATTGCTATAATCTAGGAGGAAATAAGTGAAAGCTTCATGTTCAGTAGCATCTAAAGATTGACCAATCTTTAGAATGTGTGGGTCGTCCTAAGTGTTAATATTGATTTCGATGGTCGACTCGTTTAACATGGTTTTTGTCTAAGAAGGTGACAACCGATGAATATAATAATCTTCCGCACCAAGGTAGGTGAGAATATAATCATCATATTGACATTAAATGGCGTTAATGGATGGTGTATCGTCATTGATCATGTCACGATACATGAAGGTAAGAGAAGAGGGAACCTCGCTATCGTGTTGATAAGTCAGAGGTCCCATGGAAATGGTGTTCATGAAAAAAAAGTTAGGAGGAATAGATTCGGGGTCTATAGACTCGGTAGGTGACTGTGGTGACATTGGTGAATGAGGTGTAGAAGGTTTTTGTCCTCGATGAGGTCAATGCGAGCCTTCTTGGAAGATGGTTCAGAAAAGCCAATACCACTGTGGTCTTTGTGTTTATGTGTGGTACATGGGATGAAAATATGATGGCCTTGTTCGTAGAACCCAAATCCAAATCCTTTCCATGCACACGGTGAAGGAAAGTGTGGGAAAATGGTGGTTGGTGAGAGATTGGAGATCAGATGAAAATGGTCATGTTTGGGAAGGTGGCTCAAAATATTAGGGTGAAGTGTCAATCCCCCATACGTTAAGTTGGTGCGAAGGTGGGGAGGACCATAAGGGAAGACCTCGCCTATGCGATGGTCATAATGAGGATGTTGGCATAGGTTACCATACTCTTGTGGAGTAAGGAATGTGTTTATGTTGTACAAGTGGTATTCCCCTAGAGTGAGGCGTTGAAAAACACCTTCTAAGGGATCGGTAGTGGATATGTGTGTAGCCAAAATAAAGGAATTAATAGGTGATTGGGAAGAAGAAGGATTAGTTGGTTGGGAACTAGATGGGTTAGCAGACGGGTCAGTTACAAAGGCTGTGGAAGCAATGGGAATAGAAGAGGTAGGTGTGGGTGAGGTAGCGGCAACATCGGTGGATGGGGATGTGGGTGAAGGAGAAGTGGTGGCAGTGGTAGATGCCTTAAATGGTATAAGGAAGGACATCATTAGGTCAATACAACATGTAAGTTTTAAATGGAGAAGGGTCAGCTAGGATGGTATAGTTATGTCCTTCATGTTCAAATTTTACACAACAATGTAAAGTTGAAGGAACACAACCCATGACACGGATCCAAGGTCAGCCAAGAAACAGGTTATACTGGAATTCCCCTTCTAAAACGTAGAATAACTTCTAGCATAGTATAGGGGCCACATGAACGTGAAGAATAATGGTGCCAAGGGTGGAAGTGATGGTGTCATTGAAGGAGCACAACATAACCGGGTTATTATATATGAAATTTGAAGGGATGTACATTTGATTATATGCATGGGAGGAGATGATGTTGATGTTAGCTTTGCCATCGATCATAATGCGTCAAACATGAATATTATCGATATAGATAGAGATGAAAAGAGTGGAATCAGGGTCATCTGATTGGAGAGTTACACTCTTCTCATCAGAAAAGTTGAGGGAAGCCACTTGATGAGTGGGAGTGGGGGTAGAAGAAGGATTTGATTTGGTAAGGGAGGCCATGTGGTGAGGGGTGATAATGGAGGCTACTGGTTTGGTGTCGTTAGGTAAAACCTCAATAAGGGCTTGTCGATGAGATTTAGATGTTTGGATGAGATCGTACAAATACATTTTTAGAGGGGATTGATGTAATTTTTATCATTTTATGATGGGTGACCCCGTCAAAAATAGGGTATGTGGGTCCTTGAATGGTAATTTTGGGTGTGGGTGCAAATGGTATGTTAGGCACAAGATTAGCAGATGGGTTGGTTTCTTTTTCTTTTCCTTTGTCTTTTTGGGTGCAAGTGGAAACTTGGATCATGTTAATATGAGGGAAAGAGGTGGATGGAGAAGGTATGTCATGAGTAGTATAATGACATGATGGAAAAAATCCTAATGCAGGGTAAGAACCTTGCAAAATGAGTAGGAGCATTGAGATTTAGGTGGGGATTTTCCCAACTCTAATACGGACCATGTTGATCTCAAATTTTGGAGGTGGATAAAAAGGTGTGGAGGTTGTGATGTGGGCCACTGAATAGGTAGTGGGTGAGGATGTATGGTGACATGTGAAGATGAAACAAGGTCCTCATATAGAAGATTATTTTCGTAAAATTTTTCTTCAGGAGGGCATAGTTGGAGAAGAATGTTTTTAGAGCCTTACAATTCTCTACATCATGTCCTGGCACACGATGGTAGGCACAAATTTTAGTTTCTTCAAACCCCTTTGGTTTGGGTTTGAGGGGATCATAAGGTCTAAGTAGTGGTAATGTGATGACCGAGGTCTTTAAGAGGTTGGCTAAAATGTTGGTGTAGGACCCTGCCAATGGATCATAGTGGGAAGTGAGTGTGGGTTTGGGTAAAGGTGCAGATGATTATGGTGGAAGAGGTGTTATAGGAGGTGGAATAGGTTTGACCACCGGTTTGGTAGGTGGTATTGTCTTAGGTTTTGATGGTACTTTCTTGGGTGAAGGTATGGTAGATGAACTAGCAATAGAAGGTATTATGGGTTTAACTACTTTTTTAGAGGTTAGTGGGTTCTTGTCCTTGGATTGCACCTTCTTGGGTAAAGGTGAGGTAGGAGTACGTCATGTAGAAGGTGAAGTGGATGATGGCAGAGGACAGGTTAGCCATGGTGATAACAGAGGTGTGGTAAAGGTTGTTGGTTGACATCGAGTGGAATGTATGGGTTGAAGTCGCACGTGTAATTATGGGGTTATGGTAGTTGGTGGAGGTATAGGTGGTAAGAAAGCATGTGGGTGATAGTGAAGGTCATGCAGTTGATTGGATGTCATGAAGGATCGTGACGAGAAGGCAGGCTGCTGCACTTTTTTTTTATCTCTAGGTAGGAGTTCCTTGACTAGAGTAGATGCGTGAGGTCCGAGGATAGACAAAAGGGGTGAAGGTGACAGAGGCGTGGTGGGTGAAACTGGTGTATGCGGTCTTGAAATTTGGGTCTTCTTTTTAGGTGGAGGATTGGTTTTTAGATGAACTTGGGAGGACATGGCTAAGTCCAATTTGATAGGTGGATGGACAAGGCTTGATGTCGGCATGACACCTAGGGTAGTGATAGGTCTAGATGTGGGAGGAGATGCAAGTGCAGGTAAGTTCTTAGGAAGAGGAATGGGTTTGGTTATGAGTAAAGGTTCAGATGTAGGTAAAGGTGATGAAGAAGTTGTTTCAACAGACATGGTCATGGTTGATTTGGTCGCTTGAAATACCTTTGGATAGATTGTGGAGGTATCTGTAGGAGGCATTTGCATTTGGGTCAAAAAGGGGAGCTCAAGACGTCCCCAAAGCATGAAAATTATCAACGTAATCCAAAACAAAAATACTATAAGAGGAGATGCAGTTCATTTAGTGGTGATGCTTGTAAAATATGTTTGTAAGATAGGGAATTGGTTAGCCTCATATTCGTGTGGGTAAAAGATACGAGAGCAGATCAATGGGATCTTAGAATCCTAATGGGGAATTATCCCCAATAGGTAGTGGCATGTCTAAAGCATCCCCGTGGATAAGAATGATGGTAGGTGGTGTGAGGTAGGTTATTCTTTCGGTAGACAAGAAAGAGATGACGATTCTCCCATGGGTAGGAGAGTTAATACCATTAATTGTTCAGTAGGTTGTGAGGTGGATATTGGAATGAAATTGGCAGAAAGTGTGGACCCTCTCGTGGGTGAAGATGTAAATGAATGGGACTCCTCTGTAGGTGAAGGAGTAGATGAGGTAGGCTCCTCCGTGGGTAGAGGATCTCGTGCTAGAATTTCCTCGATAGATGGAATAGGTGGAAATTGAGGAACAAATAGTATGATATCCAAAACAACATGGACTTCACAGACATTGTTTTTGTTAGTTGAAGATTCACCATGTTGATTAGATGATGATGTATGATTAGGAAATGACTTCTTAAATATATGCAAGTTTTGATTTTCCAATGTGTTCAGGTTATCGAGGAAGAGATCTCCATTATCTAACATTTCCTGGACAATGTTCTTAAAATTTATGCAATTACCATCGCTATGGCCTTTAACACGATGATAATTACAATAGTCATGTTCCTTATACCATGCAGGTATAGGACAAGTGGGATTGAAACTGATATGAATTTTTATGGGGGGAATTTCAATGGCTTTGGCCTTAAGAAGCTTTTCCAAGACTGAAGAATAGGCCTCTCAATTTGGAATGTGCTTTCGTTGTTCTCATCAGAACTAAAACATTTGAATGGGAGAAATATTGGAGGAAGGTTTGGCTTGATTATATGGATGAGATGGACCAGCTTTGAGAACTACCACATTGGAAGATCCTTTGGCATTTTGAATAATTGTTTTGGGGATTTTGAAGATGAAGAAGCATCATTTGATTTGAACATGGCATTTTTGTTTTGCAATTGGATTTTATTTTCTTCAATGGCATGAATTTCTAGTTTTCACGCCATGGTAAATGCTTTGTCAAAGGTATGGAAGGTTTGTACCTATAGATTTGGTGAGATGTGCCTAGCACAAGCTCTAGTAAACAACTCTATAAGCTCAGCTTGAGGTAACTGGAATGTTAATTGGTTGATAAGGCTTCACCAGCGAGCAATGAAATCTGCAATAGATTCATCATCATACTGTCATGTCGAGTATAGGTTAGTCATGGTGAATTTTTGATGACATTGATTGAGAAATGGTCCAAGAATGCTTGAGCCACTTGGTTAAAGGAGTAAATGGAATGTCTAGGTAAACCACTATACCAATCTAAGGTGGGTCTTGTCAAGGACATGGGGAATGTCCGTAGGAGTAAAGCATCATCATGGGAAATTAGATAACACCCATGTTTGAATGACTGCAAGTGTTGTTGCGGGTATTCTTTACTGTTGAAATGGTTGAACTTGGGAATTTCCCAATGTACAAGGTATGGGTGAATGGGGATAGATGGATGAATAGGCTCATTACAGATTTCGTCATAAGTTAAGGAGTTGTGAGATCCGTAAAACTGATGTTTCTAATGTTTGCATCTTTTCCATCATCATCCTAATGAGTTCATTGGTTGGTTGTGAGGAATGGGTGCCCCCCTAGTAAAGGGAGGTTGATGATGGATGTATGATGTGGACGACATCCCAGTATATGGGGTGCTAAGTATGAGAACTGTGAAGGGGGATAGATGTGGGTGGAAGATATCCCAAATAAGTGATAGATGAGATTGGGGGTTGTTGGTGATGCATGTAAATAGGTGGGGTAGTCATAACGACTCTTGTGGTAATTGGGGGTAGAGACTGTGGGATGGAAAGGATGAGGTTTTGGAATGGGGTGTGGGTTGCTGACACCATGGGTGGTTGTGATGCAACTAGTACATATGAGGTAAAGGGTGTAGATGGGGCCATGCTTAAGGTGGTTGGTGAAGGAATGGTCGACACCATGGGTGTGATAGATGTCATTGGTGTAGCAATTATAGAGGATGTGGGGTCTAGTTGAGACACCATAGGTGGTAAGGTGGATGAAGGCAATGTTGAGCTAGTGGTAGCTAATGCGGAAGTGGGGGTGAGGGTAGGAGGGATAGACACGGGCATACCATATACCAACTATCCCAAGGAGTCTCGGGTAGATGAGTGGGCGAGATAATATTGTAGGGCAAGCGGGATTTTGGTCAAGGATTCTTGCAAACTCCTCATCATTGGTATTAATGGTGATGGGATGAGTTGGATCCATAGGTGATAAGATAGAAGGTGGTGATGGGCTAGGTGGAAGCGGTTGAAGGCTAGCATGAAACACAAGGGTGTTATTTTTATCAGTGAGTCGAACCATATGTATTAGCATAGACCTAGTAAGTTGTACTCTAAAAATGACACAGAAAACAATAGAAATGGAGAAGGATAGATTTGGGAGGTGAAATTGGTTGGTGTTCTAATTAAAAATTAGAACAGAGGAACCGATGATGGTTTAACTAACCGATGATGGTTAAAGGGTGACCGATGATGGTTACAGTAACCGATACCGGTTACTATGGGAAATCAACAGTTTTAGAAAATGAGGCAAAAAACTGATGAAAATGGAATAAGGAAACTATATGTGACAGTGATTTTAAAATTCTGGGAGTATGATGATGTCCTGAAAATTTCAAAAAGAATAGAAAATGTGATGAATGTTGTTTTTGGGTGAAATTTGGAGAAGTGAAGAAAAATCAATTTTTGTGAATTAAGTCAGATAGAATATCAACCCAAAAACCTGAGTATGATGAAAATGGGTCTTGACACACTTAGAAACAATCGGAATACACCAACTATGATGGTGGAGTGTGAAAGGAAGAATAAAATGAAGCACGTAACCTCACAACTCAAAACGCAACTCAATAAAAAGCTAAGAAAAACACGAAATCCTACAAGTGAATTTATATGTTTAGCTTATGTTATTTAAGACTAAAATGTGAGTTTAGAACAAATGTTTTTGGTTGGGAAGGCATCCTTGGAAGAGGTAAAATCTAAGGGCAGTTTCAGGTTATGTTTTGGTAGGGGTGGTCCTTTCTCTGATAATGACTGGATACAGAAACTAGTTGGGTGCCCACTATCAATCCTCTGATCATGTGATCATTGAAAACTTCTTCTAGGTAAGGTGTTGTTTAAAAATATGTGTGAATTTTTATTTGTGCAATTTGGAAAAGAGAGAGAGAAGAGAAAGTGCTCTACAATTCAATTATGTCAACTAGCAGTTGGACATCACTTTTAGCGTATAGGTTTCCCGCGGTTTTAATTGAACTAAAAATACAAACATATAACCCAAATCAAAATGTGATATTTGATGTAAACAAAGAGTGAATAAGAGAGAGAATGACTTTCACTAATGTAAAAAAGAAGAAAAAGAAGGATTCTTTTTAGTCCCAAAATATAAATGTCACTTAGACAAATAGAAGGAAGAGAAGATTCCCAAGGAGAAGATTTAATGTTGACTTCCTTTCAAAAATAAATAAACATAAAAAATATTTCCCTAAGAATGAATGAATGCAAGGAACCCCGGATGGGTCCCACTAGGCGTGCCAAAATGTTTCACCAGATTCTTGATAAATTAATGAAATAGATAGAGGGTGATAGGCCAAGGAGGAATACATGTTTGTGATGTCGGTTGAAGGTTGTGCGTGTGTTCTGATTTCCTAATCCAATGTTGATTGTGAATACTCCCTTTTAGCTCAAAGGAGCTACCGTAAAATACAAAACAATACCACTAGATAGAGTAAAAAGAAAAGCAAGTCTAATACCTAGTAGAAGCTAGATCCTCAAGCGTGATGCTTTGAATAGGCTTTCAATCCAATTTTTAAATAACAGTATTAATGTTATCCAAAGTAAACATGAAATAACAATCTTATTGGAATTGAATGATTTAGGTATCTCAATCAAAACAAATAAGAAAGGTCAAATAAAAGGTGATTGAGGTCAAAATGGGTCATATGATGGCCGATATCGGGTCAGTATGTTAGGTACAGCTCTAGGTAATATCTCGGTAAAGATTAGGAGTGATTCTAGGTTATTAGGGAATGGGTATGAGCTTGTTGGTCTAAGGTATGTTCTAAACACATTAACCGATGTCGATTGTGGGACCGATGCTAGTTTTGCAGATGACCAACGTCGATTGGCTAACCAAAGTGTCAATAGGGGTAGTTAATAAAAATATTGTTAGAAAATGGTCTTGAGACTCTCGTGATTGTGACAAAGGCTAGAAATGGTGGGGGTGAGGTCGTGGAATGGTCTAAAAGGTTTAGAGATGATTAGGATAAGGGGAAGATAGGTGGAAGGTCCAGGTATGGTAGGGTGATATGTTGGTGAAAGGAAGGGAGGTGTATGGGTGTATAAAAGGATAAATTACTGAGATGAATAATAAATCCTACTAAAAGAAAACAAAGATAAATGAAGAGGTATTAGATACTTATTAAAGAGTAGATCCAAAGAGTGCAAGTGATGAAAACAATGATGGCAAAGATCCAGAGAGTAGGGATGTCATGTACGTGTCGTGGCAGTTCGAGTCTCTATGTTAATCCATGATGGTGAAGAAGGTTATGGATTCCAATGGTTGTTGGTAGTGTTCCCATGTGTTTTGCTTTCCTAGGTGCTTCAGAAAATCCAAGTGCTCCAAGTCTCTATTTGTATGAGATCCTGAATTGAATGACCAACCTCAACAAAGGCATTTGAAAATTTATTTAACCTAGCCAATGATGGTTAGGGGATATGTCGACACTAAAATTTTCCTCCATAATTTCTATTTCATTAATGTATATATTAGGAATAGGATGTTGTTAAGTATAATTAGTAGTAGCATCCGATAGAAGATAATGGCGCTGCTAGTACGACGCCGCCAATAATGTATAGTACGGTAATAGTCAAAAGTACAATAGGAATGTTGTGGTAAAAATTAAATATTTGTCGTAAGTGGTCCGGTAATGTTAAAATGTCAAAGTTGGGGTAAGTAGAGAAGTAGGGTCTACATGATTAGGAATTAGAAATATTATATTGGTAATAAGGACAAGGAGTGAGGTCATAAATATTTTGTGTATTTTATTTGTAAAAAGTCTAAAAATGTGGAACCCATGTGAAATGATAAAGTTTATCTTATCTTAAAAGATAAGCTTACATGTATAGATAAGAGTTAAGGTATGGAATATGATTCGTCAGAGTAGATTTCTTATCTATCTTAGAGATAAGATGGATAAGCCTAGAAGTTCTATAAATAAAGAGGCCACCCCCTCATTTAGCATAGAAGGAAGTAGTGAGAAATATTGTATGAGTAAGTGTGTAAAGGAAGCCATCATTTTGAAGGTGTGTTAAAGAAGCCATTAAGAAGTGTAATTGTGAAGTTTCTCCTACAGCTTATTGTTGGAAGGAAAGTGAAGTTAGTAGAATAATTGAAGTACCTCATGGGTGAGATTGTAACAATTTCATGTTAATATTATAATTTACTCGATATTTTAGATTTATCATCATTCCTTCTTATCATAGTCTATCGTATCCTTGTGTTATGTTTGTTGTTTTGTTTCTAGATTACATCCACCAAACTAAAAGTTATGCATTAGTAAATAATCATAGCATGAGAAGTTCCGGTGAAGACTTATCATAGTGCCGGATTGGTGATGAAATTTTGGTTCCATTGCTAGGACCATTCCTCGTTGGTGGATTTTCCGGAGAGATATTCCCACTTATTCAAAAATGAATTGGAGGGTAACCTTGTTTTTTACTGTGCATAGTAGTTACCATAGTAAATTCATTTTTTCCGTGAATAGTAGTTACCATGGTAAAGTCATTTTTGATGTGAATAGTATTTACCGCAGTAAAGTAAGTTTTTACCGCAGTAAATCAAGTTTTACCGTAGTTTACCGTGGTCATTTCTATTTTCTATTATAGTGATTTCAATTATTTGTGCATATAAGTCTTGTTGATTGTACTTGTGGGTTGGTATTTCACGGTGGTTACTTTTTAAAATGGGGAAGATTCCTGTTTTTTCAACCCAATCTAATGAAGATGCTTCCTCTTTCATTCAAGAGTTTAAACGATCTTGTATTTGTAATGGCCTTATAAGAAGGGAACAATGGAATAAATTTTTTCCTACCTTTTTGGATGGTTCCACCCTTAGGTGGTTTGAAACACTAGGTGATAATGTGAAAAACTCATGGGATTTATTAACTGAAAGTTTTCTTGAAGAATTTGGTGAACAACAGAGATATGCAAATCTCATGATCGATATCACAAAGCTATCCCAAGGAGAGAAGGAGAAGATAAGGGATTATCATGCTCGTGTTCTAGAGCTAAGGAGGAAGCTCGATGCCCAGATCTAGAAGGAAGGATTAGCGGATGGGTTGATGAATGGCATGGATAATCTCCTATGTAAGCACTTCATTCTTGGGATGAAGCTAGAGATCAAACAATGAGTGAAGTATGACCGCCCAGCTACCATTGAACAAGCAAAGGAGATTGCAAGAAGGTAAGAAGAAAGCATGGAAGAGGAGCCCAAATAAATTGTTGCTAAAGTAGAGCCTACACCAGCACCTTTGGTCCAGAATCCACAACCACTCTCGGTGAGCACAAATCTTTCTCCTAGTACATCTACTGAGTATGAAGATCTGCTAAAAAAGATGGGTCAGTTAACTATTAATCTTCTTCAAGGAAAAGAATTTAGTTCTCAGGGAGGAGATAGAGGTCCAAAAAGAAATATTTCTGAAGTTGTATGTTATGGTTGTTATAAAAAGGGTCATTATAAGTATAATTGTCTAGATAGAGCTTCTACATCTGGTAAAGGAGATAATGATAAAGGAAAAGCACCTGTGAATTCTTTTGATGTAGTAGATAAGAGCAGAAATAATGAAGTAGATGTGTTTGTAACAAAAAGAAAAAAAAAAATAATCGAGATGGAAATGATCCTAGGAAGATGAAAGGAGAAACTATTAAGAAACATAGGAGAAGAAAGTTGGGTGTGCAGGATTTTTGATTTCACAGGGCAAGGACCATACTCCATCTTGGAAGATCTGTCCAAAAGGCCTGCAAATATTACATATGGTCAACTCTGGCTATGTCTTCTGAGAAGAGGCGGGAGCTGTGAAGTGGACTCAATGCTCGACGAAGGAAGGAGGTTGAGGTCCCTATTTTGGAGGTAGAGGTGGATCCCTATGCTCCACAAGTTGAGGTATTATGTAATGGTATTTCAATTCATGATGTCTTAGTTGATGGAGGTGTTGCAGTTAATGTAATGACCGAGTCTGTAATGAATATGTTGGGTTTAAAAATTGATCGCCCTTCAACACTTATGTTAAGGTCATTAAATAAGGGAAAACTAAACCAAAAGGTGTAGTTTCAAATGTGGAAATATCTCGTTATGGGTGTGTATGTGTGGTAGACTTTTAAGTGATGAAAAATGGTATCTTGCATTGTACCCAATGTTGTTGGGAAGACCATGGCTAAGGAGAGTTCATGCAAGAAACTCCGGAATGAAGGATTCATGACACTTGGACGTGGTAGAGAGAGGGTGAAGATAAACATGATCCCTCGGCATCATAAGCGCGTAACTCGTCGATTCAAGTGATGAAACCGATGATTGGACATCTTCGATTACTATAGTACCGTGAAGTGGACACCGACGATGAAGAAAGTGAGGTTGATGTGTCGGTCATGGATATCCTTCCACTCACACCGACTCATGACCCCATAGAATTATCGAAGAAGAAATTTATGATCGTCTCCAAGAAATAAAAATTGGTGATGTTGTGATGGAGAGTGAAAAGGAATCCTACCTCCAACTCTTTCAAGGTACATACACATATTCACTTTTGATTACAAGGAACTCCATAAAGTAAGTTAGGTAGAACATTCTATTGAGCTGGTAGATGGTGCTAAGCCCATAAAGCAAATGCCATATAGAATGAATCCTAATTTTTCAAGACGTAAAAGAAGAAATAGATAAGTTACTTGATGCAGATTCATATTTCTTTGTGGAGAATTCAGAATGGGTTTCTCCCATTATGATCTCAATCAAAAAGAATGGGAAGCTACGCATTTGTGTTGATTACAGGAAGCTCAATAAGGCAACAAAGAAGGATCATTACCCTCTTCCATTTTCGATCAGATCTTTGGACGAGGTAAATGGCCAGAGTGCTATAGTTTTTCTGATGGATATAGCGGCTACAACCAAGTTCGTATAGCAGAGAAAGATCAGCTGAAGACCACGTTCACCACTCCTTGGGGAATGTTTTCTTATAGAGTTATGCCTTTTGGATTGTGTAATGCTCCAGAAACATTCCAACGTTTGATGAATAGGGTGTTTGAACCCTACATTGGGACCTTCATCAGAGTATTTCTGGATGATTTTTGCATCTATGGGAGCAAGTTGGACCACCTGCACCAAATGGAGACAGCATTTCAAAGGTTAGATGAAGCACAAGCCTCACTAAACCCTACAAAGTGTGTCTTTGGATGTTCTAAAGGCATTTTGTTAGGACATGTTGTATCCAGAGATGGTATTGGTACTGATCCTGATAAAGTTTCAAAAATCAAAGATTTACCATTTCCTATGAATAGAAGTAAGTTGAGATCATTTTTAGGCCATGTGGGTTACTATAGAAGGTTCATCAAGAATTTCTCAAAGATTGCACAACCACTAACCCAGTTCTTGAAGAAGGATGTTACTTATGAACCAGGAAATAAGGCACATGACACTTTTGGACAATGAAGGAAGCCCGGTGTCTTCACTATTTTAAAGAATCCAGATTAGAGCAAGCCATTCATTGTGTACACCTGATGCCTCGAGATGCAACACTAGGAAGTACTTTGAGCCAAAAGGATGAAAATGGGAATGAACATCCAATATACTTTGGGAGTAGACAAATGAGCAAAGGCTTAAGGTAAATTATCTTGTATCAAATGAAAAAAAGAAGCTCTAGCTATCATTTTTGTTGTAAAGAAGTATAGAAATTACTTGCTAGGGAAGAAATTTATTGTTGTAACAGATCATCAAGCTCTAAAATATATTGTCAATAAGCCTAACCCATCAGGGAGGATAGCAAGATGGATAATTTTGCTACAAGAATTTGAATTTGATATTATAGATAGGCTAGGAAAGAAGCATGTCAATGCAGATGCACTCTCTCGAGCTTATGATGGTTTAGGATCATCTTGTGATGATGATGATTTCCCGATGCAAAAATTGTTATCCCTTCACACAATCCCTAGTGAATACATAGATATTTGGAATTATCCGAATGAATTCAAGTTTTCTAATGGTGCCAATGCAAAGACTAAGAGAAATATTACTCAAGACATCTGGTCGTCCATATTCTATTTCGCATGGAGTATTATTTCGAATAGGACCTGGATGGACAAGACAAGAGGGCAGTTGGACGTGATCAAGGGAAGGAACTGCTAGAAGAATTCCACAATGGTACATGTGGAGGGAACTTCTTAGGACAACTTACAGCAATAAGGATCTTGGATGCAGGTTATCACTAGCCCACTATTTTTAAACATTGTTATAATTATTGTAAGACATGTAATATTTGTCAAACACATGGTAACCATAAGACTTCATCAGCTCCATTATGCCCTATTCTTCCACTTGGTCCCTTTGAAAAGTGGGGGATAGACATTGTAGGTCCACTTCCAACTACGTCACACCAAAATAAGTATATTGTAGTTGCCACAGATTATTTAACCAAGTGGGTTGAAGCTAGGCCATTGAAAATAGCTTCCATGGATGAAGTGGAAAGGTTCATATATGAACGCATTGTCACCAGATTTGGTTGCCCATTAGAAATTGTAATAGATCAAGGAAGCCACTTCATTAATGAGGTAGTAGAAGCCCTAGTCAATAATTTTTTTATCAAGCACAGGAAGGCAACAACATACAAGCCAAGCACAAATGGACAGGTGGAACGAACAAATTTTGTGTTGTGTCAAATTCTAGCAAAAGATGCAGCCTTGCAGGTACATAAGTGGGATAAAAGGATTCATGCAGCATTGTGGGCATATAGGGCAACATCAAAGTTAGCAACAAGATACTCCCCATTTTAGTTAGCTTATGGCATTGATCTAGTTCTTCCTATTGAGTTTGATATTCCCACTGTGAGAGTTATGAAAAATGAAAGGATGGATGAAAGTGATTCAGTAAAAGAAAGGTTGGTACATCTTCATTTGCTAGAGGAAATGAGAGAAATAACGAAGGTTACAAGATATAAGAAGAAAATGAAGAAGAAGGAATACTTTGATCAAAAGATCCATTGGTCTCTATTTCATGTGAATTACTTGGTCCTAGTATATGATTCAAGATACAAAAAAAGAAGACAGAAAATTTCTTCCAAAATGGATGGGGCCCTACAAAATAGTAGCTATGCATGAAAATGCTATGTACCGATTTGGAGGAATTGGATTTCACCCCATTACGAAATGGGTCAACCACAACAAGTGAAGATTTTCCAAGCACCAGAATAGTCTACTCCGAGGACGGAGTAGAAGCTAGGAAGGGGAAGATGTCGACACTAAAATTTTCCTCCGTAATTTCTATTTCATTAATGTATATATTAGGAATAGGATGTTGTTAAGTATAATTAGTAGTAGCGTCGATAGAAGATAACGGCGCTGCTAGTATGACGCCGCCAATAATGTATAGTATGGTAATAGTCAAAAGTACAATAGGAATGTTGTGGTAAAAAGTAAATATTTGTCGTAAGTGGTCCGGTAATGTTAAAATGTCAAAGTTGGGGTAAGTAGAGAAGTAGGGTCTACATGATTAGGAATTAGAAATATTATATTGGTAATAAGGACAAGGAGTGAGGTCATAAATATTTTGTGTATTTTATTTGTAAAAAGTCTAAAAATGTGGAACCCATGTGAAATGATAAGGTTTATCTTATCTTAAAAGATAAGCTTACATGTACAAATAAGAGTTAAGGTATGGAATATGATTCGTCAGAGTGGATTTATTATCCTATCTTAGAGATAAGATGGATAATCCTGGAAGTTCTATAAATAGAGAGGCCACCCCCTCATTTAGCATAGAAGGAAGTAGTGAGAAATATTGTAGGAAGTGTGAAGAAAGCCATCAGTTTAAAGGTGTGTTGAAGAAGCCATTAAGAGGTATGGATAAGCTTAAAGGTTTATCTTATGGATAAGCTTCTAAGTTTTAAGCTTACATGTACAAATTTTAGACTAAGTCCTAGTTGGTTAGGATAGGATTAGACTTGGTCTTAGGTCATTAATGGGGTTTGAATGGGTCATGAGGTGAGGTGACTAGGTGAGTTGGTTGGGTGAGGTGGTCAAGTGAGGATGTTAATTAAATTAATTAAAGTAATTAATTTAATTAATCATATGCACCATGAGATATGAATAGGTCAGGTATGGTTAATTTAATTAACAAAGTTATAAGGGTAGTATGACCTAATTTTGGTGTCTACACCGATGTTTTATATATCCTTGGTTTTATGAAAAATTTACTATCAATCATTCAACTTATAGATCATAATCTAAAGAATGATTTTTGTCATCATTCGGTAAGAAAATATGATTCAAGATAAATCTAGAAGCTCAAAATTGTTGTAAGAGCTTCAAATGTGGGAAGGATGTTCCAACTTGAATTTTTCCATGGAGACAATCAAGTACTAGGAGCTAATAATACTTCTTCGCACAATTTTGGCATCAAATAATTAGTCACATCAATTTGAGAGATCTCGATACACTTCACTGTACATATGGTGATATGTTTTTGTCTCTTAAGAATGATATAGAAAAGTGTCCTAACTACCTCATAGGAAAACACCAGAGAGATTCATTCAAAAGAGTACTTATCGAGCTCCAAGTAAGCTTGATTTGGTGCACCTCGATATTTTGGAATGATGCAACCTATTCATTTTGGATTTCAATATTTCATGGTTTATGCTAAATAATATTGAAGAAAATGTGTATTTTTTTACTTTGCAATAAAAATAATCTTTCTATAACTCTAATCATTTCAAAGTGGTTGTTGAGAATGAGACTAGTCACAAAATATAATATCTCCGCTTAGATCGAGGGGTAATTCACAAGTAATGAGTTCCAATCCTATCCGGAAGCTTATTGGATTTGTCAAAGATACCTCCTCCACATACACTACAACAAAATGGTATTGTTGAGAGAAGGAAGTGTACTATCAAAGAGATGTTGTCCTACATGATTGATGATTCAAGACTTGAAAAGACATTCTCGTCCGAAACAATGAAGAGTGCATTGTACTGTTGAATAGAGTGTCTAGAGTTTCTATTCATGGAGTAATACCACATGAGGCATGGTCAGATTGGAAGTCATCCATTGCACACCTCAAACAATTTGGGTGTAAAGATAACATTCACATATCAAAGCAAAATTGAAATAATTTAGATATGAAAGCTGAGAAATACATCTTCATTTGCTAAAGTGAAGAAGCTCTCAGTATAACCTAGATCTAAAGACAAAGAAATCCTACATTTGCATGGATGTTGATTTCTTTGAGAAGAAATAAGTTGAGGCTCTTTCCACAGACTCACCTAATGTACAAAGCACCATTATTGTGAAAACAAAATAATATGTTTCCACCGACGATGACCTGTGATGATGGGGAATATTTGATAAGACCATAACCCACGGGAACAACACAACATATGCCCAAGTGATATAAAAATAGTATTTGATATGTGAAGTTGGATTCTCCTATGAACATGTCCACCACTAGACCATAGACTCGTAATAAAGCTCAAGAAGAGGTAATTTTTTTCCTTCATAAGTAGAGTGTTTGAATATGTTGATCTCTCTATTGTCTAGGAATCCCTACGCTTAAAATCTTATAAAGATGTCATGGATGTTGAATATCATCGGTGATAAAAAAATAAAACTTAGAAGCTTATCCATCCTCCACCAAGGAAAAAGCCCATTAGTTGAAAATTTGATATTCAAAACTAGGTAAAAAGTATATGAGACTATTGATAAGTAAAAAGAAATATTGGTGACAAAGGGGTATGTAAAAAGGAAGGCATTGACTATGAGGAGACATTTTCTCCCACATCTAAGAACAAGATGATCAGGGTGATATTTTCACTAGCTACATAGCTTGGATGGAAAGTTCACCAAATGGATGTAAAAATTTGTGTTCGAATGGATATCTACAAGAAGAAGTCTACATGACTCAACTAGAGGGTATTCTCGTACCTACAAAGTAGAAAGAAAGGTATGTAGGCTCATTAAGTATTTTTATGGAATTAATCAAGATCTATGAGATTGGTACATAAAAAATTATGACCATCTCATTCAACATGGATTCAAAAGGAATCCATATGATCCCAATCTATAACTTAAGAAACAAGGAGGAGATATGGTTATATTTTTGTATATGTCAGAGGATATAGCCATCACTAGTAGCACAATAAAGATGATTGATGTAATGAAGAGAGATTTGAATCGATCATTCAACATGACAGATATCGTGCTCATGTATTACCACATTTAATTTCAAGTATGGAAGAAGGATAATCATATATTTATTTCTTAGTTGAAATAAACCAAGACAACACGTGAGAATTTCATGATGATGGAATTCCCACCGATTGCTACACTCATGTATTGGAAGTACACCGACTTAGAGGGGGTGAATCAATCATACAAAAACTTTTACTTCATTTACCATAACTTACATACATCATTCAAATCAACCATTTAACATACATCATCAATGTGAGTTTATTAAGTGTGTAACAACCATCCACAAGTATATGAAATAAGAGAGAACACATGAACACTAGATATAAAGTGGGAAAACCTCAAAGGGAAGAAACCCCACTAAACCTTTTCATATGTTACACTACAAAAATTAATTTAGTGAATCACCCACTTCATAATGAGTACCAACCCCTACAAATTTAGTGAGGCACCAACCCCACAAGGAGTACCAACCCCTATTTAGTAAGGCACCAACCCTATAAGGAGGCTATAACCTCCTAAGATGAAAAAACACCAACTCATCCACATAAAAATTAAGATGACCTAAGTACTTATTTCTCCAACAACTGATTGTGATCAATTTGTAAGTTCCTCTCACCCAAAACCTTCTTAACTAGATCTCTCTCCTTCTTCACTCAAACTTGCATCTTCATATGCTGATTAGGTATAATGACCTTGAAGCCCTATTCCTCAAATATTCTCAACACCTCATGCATTTTATCATCACTTCTCTAGATACCTCTAACACTTTATACTTCTCCTCTCACTCGCTCATTCCTCTTTCATGAACACTAGCACTAATAAGCTAACAAACTTCACTTTTATATATGAATCTTCTAATAAATAACAAAAATTTGGCTAAGACCATTCAGGTCAGTCATGAGAAACATGAAAACACAACCCACACTCTCATATGAATCACATGAAGGGACATTAAATTTTGGAATTATGCTTAAGAACACAAACCTTTCAAATAGGTATAGAATAAGGTCTTCACTTCACCGGTAGATTCATAGACTTCATAGGAAAATATAAACTTTATCATGGTTCCAACCACTCGGGATAATTCAAAATCAACCTAAATAAACCATACTCATGTTTTACCAAATCTAAATCTTCCAAATTCAACATAGAGCATTTAATTTGGAAAGCTTCATCTACTAGGTCTATACACGTAGAAAAATAATTTTCAAAAGCAAGCAGGTTCACATATAAAAACACCGGTTCATGACACAAATGATACATCAATGGAAATATCTCAATGGTAGATAACTCATGTAACTCATGGAATCCTTCAAATCAAGGAACAAGACCCAAAATTCATGTAACTTTTCAAACCTGCTCCAACAAGCTATAGTGTCTCAAGAACCAATATTTAGCTCATTAACCTGTAAGACATCAAACATCACTTCCATAATCTTACATAAATTAGAACACATCATCAGATATGTGAAACACATCCTAAAGAAATAAAATTCATATGTCATATGGAGAAATCAACACTTACATACATGTTAAAAACCACATCCTTGGCAAGCCTAATAGGGATAATTAGGCCAATAGGGTTTCAACATGAAACCACCTGATCTAATCAAACCAAGGGCTCCACCACATCATAATAGGTAATTACCAACTATCCAATACCATCTAACACTTGTATAACATGCAAAACATGAATACACCTTGATACCTCCATGACTGGATTTGCACTTTCAAGCCTTTTAGTGAAAGGTCAACTTGGAAGACATGTTACACCAAATTATTATACTAAACCTATATCTTTATTTTCATGAGAACTTATCACATATCCCAATCTTCATGGAATAATTTTTTCTCTTCATGAATCCTTTATCTAAAATTTTTACCTCCAAATATCCACAAAACAAGGATTTTTCTCCATCTTATTAAAATATCAGAACATGAATCCACCACCAAAATGACCTTTGATGAATTCTCTACATCTTTGAAGATTCACATTAGCTTTCCCAATCCATTTGGATACCATATAATTCATTTATTTCCTATCTCTCTTCGGCTAGGGTTTTGCAAGGGTTATTTCCTACTTGTCTTCTTAACAATTGTTCATAAACGTCTCGATGTTTATTTTACCTCATTCTTCTTATTATACCTTCTTAGTTCCATTCCCTAACATATTCCAAAATATAATGTTCCCATGTAGAGCTCAGACGTGCAAGTGACCATCCCAAGTTGACCTATTGAGATGGGAATGGCATTTTAATATCTTAGTAGAGCTCAAAATGACATTTCTTGCATTTCCTTATCCTCTCAACCTCAAACTTGGTCCACACGTATGAGATAACCTTCTTTATGATTTTAAATGCTCACTCATACCATGAAAACTCTAAAATAGTCGATGCACCATGACTTACCCATTTTTTCCTTTCCTTGTCTTGTAATTTTGTTCCAAAAGGACCTTGAACCTACATTATTAACCTAAATCATGTCCTTTAACATTATCTACACTTGTTATACAACCTCATAAAACATTACACATTCCTAAACAAGACTTACTTTCTTCTTACTTCAATAAATCATGTCATATGTTGTGCATTAGGTCTAGGAATAGGACTAGAATGGTCTGACTCAACACATACCTCAATTAAACTGACCTTGTAAACATCTTACAGACTCATTAACATCTCTAACACATCATATTGAACGTGTTATACATCATACAATCCTTCTAGCAATTCCCGACACCCATACATGACACCTACTTTCTTAACCATGCACTAAGAACCATGTATACACACCTAGACATCATGAAACTTCACCAAAGAAACACATCATGCCTCTTAACACCTCATTTGACATCAGATAATATCATACTCTCTTTCAAATGCATCTTGACACCATTTTACATCAATGCTAGTTGACACAATGACAACAACACAATGACACATTATCAAATGATCTCCCCTTTTATCATTGATGGAAACAAAACATGAAAAAACCTTTAGGATACTTCTTTTCTAGTTTTTGAATCAACTCTCCCCCTTTTACATCTATGAAAAAGGCTCTAAAAACATCCCGACTTGCAAAACAATGACAAAAATGCATATACAATGTACTTACTTTCTCCCCTTGGTCTCGTACTCACTCTCTTGACAACATGTGATGTTAATGATCCATGTACCTATCTTTATACATCCTCAAATTCCCATGCTACAAATTAAAAACATACTCACTAATTTGGTCTTTCATTCTTGCTTGTAGGCTTCTTCACTATTGACACATCTCCCCTAACCTTTTGCATACATCTTGTTCTCGATCTTACATAATGGTGAGAAATAGATTTTCTCCCCCGAGACCATGAAAACACTTAGGTCCCCGGGATGATGTAATATCACACTACAACTTTTCCTTTATATATAACTCATCTTCTCAGATCTAAATCAGGTAATACAATATAAATCCAAGCTTCTTGACTGTTCTAAAATAAATATTCATTGAGTGACATGAGCATCACAGATTTGGATGAGTTCTATTATTCAAATCTAATTGTCATACTACATTCCTTAAAAACCTTTCATATACTTGATGCACCTCATAAAGATAGATCAACCAATGAAAAAAATGAGAGATTCTTCAACACACCTTCAAACATTTGATGGTCTAATCATGTCATCATAAAAACAATTTTTTTCTTCATCACTTGTCCTTCACAAATATTACCTTAACTAGTAAACATCTTTTATAAACTTGTTTGGCTCATAACACTCTATTTTGATCATAATCATAGCTACTTATAGGTCTAAGCACACATTCCTTGAGACATGACCTTCTTGATGAATATACCATGTATGACTTTAACTTTCATGATGTTTTTTTAACTTTTCTATAGCTTCACACAATCATCTTCAACTATACTTTAAAAGACATCTCACACCCTTTTGTGAAAACCCATATTTCCAATATATACTATTTTTCCCACAAGATTGAACTAATACTAACTATCTTAAGACATGTTAAGGGCTTCTATTTGTCTTCAAAACATATAAACATGATCTAAAACCTATACATGAAAGAATAAAACAAGAAACTATTGCATACCTTGTATCAAACATCCCTTGAGACCAATACTAATAATTATACTTTCATCATCAATAGTCAAACTTCAAAACATAGTCTTGACAACTCCTCCTGATTGAGTGCACTTATGCCTCCATGTACTTACATTAGGACTTGTATCCTCTTCATAGCTATTATAGGCCTTGCAAAAATATAATCTAACATAAGTTACACAAATGAATAATACCTTTTCGATGTTCTAACATTCCTTCTCAAAAAACAATTTAGCATATACCTTTAGAGCAATCAACCTATCTTGCCTTCATAAAAATCCTAAATTGTGTAAGGTCATATTGGTCTTATTAGACCAATCTACATCTTCAAAAGAAAAATTAAACCTTAAATCCTTTCAATTATTCACATGAATGATAACATACCTAATGATCATAATTCTCACTATCATACCTTATATGACACTAATCAATAGACCTGTATCATCATAACTAGCTCCCCTTAGGATGGTGCACTCTATAACAATTTGTTTCTTCTTTATGGTGGACTACAAATTTACACTATGACTTTTTTAAACTTCATGCTTCATGAAATGATGATCAAAAGAAGATCTTTCCCCGACTTGAATTTTATTGATATATGCATCTACTACGTCTTAAGACTCAACCCTTGGCTTCATTAAATAGTATATTTTTTCATAATCATCTTTCATATCTAGATTCAATCGCTTCCAAACTTAGAAAGTTTGAATATCCTTATGTGATAGGACTATTTATAATCAAACAAGATAGAACAAGTGCACATACCTTGAAACATCTCTGAAACTCGCTCCTTCAACATGATCATCATGTAACATGTCTCCAATAAAATATTGACCTATATATGTAAAGATTCAATTTGATCATCACCTTTCATCCATATACTACCTTGAAATACTAAATATCATCATTTGATTATCACAAATCTGCCAATTGCAAGCAAGAAGATATTCAAGATATATTGACCTTCAAACACCACCACTGGTACTACTCACACCTTCTTATGCATTCAAGGGCTTAAATTAAATATGCAAGACATTTCCCAACTGAAAATAACATAAGGCCCAATGACAATTTTATGTTTTTACAACCCAAACTATGATCTCACAAACTCGTCTTATACTAGCTTGTTAACTTTAAGACTAATGTGGATTTTCACCTTCTAGATTCTACAAATGTAATGACATACCTATAGGAAACTTATCATTCATATCAACATATCAAACCTTTATTACAAGGAACTTATCATTCTTAGCACCACTAACATAGACAAATATCAGACTTAATAACATCCAAACTTGCCTTATACTACACCACCGTATTGTACCTTAAGATAAACCATTTTAACATTTTTTTGACACAAGTATACATACCTCATTGAATGTTACAAGATTGATTAGGTCCCAAAAAACCTCACATAGAGTAATATGAGCATAATGATACCTTGACATACTTTCTTCAACCATGTGTAACTTAAATAGACTAGTACAGACATAGATAACATCTTAAACACATGCTACAGTCATTGAATTACCTTTCTTTCTCTCGATATAATATTCAAAATAGAATACCATAATGATATACCTTATTTCTTCCTTAGGATATCACACAAATAATTCCTTTAAATGATGAATGTCTTCAAGAATATTAATGAAGATACCTCATACTTATTAGGGCACTATAAAAATATGAACTCCTCAAAAGATTCCCAAAATTCTTTGTCCTTCTTCTCATCTTTCTTGAATTTAGCCTTTGAGGTCCTCTTTCTCTTCCATGACACATTAGACTTGGTGGTTTCATCAAAATTCCCTTCTTCTACTGATTGAAAACATGCCAAACACATATGGTTCTCCTTAACTAGTTAATTATTCTAATCATAGCTAACATACCTTTTAGAATTGTTGTCTAATAAGATTCAAACTCCTTGATTGTCTCCTTTTCCTTCTTTGTAAGATTTGATTTCAAGATGGTATTGATAGTGTTAGGATCCTCTTTTGTTTTATTTTCCTTACTTATCCTTGAATCTTCTTTGACTATCTTTATAGGATCTCTGTTAGGAATAATTTTTAGATTAGTGCTCACATTATTATTTGTAAGGGTTAAATATAATATTCATTTATTGCATTATTTTGTTAGTGTGATATGAATATTATATTTGTGTTATACACATAAAATAGTGTAATATTATTAATATGTGTTATTAAACAACTCATTATTAATAACATAGGATAAATTGTATTAGTTATGAGTTTGTTGAATAAACAACCCACGTAGCTATTTAAAGTTGTGTGAGATATTTTGGGTTTGGGAGTGATTATACGAACAATATGTGAGTATATTATGGGATTGAATATTGGGCTTGAATCCTTATATTAAGGATATCATTCTCCTATATATTGTAATATTACAATATTTGTAATTATCTTTGAAATATTTGAATCAATAATATAATGCACATTTATTTTATATTTTGTTCTCTCGTAATATTATCTTCATTCTACAACATATTCTCCTATTTCTTTATACAATTCTATAATTTAATTGTTGTTATTTTAGATTAAATAAGCTCTCAATTTCATATCATCTAATATCAAAGCATGTGTGATCAAGCTATGAGATTCGTTCTGAGACAAAATCATTTCCTTTAGGATATAGGTATGAGCTTTTTGGAGCTTGGTCAACATTTTTCAATACTAGATTCATAACAAAAGAATATCTAGAAATCACACCATTCACCAAAGAATATGTGGATCACCAACAATCATAATCCCGGATCGACAAAAAAATGTGCTAATCGATAGTGATTACGAATGGTCACCGATTATTTTTCTAGATCGTCATGGATTCAATGAATCGATAAAAATTATGTGAATCATTAATGATTTTGTTTTCAGTATAGACACCAATTTTTTAATCGAAAATGATTCATTCGATAGCCGATGATAACTATGTAAAATTAAGAGTGTGTTTTTCCTACATTCTCGGTAGAAAATTTTAAGATTTCCAAATTCCAATTGAGGAGGGGGTTTCAAACTAAGCTTTAATTTCAAAATTTTCTTAGTAACTAAAGTCACATCAAGATGGAGGAAGGAGGAAATGGAGGAAGGAGGTTAATTAGATACCTCTTACTAGCGAGTAAAATTTTAAGGAACCCCCCCGAAAAAAAATTATAGAAATCGTGGCGAATATCCCTATAACTAGTTTCATAGTTTTGGCGAATGACCCTATAACCTATTTCATTCTTTTAGCGAAAATGGTAAAAATATAAAAAATAGTTGAAATCGAATGGTGATTCTCCAGTAACTAGTTGGAAAATACCCTCTGTCAAATTTAACTGGATTAAGGACCAAAAATTTTCATTTCAATTCTAGGTGTCGGCCCATCGAGGCTTCTTTTTCATGCCTTACCTTTACACTCAAGTGTCTGGAATGTGTGACACTTGGCCACTCATAGGAATAGGAAAATGACATGTGGCATCTTCTAATTGCTCACTGGCACTCTACCTTACCTCACCGACATTATGGACCTAAACCTTTATCATCAGTTCATTCCACCGGCTTGATTACTGGGAATGCGTTTTCCTTTCGAGGAAGCCCAAAATCCCTAACACATGGCCATATAATAAATAATCTACATCATTTGATAGGAATAATAAAATTCACATGACATATTCCAATTACTTATCAGTAACTCTACCTTAACTCACCGATATCGCGGACCATAAACTTTACTGAATTGGTTCATTCATGAGCTTAGAGTTAGGGGATTCCTTTTCCTTGAGAAGGCTCGAATCCTGCCACATGGTCATCTAATTAATAATCTAAATTGTTTGATATATTAAGATCAACGACATAGGCTCTATGCTTAGGACAAATGCCCGACACACTCACATAAGTTCCCATAATAGGCCTAGTGAAGTGACAAATTTCATCCACTGAATGGAATTTTAAAAGAGACTAAATTTAACAATAACGTCTATAGTGAAAGATGTAATCATTCACAGTGATGTGTTACTACTTGTGAGGTGATATTTAACATCCATTGAAATTTTGTTTCTGGAAGGCATACTACAATAGATTCAACAAAAGGAAGAATAGATTCATAGAATTTGCATACTGTGTAAGACTCAAAGTATACATATTTTCGAGTAATTTTCATCCTACATTTGATTCTTTAAATATTATATTTTTATAACTAACAATGTATAAGCCTCCACTTTGAAATATTTCAATATAAGGGTTGAAAAATGAGGGTTGAGGGTTTCCATGATTCCAAAATCTAAAATTCCAAACATTTCTACTTCCATAGGAGCCCAAAATAAAAGTAAAACCCAAATCCCATACACCAAACTACTTAAAACCCCTATTTTTATTGATGAATACCATGATATTTATTATCCTGTAATTAGCACAAGAACTTGAAATCTTAGATACATATATGAGAATAAGGCAAATGAAAGTAAACGGTCGGACCCATCAGGTAAACTTAAAGGTTGGATAACATGGGGGGTTAGATTGGGATGCATGATGCTCCACGAGGTTTTACCTTGCCCTAAATTTTTCATTCTATGTGCCCAAAATTACGATAGGAAAAAAAAATCAATTGTTGCAAATGACATTGGAGAAGAAATGTTATCCATTATAGAGGTAAATATTTTCCATGCTTTGGGGTTTGAAAGTAAAGATTTAGGAATCATTAACATAAACCTAGAAAAAATTGCTAATAAAAATCATATTACCACTTAAAATGATAGAGATGAGTTTTTTCAAAAAATAACACTCGATGGAATAGTACCAAAAGGGAAGCCTCCATATACAATTGGATGTTTAAACAATGGGTTAGGCATATAATTTATATGATAGTATTTTTTCTTGGATTTAATAGAGATGATAAAGTGGATGTAACCCTCCTCAAAATGGTATACAATATCCATTTCGTTTCTCCACCTTGTGCATACATGTTTTTTGAGAACATTGGAGAATCTATGCATAAAAAATTATTAATAATAAAAAAAGGCTCGAAACTAATACTTTTAGGTTCACTACCCGCTTTTGATATTTAATTCTATGGAGATTTGGTGAATGGTTTGGCAAAAAAAAGCTTGCAATTCAACCCTACAAAATGATGTTGAGGGCCAACCAAAAGTGTTGCGTTCATTAACCTAGTGGACAAGATAAGGATGTTTGGTAATTGAAGGGACTACAATCAATTTGTGGACTACTTTTGGACTCCAATTTATCAAGAAATTTAAAAAAGTACAATTCCTAGATTGCCTATGACCTATAGAGATTGCATTCAACTGGGATAAGAAATATAATTAGTTGACTGGTACTTCATGGAGGAATATACTATGCTAAGGTTTTATGGATCAGGAGTACAACCTTACAAATTTCTAATACATGTGATAGAGAGGGTTTTTTCCTTAGAATATATATAGTATATGGAAAGAATAAATAAACTGTATTTTGTTACTCAACAAAAGAGGAGCATATTTCCTTCCTTACCATTTTCATGTGGAGGTTTCACATTTGAGAGAAAATAATTCAATGTGGCACATGAAATTTTACAAATTTTAAGTTTTAAGATTACTCTCCTTTGGGTGTATGACCCATGTGAGGTGATTAAAGCAAGGGTAGTAGTGAACAAGAACTTTGCCACTAAAATTAAACATATAAGAAGCCCTTGCTATAAAAATTGAAAACAACAACTCTTGGGATGAAGTAAAATAATTAATGGATGAAATTTTTACTGCGAAAGGAATTATTTTTCAAGAGTTATCAACACAAATTTTTGGATTGCTTCCACAAAAATAGGCAGAGAATTTTCAATCTTCCA
This sequence comes from Taxus wallichiana var. yunnanensis, assembly GCA_018340775.1. NCBI lineage: Eukaryota > Viridiplantae > Streptophyta > Pinopsida > Cupressales > Taxaceae > Taxus > Taxus wallichiana. Next base: position 916,238,232 of record CM031240.1, on the reverse strand, counting down.
ATTTTTATGAAAAATATGATAAAAAGTCCTCTAAAAACATGCCAAAGCATATATATCATGAATTACGACATAAACGTTGGACAAGGTCAAAAATTACTACCTTTTGGTCTATGAGGCAGGACCTAAGCAATCCAAAATATGTTTTAGAGTACAGATCTATTCCAGAAGATGTAGATTTCATAAAATTTTGGAATGTAGTGCATCCTGTAGAGGTATGTAGTGATGATGAGAATAACTCTGAGGAACTACACACTCCCCTTAGCACATGTAAACCAAGTCTCATTGAACAATTGAAACAAAAATATTCTAGATGAGAAGTTGTAGTTGGAAAGATGGGTTTTAGTGGTGGTGTTTTGGGTTCAACCGACAAGACATTTGGCTTCCAATAGAGGTACATCCTAGAAGAGGTTATGATAGGTCAAGACCTTGAGCTTCTCGCTCGGAGAAAGGAACATCGAATACAACAACTACAAGTAGTAATCCAATGAATTTTTCTTTGGATTTAAATCCTCAACAAACATTTCAGCCACACATTGAAAATCCAAGAGGAGAAGGTGATAATGAATCTATTAGTATTTCTATTATTGGTGGTTCTAGAGATGGTGGTAGTAATTGTCAAAAATTACCACATAGATAGATTATTCTAAAGAGGCCAATAAAAATAGTTGAAGTTCGTATTATCCAACAAGGACCTGTGAAGAGGGAAAAGACAAAGTCAGACATAGATACAATTACTCTGGCACAGGTTAGTATTTCCTCAAGGTAACTAATTATAGAAGGAGGTTACACCCATCAACAAATTGCTAATCCATAAGGAAATTATCCCAAAACTTCAATTACTCCTTCTCCATTCAAGCTGAAGTAGTTCATTCCTACAAACACCTAAAGTTTTGATTATCGAGTTGAGCTTGCCCATAAATCAAAAAGAGATAAAGAAACAAGAAGAAAATGCTATAAGATATTGTAACTTCATATCCTGCAAAAATGAGGATATTAACTACATATAACTTAGACACATATACCATGGAATACATGTATCCTATGCCCAAAAATGTAAAATAACATAATCAAATGGTTTCTAGTGATTATGATGTAACCTCCCTTCAAATGGATTTTACCGGAATAAAACCTTTTGACAAAATAAATGTATCAAAAAGGAACAATGATTTGGTATACACAACATTTCTAAAGCCAGAGAGGTAATAATAAGTTAAATAATCAAATTCAAAAGTAAGAGGTGGACTTAGAAATTGAAAAAGTGAAAGGAAAAGCCACACTTAATAAGACATGTGAGTTGGAGAGGAAGGTAAAATTATCTACCTCTGACTCGGAGTTATTGCAAATGAATAGGCACATGTGGAACTAGAAAAGTGAAGAAAAAATAATAGGAATCGAAAACTAAGAATAATATATTAGAACAAACACTGGGAGAATTACTAAAGGTCCTGAAGGCAAATAAAAAAGGCTAAAAAATGGGAACATAGCCTAGATGAAGAGAGAAAATTCAGGGGTAGATTGTACAAGGAATAGAAAAAACAAAATGAAATATTACAATAGGATTTGGTGAAAGCACTAAAGGAAATACACTCTTCCAACATCAAACTATATGAATTTTATAAAAAGGCATTGATTAATATGACAAATAATGTTTGGGGGAAATAAACAAAAAATATTAATGATTTGATTAGATTGTTTGAAGTCATGGCTGATTTAATGAGAATATATGATAAGCTCCGCCAATACGTAATCGATAGTATAAAAAGATGTATTTAAGAGAGGATACAATAATAAATTTTTTTGAATCTATCTAAAAATTTAGTGACACGAGAACTAGAATCTAGAGGAATTAATAACCGGTTTGATGCCTCAATAAAGGCATCATCTATCATTTAGAAGTGTGTGATGCTAGGGGAAGTAAAAGAATTGGTGAATAATTATCAAAAAGAATGTTACAGGAGCTACATGGAAAGGTACAAGATTTCACAAACCTTTATTTTCTAATGCCTTTTGAAAAAACACATCAGTTCATTTAGAAGGATGCATTCTAGAAGAACATGAAAGAAAAAATGATGCAATAGAAGAACCAAATTCTTGAGAAGGTAGATAAGGAGATTTTTTTGGATATGTTAAACCATTGATAACCTTGTTAGTAAGTTTGCATACAACAATAAAGGAAATCTCCACTCTTAATTATGAATTGATAACAAAGTTACACATCAGTCACTCTGATTGATAACAAATTGTAATTCCAACAGATGAAGAGTGGAGCATGTTAGAGAAGATGATATAATTAAGAGTAATTTAATTTTTAAAATTGTTCCATTTGTTGCAATCTTTAATTTTTCATACAAGGCATGTCTCAAGCAAGTTGAATGAGGAATAGTGTTTTTTAAATTTTCATTTCAGTACATAGTGGTTCACAAAACTAACAAACCTTTTATGTTAATGCTTTGTAATTGTAGGTGTATGAGAAACATAAGTGTTTTTGAATATATTATATGAACATTGAACATCTATATCATGTGATATCCATCTCATAAGTGTTTTTAAACAATGTATTTCTATTCTGAAGACAACAAATCAATGCAATGTATTTCAAGTTTCATTCCAAAGACTACAAATCGACACAGTGTTTTTAAAAACTAAAAATAATGAAAAATATATTATCATAACAATGTATTGAATATTTGAGTATGTTAATTATTATATGAACATTTATATCATGGGATATACACAAATGGAAGCTTCTAATTTTATGGTAGATCATCTCTTTCATTTGATTCACTAGATCTCTTACACTCACTTCGTTACATCAACTAACTACCGTAATAGGGTCATTTGATGTATTTGTGTCATTGATTTCAGCCCCTCTCCTTTCATTAATCAACTTCCATACTACTAGAGCCCTATTATAGGGAAATTTATCAAGTTTGTACTTGTGATATGTAAATTCTCAAACAATTTTCTAAGTTTGTGTCAAGAATTTTTAGCAATTTTGACTTTATAAAGGTCAAGGAACTAAAACTTTTCTCATCTTCAACTGAAACCAAAATCATTATTTGATGTAGATCAACCAATGAAAAAAATAGGACATGGTTTTCTGCAAAATAGTACTTAACCCAATTTTTTTCCATAGTCGGGTTATTGCTCCACACATTAAAATTATCCAAACATTTGAATTGCTCAATCATTGTAGAGGTGAATTCATGGGATTGATCAATCAAATTGCCCTTACTTAAAATACCTAGAATATTCATTCCATTGATATCAACAGGATTACAAAAATGTTGAATCAATGTATTCAACCTCTTGTGGTAGTCTTCCTATAAATATATTTCATTTTGGACATAATTCCAATAGGTGGGATTTACTACATTCATTGCTTCAAGTAAAACATCCCTTCTAAATCATTCCCTTATTTCTTTTAGTATGGACACTACAATTTCTCTTAACCTTTCCCTTGTTGATGATACAATGTTATCAAATAGTGGCCCGGTGACATTTACCTTCTCAACCTTACGGATACAAATTTAAATATACACATCGGTATCTCATATCCACATACAGAAGCACATACTTCCCCAAAAAAATTGATATTCAGAAAGCTACTTGCATTTCCAATATTTATCAAATTATTCCAGCCATCAAACTTTGGACCTGTAAAAATAGTTTCATTGACAAAAAAATATTCTATTGTCAAACAAACTCGTTTCCTCAAACTACAAAAATCTAGAATATAGATATTTTTTTCTTGTATGTTTTTAATTAAATGATGCATTTCATCAAACATGGGAAGGAGAAAACACAACATCAGCAATGACTCTATATTAGTTAAATGATATATCAAATCCTGGGCCTTGTCCACTTCCATGTGATTCTACCACATCACTCTTAATAAGGATTGATACTCACCGTACACCATACAAACCGGTTGGTACAATGAAATCCACCGGTGTCGACATATTTTAATATTTTATGCCCATTTGTTTGTTCTTCTATAAATATTTGGAATTGCATGAACCATTTAGGGCTGCAATAAAAATAAGCATACACCTCTCGAGCAAGGTCATCAAATTTTGCTACAGGTCTAAATTTGCCAACTATTTTGTAAGCTAGGTTCATTCTATGAGCCATAAAATGAATGTAAATCATATATGGGAAATGAGATGTTTGGTGTCTTATACACAATACATTACGATGATATTTTATTATAGATGCCCCATATGCCCCCTGCACATACCAGATTTGATGCAATTGCATAATCATCCATGTCATTGATCTCCTTCAAACTTTTTATCACCGACTCACATTTTTTTTCATCATTAGAGTTATCTCTCACCTAGTGAATGACAAGTAATTGATGTTATATCACATGATTCTCAATACTATACACATGCTTATAGACCCAAACAATATTATCTACTAATGTAACCTCATCAATAGACAAAGATATGTATTGTCTTGATTTAAGTTTCTCTTTCAAGTCTTCTTTCTCAACCATATCTAGGAATTTTTCCCAATCCCAAATGCTACTTTCGACCGGTGAGAATGAGGAAAGTGTGGGACACCAAGAAAAGAAAACATCTTCTTTTGTTCGGGATGTTGATTTGTGGAGCTCAATTACTTCAGTTTAACATGCAATGGAAACTTGTTGGAAAATATAGTAACCGTCATCGGTTAAGGGGGAACCAACGTCGGTCACCTAGGATCGGTATCAGTTAGGTAATGAAGGAATTGGCATCAGTTAGGGCTAACTGGTATCGGTTACCTATGCGAGGATGTTTTAATTAACTCTTGGGAATTAGATATATTTTTAGCATTAAAGTATATATATTGATTGCAATTACATGGCTAAGTGCCCTATGTCTAAAAGTGACTATATAAGCATAAAAGATAGGGTTTATAAGGAAAATTAACAAGAATTAGAAATAACTTGTAAAATTTGTTGAGAGAGAGAATTCTTGGTGATGAAGCAAAAGCTTGAGAGAAATAAAGTACTATACATCTCAGATGTGTGGAAGATTGTAAATATTCATTGTATATCTTATCAAAGCTTTGGATAATAGATTGGCTTGTTTCTTGGTGGACGTAGCCCACACTGGGTGAACCACGTTAAATATGGTGTTGATTAATGTCTCTTGTTTTGTATATTTCTTATGGTAGAATATATACTTTTATTTGCATGTATGCTTAGATCGATATATATTATATATACAACCGGTGTTCTAACCCCAAAAACTGGTATCATAGATTTGTTTGAGGGTTTTGTGTGTTGAAAAATTTACTCACAAAGGTTTTTGATTGAGTGGGAGCTACAACAATGGCAGAAGAAAACAAATACAAGGTAGAGAAATTTGATGGCTGAAATTATCAATTATGGAAGATGCAGATTAAGGATTATTTGTATCAAAGAGATTTATATTTACCGTTGGATGAGAAGTATATACCTATGAATATTACTGATGAAGAATGGAAGATTATTGATAGAAAGGCTTTGGGATCTATAATATTGAGTCCTGGCAGCATCCGTGGCTTCCAATATTATAGAAGTGACTTCTACGGTAGAGTTAATGAAATCTCTTACTAATTTATATGAAAAACCTAGTGCTTCAAATAAATTTTATTTGATGAAGAAACTATTTAGTTCTAAGATGCATGAAGGTGGATCTACATCTAGTCATTTGAATGATTTCGATCTATTGTAAATAAGTTAAAATCGGTTTCTATACCATTTGATGATAAAGTAAAAATGTTTTTATTCTTATGTTCTTTTCCTGATAGTTGGGATAACTTGGTAATGGTTGTTAGTAATACAACATCTGCTAATAATATTTTGAAGTTTGATGATGTGGTTAGTATAATCTTGAATGAATAAATTCGCAAGAAGATTACAAAGAATCGTCATCTGGAAATTATTTGAATGTAGAAAGAAGGTGCAGGCAGAAGGAGAGATCCAAGAGTAAGAGTAATGGGAAATCAAATTCAAGGGATAACAGATCTAAATCCGAAGTAAGGGAATTACTTGTTGGAAAAGTGGAAAGAAAGGACATGCAAAGAAAGATTGTTGGTCAAAGGATAAAGAGAACCAACAACCAGAAAAAGGTAAAGAATCAAATCTTGCTACATCAGAGGTAATGCAAGATGCTCTTATTCTTTCTTTAGATAATATAATTGAATCATGGGTTTTAGATTCAGAGCTTCTTTCCATGAAACACGATAAGAGTTATTTGAAATTATGTCAGGGGAAATTTTTGGGCATATTTATTTGGGTGATGATCAACCTTGCAGTATTAGTGGTAAAGGGGAAGTTCATCTAAAATTGTAGAATGGAAATACATGGGTATTGAAAGATGTGAGGCATGTGCCAAGCCTGAGGAGAAATCTTATTTCTGCATGGCAACTAGGTGAATCTGGTTATTTGGTTACTTTTATAGGAGACTCTTGCAAAGTCACAAAGGGTTCTTTTATTGTGGCAAGAGGTAAGAAGGTAGGAATGTTATATTTATCTACTGTATTACTTGATTCCTTTTTGCATTATCTACTTGATTCGGATGTATGCATATGGCATAACCGGTTGGGCCATATGAGTCAAAAATGAATGCAAATGTTAAAGAATAAGGGTAATTGATCCTATTTGAAAGATTTAGATCTTGATTTCTATGAGCATTGTATCTTTGGAAAGAAAAACAAAGTGATATTTCTCAAAGTTGGGACAACTAAGAAGGAGAAGAAATTGGAGCTTGTACACTCGGATGTGTGGGGACCAACTCAGGTAGCTTCTCATGGAGGATCCTTGTATTATGTTACTTTCATTGATGATGCTACAAGAAAGGTATGGGTTTATTGTATTAAATGTAAATCAGATGTTTTTTAGACTTTAAAAGATGGAAAGCCCTTATTGAGAATAAATCAAATTCTAAGTTAAATTGCCTTAGATCGACAATGGTGGTGAATCTTGTATTAAGGATTTCAAATATTATTGTTCGAGTGAATGGGATATGTAGAGAAAGAACGGTTCCAAGAACTCCACAAGATAATGGTGTTGTAGAAAGAATGAACAGGAAAATCATGGAATGTGTTAGAAGTAAGAGGATACATTCTGGATTGCCCTTGCGATTTTTTGGGCAGAAGTAGTTGATACAGCAGTTTATTTGATTAATTGTAGGCCTTCAAGTTCACTAGATGGAGGAATACCAAAGGAAGCTTAGACTGAAAAGAGGTAGATATTTTTTTCTTAAAGTTTTTTGTTGAAGCTTTTGTGCATGTTGATATGGAAAATAGAAAAAGTTGGATGAAAAATCCAAGAGATGCACTTTCATTGGTTATGGATCTAGTGATTTTGGTTTCCGTTTTTGGGATTTAGAGAATTCTAAGATTATTATGAGTCGTGATGTTGAATAGAATGAAAAGAGAATGTACAGGGATCAAATTTTGGTACCCAAGGATGGCTGGTTGAGAAGTTTGTGAATGAAAATGAACTCTTAGATTTAAAAGAATTCTTGAGCAAGGTTACACGATGGCGGTGTTGGTTAACCCACGATTGGCACCGATCGAGCGAACTAGTATCGATTACGAGAGGATCTAAACTGACATCGGTTAGCAGAACCAACGTCATTTAGAGGTGACCGGTGTCGATCACTGTCAAATTTGGATAGGAATGTCAGGAGGTCCAGATTGAGCCTCGGTACCCCAAAATTCTGTGAGAAGGTCACAAAGGGTAAGTAAACCTCTAGAAAGATTTACACCTTCTCTATTTTATTTATTATTGACTAATAATGGTGAACTAAAGATCTTTGAAGAAGCAATGTAGGATAAGACTCACATCCAGTGGGAGCATGACATGGATGAGGAGATGGACTCCTTGGAATAAAACCAGACATGGGATTTGGTTAAGTTTCCAGTCAGGTAAGAGAACATTGCAGAACAAGTGGGTTTACAGGATCAAGGAAGAAGAGGGTGGATAGAAAAGGTACAAGGAAAGGCTTGTAGTAAAGGGATTTGCACAGAAAGTAGGTATTGAATTTGGTGAAATATTTTCTCATGTTGTTAAGATGACTTCTATTCATACTATATTGAGCTTAGTTGTAGTAGAAGACTTGCATTTAGAGCAACTAGATGTGAAGAAGGATTTCCTTCATGTTGATTTGGATGAAGAGATTTATATGTAGCAGTTGCTTGGGTATGAAGTCAAGGGTAAGGAGAAATTAGTGTGCAAGTTGAAAAAGAGTCTATATGGGCTCAAGAAATCTCAAGACAATGGTACATGAGGTTTGATAAGTTTATGTAATAGCATGGTTACTTGAGATGTGAATCGACCATTGTGTTTATTTCAAAAAGCTTGAAAATTGGAGTTATATTATTTTATTACTATATGTGGATGATATGCTTATTGTAGAATCTAGTATGTAGGACATTGGTGAGCTTGAGAAAAAGCTAGCTCAAACATTTTCTATGAAGGATTTAGGAGCTGTAAAAAGAATCCTTGGCATGCAAATACATAGAGACATGAAAAAAATAAAAAAATGTATTTATCTCGGGAGAATTATATCTATAAGGTGTTAGAAAGGTTCAACATGTGAAATGCAAATCCTATTAGCACACCTATGGTTAGACACTTTAAGTTGAGAAAAATCAAAGTGTCCATGATCACATGAGGAGGTCAAATACATGACACGAGTGCCATATGCTTTAGTAGTTGGGAGTCTCATGTATGCTATGGTTTGTACCAGACCAGACATTGCACAGGTAGTGGGAGTTGTGAGTAGATATATGGCCAATCCAAGTAAAGAGAAATGGAAAGTGGTCAATGGATACTCGGGTATTTGAAAGTAATATGTAGCATGCGGTTATGCTATGGAGGTTCAAATATTTCATTATGTGGCTATGTTGATTTGGATATGGTGGAGATCTGGAGATAGAAGGAGAACTAATGCATATATTTTCACAGTAGGTGGAATGATAGTTAGTTGGATTTAAAGATTGCAGAAGGTTGTGGCTTTGTCTACTACAGAGGTAGAGTATGTTGTAGCTACAGAGGCTAGCAAGGAGATGATATGGATGAGTAGGTTCATGGAAGATTTGGGAAAGGAGCAAATAAATTGTAAATTATTTAGTAGTGATCATAGTGCAATTCATTTGGAAAAGAACTTAGCATTTCATTGGAGAAAAAAACACATTTAGTTGAGGTATCACTTCATATGACAAGTATTGGAGGATGGACAATTGAATCTGGAAAAGATTCATACGATCAAGAAACTGCGGATATGCTAACGAATCCATTAGCAAAGGAGAAGTTGGAGCTACAACCCACTTATGTTGGACTTGAGTTTGAGACTTGAAGAGGAAGAAACAAATCTAAAGAAGGATTCAATAATGACGTTTTACATGTATGGTGTAGCAATTAATCTCCAAGTGGGAGATTGTTGAGTTGTGGAGCTCAATTACTTCAGTTTAGCATGTAATGGAAACTTGCTGGAAAATACAAAGAACTATCATCGATTAAGGGGAACCGGCATCGGTCACCGGGACCGCCATCCATTAGGAAGGAACCTAGCATCGGTTAGGGCTAACCGGCGTCGGTTACTTGTGTGAGGATGTTTTAATTAACTCTCGAGAATTAGATCTATTTTTAGCATTAAAGTATATCTATTGATTGTAATTACATTGGTAAGTTCCCTAAGTCTAAAAATGAGAATATAAGCATAAAAGATAGTGTTTAGAAGTAAGGATAATTAACAAGAATTAGAAAGAACTTGCAAAAGTTGGTAAGAGAGAGAATTCTTGTTGATGAAGCAAAATATTGATAGAAAGAAAGTATTGTACATCTGAGAGGTGTGAAAGATTGTAAATCTTCATTGTATATCTTGTCAAAGCTTTGGATAATAGATTGGATTATTTCTTGGTGGACGTAGCCCACATTGGGTGAACCATGTTAAATCTAGTGTTGATTTATGTCTCTTGTTTTGTATATTTCTTCTAGTAGAATATCTACTTTTATTTGCATGTATGCTTAGATCGATATATATTATCTGTATAACTAGTGTTCTAACCCCAACATAGGAAAATCTCTTATAGGATGACCTCTTTTCAAAATTTTAAAAACAATAGCTAGCTGAATTGTTTTACCTAAAAGACTGTTTTGAATTATCTTTTTGAATTGAAAGGTAATTGTCCCTCCATTAGTTGTAACTATTCTTTCAGTTGTCTTGTGATCTTCAAATTATTTTTCATACCTAATATGTAAACAATCATCCACATTTTTCCATCTGGAAATATTCTTCTCAATGCCAACTCCAATTATCTTTTCATATATGTTTCCTACATTCTTCTCAATAGTATCAAATTAAGTTGCATTGTTTTATCCTTTCCCAATTTCTAGCTAAAAATTGTACATTTGTATTCTTTGGGAGGTTCAAATTTATTCTCATTTTAAATAGGTTCAATGAATGGAAACTTAGAAACCAACTCTAACCTAAAAATCCTTCGAATTATTGTTATGTATTTTCCCCTGGTGAAAATGGACAATGGGACCCCAAAGGTGAACACGGGGTTACGGATGAAAAATATGCTTTTGCGATCATTCGGTAGAATTTTTATGATTGTGGGAGTTTGAAATCATAAGAGGATTTTTCCTCTTCTAGGTTTCAAACCTTAAGGATCAACTTTAGAAAATGAAGAAATGTGGGCCCCGTCGGCCCACATCTAACCAAAATGTACGGAAGAGAGAAAAGGTGAGAAAATGGTTCCGTGACGCCTCTTATTTTCCCCTTCAGCCTTCACATCCGAGAAAGATTCATCTAAAATATAGAGGAACTCATAATTTTCCCAAATGGGCCTTGAATAGACACTAAGCTACAAATATCTTAGAAGAAGATGAATTCATGCATAGGCAAGCCAATTCAAAGGAGGGATTGTTGAGTATCTCGTGAGCTACTCAAAAACCGAGTTACATGGTGGTCGGTGGAGCCGAGTCGGCTTTGGAGAGCTCAACAAAGGGCCATGTCGGCGATGAAGGCAGCCCAGATCGGGGAGGGAAATAAGGTAAATGATGAAATGAGTTGATACCAAGCTTGACATAGATGAAAGGAATCACATTGAAGAGAGCTTGATGAAGTGGAAATGATAGCTCGGGGCATGAGCTCAAAGATGCGGGAGAATCACGTAATGGAAAACATTAGAAAGCTTGTCGAGTAACTCGGTGAGCCAAGTTAATAGCAAGTTGGCTGCTCTCCTGGGAGATAGGTTCGCAGCTTGGTGGATGGCTTGAGGAATATGACGAGCATGAATATGGGGTCTAGAAAATATGAGTTCGTCATTAGGCTCATGAATGAAGCGGCGTAGAGGGAGGAAGTCACGTCGAGGACCAAACATGCAAGATCTAGGTGGGATGAGTTCATGAAAGGAAAGAAAATGAAAATCCCCAAAGTCCGAAACTTTTGACTCCAAGGGCATGGAAATATGGAAAATGATGGGGAGTCTAAGTGTGGAAGCAAGTAAAAATCCCAAAACCCAAATTCCAAAATTTGGACTTAGGGATTTCACAATTTCGAGAGTTTTCAAAGGAAATTCAAACATGAACAGTGTCAGCGAGTTGGATGACTCAAAGTCCAAAATGACGTGGCATCAACATGGAGAGATATTCAATGATCAAATCAAAGGGAGCATTTTAGAAGTCACCAAGCTTTCGGGGTCAATGGGAGGCTTGTTTAAGAGATCATAGGATTCAAAATTTGGAACTTTCGGGCAAAAACTTCAAATTTTGGCGCATAGAATCTATGAAGCAAGAAGAATCGGGAAGTCCGGAAGGGAGGTGATTTGATCGAGAATATGGGTAGGGAATGGGGAGGATGGTTAATGAATTGGAAGGGTGTGGAAGCCCAAAATTCCAAAAAATAAAATCCCATCCAATAAAAACTCCAAAAGCACGAAATCAAGCCTACCGAGTTTGCATAAGAGGTCAAGTTGGCTCATAAAAATGAAGTGGTAGGTGAGAGACGTGTTGGGTGTTGAGCCATGCAACTAACATGGTGGTGTGAAGGGGTGAGCTGCATTCATGGTAGAGCTTGGTGGTTGGGAGAGAGATCAAATAGTGGCCTTCAATAAAATTTGAATAACTTTTACTTCCCTTGACCTTTCTTAATAAAATTGTACTCATTGGAAAGGGAATTCAAAGAGAAATTTAACGAAAGGTTCAAATTTTAGAGATCAGGGGGGTAGATGAAGGATCATATCAGGGAGCATCCTATGAAAAAATGATGATAACTTCCCTTGCACTCATCCATTTTTCACAGATTTATAGTTGTTGGAAAGGAAGTTTTGAGATCTACATCATGGGATAATCAGAGATGAAAATATAATGAATTTGGTGGGAGAAAAATCATGATGAAGTTATAGGGCTAGAGGCCATACCAGTGTAATAATTTAGTCCATTTCTTCAAGTACAAGACAAGCTATGATCACGGTGTTTAGAGATCTTCCAACTGCCATTGCAGGACAATGATGATAATTTTTGTGGCCTTGGAAGCAATTTCAGATTTCTTCCCTTGATCTCCTCTTTTGAATCTTCTTCTATAAATTGTAAGGAGGGGCCCTATTTAAAAGGTTGGATACTTTGTAATTTCCCCTTCCTTCTTTCTTTTCTTTGAGAAATCTGTGGAGTTTTAAACCTCCTTACTCAACATTGTAATGCAATTTGTTCCTTTGGTCCTTAATGTAATGAACTGTATCAACTTATTGGAGTAATAAAATTAGATATGTGGTTATTTGCAGCCCTATTTTGTGTTTTTTTCATTTTTATGGTATTTCATTGCATATAGGTTTTTGTGCATTGTTATATTTTCATTGCAATATTTTGGTAGTGTTGTGTTTATTGGTGTAGATTTTCCAAAGACTCCTTTGTGCATCACCTTCCCTTAGAGTAGATTTCATTTTCATGCAATCCTTCTATACTTTTCACCTTGGAAAATCATTAGAGTAAGGTTAGATTGGTAACTCTCTACACTTTGTAGTAGTTGGAACTAGGTTAGGATGGAAGTGACCTTCTCTCGGAGAGTTATCCCATTTTTCAAAAGTCTCACACTTTAGGATAGCTCCATGTTTGAAAAATCACATTGACTGCCTAGTTAATCACTTGCAAGAATTTAGGGGTGTTGTGATTTTTCCATAACATTTTTGGCATGCCCGGTGGGACCAGAAGTCATTTCTACAAGCTTTGGAGGCATTTACAAGGAATTCAGACTTTGAAGAAAATAGATTTCAGATTTTGAAGTTTTAACCATAGGGTTAGAATTCTAAAATCAATTTTTTTAGGTTTTTCATCAGCAAAATGAGACAAAATTTCACCGAAAGATAGATCGGGGGTGAAATATCAAAATGGTATTCTTAAAAATCCAAATTTATGATTTTCATATTCTCAAAAAAAGTTCATATTTCACAATTTTAGATTTCAAACTTTTTTGGGTTTTTACGATTTTGGGATTTTAGACATTTAAGATTTTTGAGTTTTGGAATTTTAGATGTTTAAGAATTTTGGAATTCATACTTTTCAAATTTCAAATATTTTGCTTAGTTGCAGTAGAAGACTTGCATTTAGAGCAACTAGATGTGAATACGGATTTCCTTCATGGTGATTTGGATGAAGAGATTTATATGTAGCAGTTGCTTGGGTATGAAGTCAAAGGTAAGGAGAAATTAGTGTGCGATTGAAAAAGAGTCTATATGGGCTCAAGAAAGCTCCAAGACAATGGTACATGAGGTTTGATAAGTTTATGTAATAGCATGGTTACTTGAGATGTGAATTTGACCATTGTGTTTATTTCAAAAGGCTTGAAAATGGGAGTTATATTATTTTGTTCTTGTATGTGGATGATATGCTTATTGTAGGATCTAGTATGCGGGACATTAGTGAGCTTGAGAAAAAGCTAGCTCAAACATTTTCTATGAAGGATTTAGGAGTTGTAAAATAATCCTTGGCGTCACAAAATACATAGAGACATGAAAAAAAAGAAATTGTATTTGTCTCGGGAGAATTATATCTACAAGGTGTTAGAAAGGTTCAACATGTAAAATGTAAATCTGTTAGCACACCTATGGTTGGAAAATTTAAGTTGATAAAAAATAAGTGTCCATGATCACATGAGGAGGTCAAATACATGACACGAGTGCCATATGATTTAGCAGTTGGGAATCTCATGTATGCTTATGGTTTGTACAAGTCCAGACATTGCAAAGGTAGTGGGAGTTGTGAGTAGATATATGGCCAATCCAGTAAAGAGCATTGGAAAGTGGTCCAATAGATACTCGGGTATTTGAAAGTAATGTGTAGTGTGCGGTTATGCTATGGAGGTTCAAATATTTCATTATGTGGCTATGTTGATTCAGATATGGCTAGAGATTTGGATGGTAGAAGGAGCACTACTGGATATATTTTCACAATAGGTGGAATGACAGTTAGCTGGATTTCAAGATTGCAGAAGGTTGTGGCTTTGTCTACTACAGAGGCAAAGTATGTTGTAGCTACTAGAGGCTAGAAAGGAGATGATATGGATGAGTAGGTTCATGCAAGATTTGGGAAAGGAGCAAAGTAATTGTAAATTATTCAGTGATAGTCATAGTGCAATTCATTTGGAAAAGAACTTAGTGTTTCATTGGAGAATAAAACACATTCAGTTGAGGTATCACTTCATATGACGGGTATTGGAGGATGGAAAATTGAATCTGGAAAAGATTCATATGATCAAGAACCTTGCGGATATGCTAACGAAGCCATTAGCAAATGAAAAGTTGGATCTACAATCCACTTCTGTTGGTATTCGAGTTTGAGACTTGAAGAGGAAGAAACAAATCTAAAGAAGGATCCAAGAATGATGTTGTACATGTATGGTGCAGTAATTAATCTCCAAGTGGGAGATTGTTGAGTTGTGGAGCTCAATTACTTTAGTTTAGCATGTAATGGAAACTTGCTGGAAAATACAAGTAACCGTCATCGGTTAAGGGGGAACCAGCATTGGTCACCTAGGAACCGGCATCGGTTAGGAAGGAAGCATCGGTTAGGGCTGGAATCGGTTACTTGTGTGAGGATGTTTTAATTAACTCTCGAGAATTAGATCTATTTTTAGCATTAAAGTATATCTATTGATTGTAATTGCATGGGTAAGTTCCCTAAGTCTAAAAATGAGTATATAAGCATAAAAGCTAGTGTTTAGAAGTAAGGAGAATTAACAAGAATTAGAAAGAACTTGCAAGAGTTGGTGGGAGAGAGAATTCTTGGTGATGAAGCAAAATCTTGAGAGAAAGAAAGTATTGTACATCTGAGAGGTGTGAAAGATTGTAAATCTTCATTGTATATCTTTTCAAAGCTTTTGATAATAGATAGGATTATTTCTTGGTGGACGTAGCCCACCTTTGGGTGAACCACATTAAATCTGGTGTTGATTTATGTCTCTTGTTTTGTATATTTCTTCCGGTAGAATTTTCACCTTTATTTGCATGTATGCTTAGATCGATATATATTATCTGTACAACCAGTGTTCTAACCCCAACACAGAAAATATCTTATGGGATGGCCTCTTTTTAAAATTTGAAAATCAATAGCTAGTTGAATTGTTTTACCTAAAAGAGTGTTTTGAATTATCTTTTTGAATTGAGAGGTAATTGTCCCTCCACTAGTTGCATCTATTCTTTCAGTTGTCTTGTGATATTCAAATTATTTTTCAAACCTAATATGTAAACAATCATCCACATTTTTCATCTGGAAACATTCTTCTCAACACCATCTCCTATTATATTTTCATATATGTTTCATACATTCTTCTCAATAGTATCCAAATTAAGTTGCATCGTTTTTTCCTTTCTTAATTTCTAGCTAAAACTTGTACATTTGTATTCTTTGGGAGTTTCAAATTTATTCTCATTTTAAATAGGTTCAATGAATGGAAACTTAGAAACCCACTCTAACCTAAAAATCCTTCCGAATTATTGTTATGTACTTTTCCCCGGTCAAAATGGACAATAAGACCTCAAAGGTGAACACGGGGTTACAGATGAAAAATATGCTTTTGCAATCATTGAGTAGAATTTTTAATGATGGTGGGAGTTTGTGGTTGTATCTTCCCTTGTTGAGTTGTTGCATTTTTTTTCCTCTCTAATGTTATTGCAAATGTTTTTGTCTACTCTATACTCTTACAATGACCTATTATTATTGTGTATACATGGAAATGTGTTTTGAATTTTTTTATTAGAGTGTGGGAACTGTCATCACCCTCTCGATATGTATTTTTCTTCCATTTTTACACAATGGAAATTTTTCTCATTCCCTTCTTTTAGTACATCATCTTTGTAGTGTAGTTTTCCTTGATTGCATGTTATTTATCTCTCCTCGACTCTTGGAAATTGTAGGATAGACATAGTTAGTAGCTTCATCTCGGTAGAGTTAGTTTGCACTAGGATTAGAAGAAGAACCAACTTTCTTTGAAGGTATATATCAAGTAGCAAGTCCCACAACTTGGAGATAATACCCATGTTACCCAATCAAACTGTGAGCTCAAGCACACACACTTGTGCAAATCAGAGGGTGTTGTGATTCGGTGATAACATGGCCCTATTCAAAAGATTGGATATTTTGCAATTGCCACTCCCTTTTTGTTTGTCTATGCTAAATCCGTGGAGTTTCAAACCTCCTTCGAACATTATAATACAATTTTTTCCTTTGGTCCCTAATGTAATTAATTTTATCAACTTATTGGAGCAATTAAATTAGATTTGTGGTTATTGGCAGCCCTCTTTTGTGTTTTATTGCATTTGTTTTGGTCTTTCATTACATACAAAGTGTTGTTTTGCATATTTATATCATCATTGTAAAATTTGGGTAGTGTTGTGTTTATTAGTGCAGATTATCCATCACTCCTTCTTAGTGCATCACCTTCCCTTAGAGTATATTTCATTTTCATGTAATCCTTCTATCCTTGTCCCCTTGGAAAATCATTAGAGTAGGGTTAGATTTGAAACTCTCTACACTTTGGAGTAGTTGGCACTAGGTTAGGACAAGACGCTGGCCTTCTCCTCGAGCTATCCCATTTTACAAAAGTCCCACACTTCAGATAGCTCCATGTTTGACAAATCACACTGACTACCCGATTAATCACGTGCAAGCATTCATGGGTGCCGTGATTTTTCCACAACAAATACCATTTTCTATTTTTTCTATTTATTCCACAAATAGGTGTCTGTTGAGTATTTTCTATGGTGGAATTTGAATTTCATTGACTACTAGAAGTTTCACCTCAAAAATTCACTTTGGTAGGTGATGCGGTTTCATCTTCATTCAATTGGGTAGGTGGTGCGGTGTAAAAATCAACGTCATTCAATGGAATCTATTCAAGGGGAGTGATCCAGAGGATGTTTTTGTGTTCATATTTCCTTAAATCTCCCTAAAACATGGCCAAGTAGTAGATTGTTTCAATAGCTCTCCGTCAAGAGGTGAAACTCGAGAAAATGGAGATCATACATGAAAGATATGGTGAGTCAAAGTTTGGTGTAAAAATGGGGTCAAATGGTCAACTTGTGAATCCAGATGTGACACTTGGCATATTGGAAAAGGTAAAAATATTCAAGTTGAAATTTCATGTTGAAAGATTGAAAAAAATATTGGTGGGCCCCGATATTTGCTAGTTGGGACCCTCAACCGGGTTTGGTATACTCTTTTATACGAGGGGTTGCTTCGATTTGCCTACTTCATATTACCATTAGCGATTTTTTTATTATGTATTCCATATATCTCTCTAACATTTTGCATCTAGGATTATTATATTAGAGAGTGTATTTGTTTATTTCAAGGTTGAAGATTTGCACCATGCAGATCTCAAGTGAGATATTTTAATAGATCGGTGGGGTGATCAACTCCCCACCGAGTTGAGTTGATCACATTGATATTTATTTCTATATGGTTCAGATGGACCTATCCCCTATTACCTTAACAAAGTGTATCCACATAGCTCGGCATCTTATATTATGGTGCGTTGTCAATGCGTAGTTCACAAGGAGCTAGGTGATGAATCGACCTAAACCGTGGGCTTTCAAAAATTATGTTAGATTACGGTTGACCTCCCAACTTAGCACAACTCCATGCCACATACCTCAGCCAATAATTGTATGGCCCGACAAAAGGGGATTATGTTGCCCAAGCTAAAAATTTGTATGTGAGATAGCCACTTAAAAATTCATTTTGGCTTTATATTTTCCACACATGTGGGGTAATGTAATAGTGCCCCACCAAACCCGAAGACCAAGGGTGGTGGTCTGTGGAATATTTGGGGCGGCACATCCATGTAAACACCAAATTTGGGTCACACTCCCCTTAGTCCCCTTTCAATCAATTAACATAACGTTTTCACTTAACCAAGACTCCTTTACCCCACATTCATATTAATTTAGTTACTTACAATTTAATTAATGCACATACTCACATTACTTATTAATTTAATTACTTTAATTAGGTTAATTTACATCTCACCTAGCCACATCACCTAGACACCTCACCATGGAATTATTCTCAGTCTATTAATTAACTAAGATTGAGTCTCCACTTATCTAAACCAACTGGGACTCATTCAAACCCTAACATTAAATTCTCATTACTTCTCCAACAACATCCCCTCTTATCTAAGCGTTAACCATCACTTGTGACTCGGAATATAAGAAGAGCACGCCAAAAGAGCCACGATCTCCCATTTTTGGTAAACCTAGGATTCCTCATTGTAACCAACATTAGTTAAGCCGCAACCAATGCCAGTCCCCTTGACCATCATTGGTTACCATATATATAGTTTTGCAACCTTTTTCCTAGGTTGGTCACTTCAAGTTTTAGAGAGAGCTATCTGCATTCAAGCATGAACTAGAAGTTTTCTTAGCATCAAGATGACAAAATACATTCAACTAGAGGCCCAAGAAAGTACCTGAGATTGATCCAAAGGCATTGGCATTCACGGGAGCACTCGAGAAGTACTACCGTGGCAGCGATGACCAAGTTATTCATAGATTGACCATCACTTTCTTTCACCAACCGGGATTGAAAATACAATAAAGTGCATTTGATTTTGCATCATTTATGTACTTATTTAATAGGTTCTTTATCTTTTGTTATTAGATCTATTTTTCCCTACATTCCTCCATCCCCACTTTCCTGCCCGTCTACCTATCCAACCACCCATAACCTTCTGGATCTCCATACCTAACCTTTATACTTTCCTGAGTTTTCCTTACCTTATAACGAACCCAACTAGTCCCCTTTCATTCTCTATGTAGTTACATAGAAGCCCAAAATCACCTTTTATCAACTTTCACCAAATTTCCCCTATCGACGCCAATTATCTTCACCGTCATCGAGTTTCCTCTTCACCGACATCTATCACCAAACCGACTTCGATTATTGTGCTTCCTATCAGGCCTTCACTAAATTGAACTTAACACCCAAAAAACCTCACAAAAACCTCACCCAAGCCTGATACCCTACATGCAACCTCATCACAGACCTTCCCATCTCTTTTTGCGGAGACACGAGAGAGCTGGA
Source organism: Taxus wallichiana var. yunnanensis (assembly GCA_018340775.1). Classification (NCBI taxonomy): domain Eukaryota; kingdom Viridiplantae; phylum Streptophyta; class Pinopsida; order Cupressales; family Taxaceae; genus Taxus; species Taxus wallichiana. Next base: position 916,218,668 of record CM031240.1, on the reverse strand, counting down.
CACCTGATTTTACATTTTGTCATTACCCACAAAGAACCAAGATCGGTCATCATGAACCATCATCGGTCAAACCTTAACCGTCATTGGTCATACCCTAACTAGAATCGGTCTCTATGTCTAGTAAACTGCCTCAAACCAGCAAGATCCCCACTCACCCCAAAATCAATCAAAATTTCCCAAACCTTACCTGGACCAATATGTGACCCTTAGACCACTTTACAACCTACAACCTAACCTCGGGAACTTCACCAATTTAATTATTAAAGCATATAATTGGATTAACATTGATAGTAATCTGAGATACCTAAATCAAAACACTAGTGTTAGATTTCTTTTATTTGCATGTTCATTTATTTTATATTGAATTATACATATCAGTGGATTGACAACCATCAAGGAAGTATCACACTTCTGGATCTATCTCACACTAGGCAATCCACTAACCTTTTTCTATTAACTATGTTTTGTGGTCTTGCTTTGTATTTCAGGTAGTTCCTCATGGCCTAAATGAAGCTCACACAATCAACTTGGATCAGGAAATCAGATTCACTTGCACAACCTTCAACAAATGAAAAATATGTATTCCTCCTTGGCCTATTTACCCTTATCTATTTCATTAATCTACCAAGAATCCAGTGAAACATTTTGGCACACCCGGTGGGACCCATCAAGGGTTTTGTTGCATTTGTTCATTCCTAGGTAAAAATTTTGTGTTTATTTCCCTTTGAAAATTATTCACATTAATTTTCTTCTCTGGAATCTTCTCCTTATTTCTATTTTCTAAAAGAAATCATGATTTTGGTGCTTTAAAAAGAACATGTCTTTCTTTCTACTGCATTGTATTAGTGAAAGAGCATTCCTCTTCCTGTTCTCCATTTGCTACATCAAAAATAATTATGGATTTGGGCTTAAACAATTTGCATTTCATTATGGTTTGTTGCATTGTAGCTCACATTAATTGAGGGAAGCCTACATGCAGGAAGTCATGCCCAACCGATGGTTGACTAATTGAATAATAGTTCACTTTGCACACTCTCTATACCAAACCGCTTAAACAATTTACACATATTCTTAAACATCATCTTACCTCAAAGAAGTTTTCAAAAATCACATGATAAGAGGATTGACGGTGGGCGCTGTCGACATTAAAATTTTCCTCCGTAATTTCTATTTTATTAATGTATGTATTAGGAATAGGATGTTGTTAAGTATAATTAGTAGTGGTGTCCAATAGAAGATAACGGTGCCATCAGTACGGTGCCACCAATAATGTAGAGTACAGTAATAGTCAAAGTACAATAGGAATGTTGTAAAAAGTAAATATTTGTCGTAAGTGGTCCGGTAATGTTAAAATGTCAAAGTTGGGATAAGTAGAGAAGTAGGGTCTACATGATTAGGAATTAGAAATATTATATTTGTAATAAGGACAAAGAGTGATGTCATAAATATTTTGTGTATTTTATTTGTAGAAAATTCTAAAAAGGTGGAACCCATGTGAGATGATAAGGTTTATCTTATCTTAGAAGATAAGCCTACATGTAAAGGCAAGAGTTTAGGCATGGAATATGATTGGCCGAAAGAGATTTCCTATCCTATCTTAGAGATAGGGTGGATAAGCCTGAATTCCTATAAATAAAGAGGCCACCCCCCCTCATTTAGCATAGAAGGAAGTAGTGAGAAATATTGTACAAGTAAGTATGTAAAGGAAGCCATCATTTTGAAGGTGTGTTAAAGAAGCCATTAAGAGGTGTAATTGTGAAGTTTCTCCCATAGTTATTGTTGGAAGGCAAGTGAAGTCAATAACACTTGAAGTACCTCATGGGTGAGATTGTAACAATTTCATGTTGATATTATAATTTACACTTATATTTCAAATTTATCATCATTCCTTCTTATCATAGTCTATGGTATTCTTGTGTTATGTTGTTATATTTTCGATACAATCCACCAAACTAAAAAGTTGTGCATTAGTAAATAATCATAGTGCCGGATTGGTGTTGACATTTTGGTTCCGTTGCCGGGACCATTCCTCATTGGTGGATTTTCTAGAGAGATATTCCCACTTAGTCGAGAAAACATTTGGAGGGTAACCTTGTTTTTTTGTGCATAGTAGTTCTTCATGGTAAAGTCACTTTTTACCGTGAGTAGTATTTATTACAAAGTAAAGTCACTTTTTATTGTGAATAGTATTTACCGCATAACTTCACTATTTAACATGAATAGTGTTTACCACAGTAAAGTCATTTTTTACCACAGCAAGTCAAGTTTTACCACAGTTTACCGTGGTCATTTTTATTTTATTGTAGAAAGATGTAAAGTCACTTTCTATTATAGTGATTTCAATTATTTGTGCACATAAGTCTTGTTGATTGTACTTGTGGGTTGGTATTTCACGGTGGTTACTTTTGAAAATGGGCAAGATTCCTATTTTTAGCCCAATCTAATGAAGATGCTTCCTCTTTCATTCAAGAGTTTAAATGATCTTGCATTTGTAATGGCCTCATAAGAAGGGAACAATGGACTGAATTTTTTCCTACCTTTTTGGATGGTTCAGCCCTTAGGTGGTTTGAAACACTAGGTGATAATGTGAAAAAATCATGGGATTTATTAACTAAAAGTTTTCTTGAAGAATTTGGTGAACAAAAAAATATGCAGATCTCATGATCGAGATCACAAAGCTAGCCCAAGGAGAGAAGGAGAAGATAAGAGATTATCATGCTCGTGTTCTAGAGCTAAGGAGGAAGCTTCGATGCCCAGATCTGGAAGGAAGGATTAGCGGATGGGTTGATGAATGGCATGAATAATCTCCTCTATAAGAACTTAATTCTTGGGATGAAGCCAGAGATTAGACAACAAGTGAAGTATGACCGCCCAGCTACCATTGAACAAGAAAAGGAGATTGCAAGAAGGAAAGAAGAAAGCATGGAAGAGGAGCCCAAAGAAATTGTTGCTAAAGTAGAGCCTACACCAGCACCTTTGGTCCAAAATCCACAACCACTCTCGGTGAGCACAAATATTTCTCCTAGTACATCTACTGAGTATGAAGATCTACTCAGGAAGATGGGCCAGTTAACTATTAATCTTCTTCAAGGAAAGAAATTTAGTTCTCAGGGAGGAGATAGAGGTCTAAAAAGAAATATTTATGAAGTTGTATGTTATGGTTGTTATAAAAAGGGTCATTATAAGTATAATTGTCTAGATAGAGCTTCTACATCCAGTACAAGAGATAATGATAAAGGAAAATCACCTGTGAATTCTTTTGATGTAGTAGATAAGAGCATAAATAATGAAGTAGATGTGTTTGTAACAAAAAGAAAGAAAGAAAAAGATAACCAAGATGGAAATGATCCTAAGAAGATGAAAGGAGAAACTAGTAAGAAACATAGGAGAAGAAATTTGAGTGTGCAAGATTTTTTGATTTCACAAGGACAAGGACCATACTCCATCTTAGAAGATCTGTCCAAAAGGCCTGCAAATATTACATATGGTCAACTCTTGGATATGTCTTATGAGAAGAGGTGGAAGCTATGAAGTGGACTCAATGCTCGACGAAGGAATGAGGTTGAGGTCCCCTGTTTTGGAGGCGAGGCGGATCCCTACGCTCCACAAGCTAAGGTATTATGTAATGGTATTTCAATTCATGATGTCTTAGTTGATGAGGTGTTGTAGTTAATGTAATGACCGAGTCTCCGTAATGAATATGTTGGGTTTAAAATTGATTTTCCCTCAACACTTATGTTAAGGTCATTAAATAAGGGAAAAATAAACTAGAAGGTGTAGTTTCAAATGTGGCAAGATCTGTTATGGGTGTTATGTGTGTGGTAGACTTTCGGGTGATGAAAAATGGTATTCTTTTGCACCCAATGTTGTTGGGAAGACCATGGATAAGGATATTTCATGCAAGAAACTACTGGAATGAAGGATTCATGACACTTGGATGTGGTAGAGAGAGGGTGAAGATAAACGTGATCCCTCGACATCATAAGACAGAACCTATGGATTCAAGTGAAGAAACTGATGATTGGACATCCTCTGATTACTCTAGTACCAGTGAAGTGGACACAGAAGATGAAGAAAGTGAGGTTGATGTTTCGGTCATGGATATCCTTCCAATCACACCGACTCATGAACCCATAAAATTATCTGAAGAAGAAATTGATGATCATCTCCAACAAATAAAGATTGGTGATGTTGTGATGGAGAGTGAGAAGGAATCCTACCTCTAGCTCTTTCGAAGGTACATACACATATTCACTTTTGATTACAAGGAACTCCATCAAGTAAGTTGGGTAGAACATTCTATTGAGCTGGTAGATAGTGTTAAGCCCATAAAGCAAATGCCATATAGAATGAATCCTAATTTTTCCAAGACTGTAAAAGAAGAAATAGATAAGTTGTTTGATCACGGGATTCATATTTCTTTGTGGAGGATTTAGAATGGGTTTCTCCCGTAGTGATCTCAATAAAAAGAATGGGAAGCTACACATTTGTGTTGATTATAGGAAGCTCAATAAGGCACCAAAGAAGGATCATTACCCTCTTCCATTCTCAGATCAGATATTGGATGAAGTAGATGGCTAGGAGTGCTATAGTTTCTTGATGGATATAGTGGATAAAACCAAGTTCGTATAGTAGAGAAAGATCAATGAAGACCACATTCACCACTCCTTCCGAATTTTTTCTTATAGAGTTATGCCTTTTGGGTTGTGTAATGCTCGGAAACATTCCAACGCTTGATGAATAGGGTGTTTAAACCCTACATTGGGAACTTCATCAAAGTATTTCTAGATGATTTTTGCATCTATGGGAGCAAGATGGACCACCTGCACCAGATGGAGATAGCATTTCAAAGGTTAGATGAAGCACAAGCCTCACTAAACCCTACAAAGTGTGTCTTTGGATGTTCTAAAGGCATTTTGTTAGGGCATGTTGTATCCAGAGATGGTATTGGTATCGATCCTGATAAAGTTTCAAAAATCAAAGAGTTACCATTTCCTATGAATAGAAGTAAGTTGAGATCATTTTTAGGCCATGTGGGTTACTATAGAAGGTTCATCAAGAATTTCTCAAAGATTGCATAACCACTAACCTAGTTCTTGAAGAAGGATGTTACTTATGAACTAGGAAATAAGGCGCATGAAGCTTTTGAACAACTAAAGGAAGCCCTAGTGTCTTCACTTGTTTTAAAGAATCCATATTGGAGCAAGCCATTCATTGTGTATACTGATGCCTCAGATGCAACACTAGGAAGTACTCTGAGCCAAAAGGATGAAAATGGGAATGATCATCCAGTTTACTTTGGGAGCAGACAAATGAGCAGTGCTGAGGTAAATTATACTATAACTGAAAAAGAGGCTCTAGCTATCATTTTTGCTATAAAGAAGTTTAGAAATTACTTGTTAGGGTAGAAATTTATAGTTGTAACAGATCATCAGGCTCTAAAATATATTGTAAATAATCCTAACCCATTAGGGAGGATAGCAAGATGGATAATTTTGCTACAAGAATTTGAATTTGATATTATAGATAGCGGGGGAAAGAAGCATGTCAATGCAGATACACTCTCTCGAGCCTATGATGGTTTAGGTTCACCTTGTGATGATGATGATTTCAGATGCAGCATTGTTATCCTCGACACAATCCCTAGTGAATACATAGATATTTGGAATTATCTTGAATGAATTCAAGTTTCCTGATGGTGTCAATGCAAAGATTAAGAGGAAGATTACTCAAGCCAGTCATCCATATTCTATTCTGCATGGAGTATTATTTCAAATAGGACCTGATGGAAAGTATAAAGAGAGCAAGTTGGATGTGATCAAGGGAAGGAGCTGATAGAAGAATTACACAATGGTACATGTGGAGGACACTTCTCTCTGGACAACTTACGAAAGAAGGATCTTGGATGCAAGTTATCACTGACGCACTCTTTTTAGATATTGTTATAATTATTGTAAGACATGTGATATTTTTTAAACACATGGTAACCGTAAGACTTCATCAGCTCCATTATGCCCTATTCTTCCACTTGGTCCCTTTGAAAAGTGGGGAATAGACATTGTAGGTCTACTTCCAACTACCCCACGCCAAAATAAGTATATTGTAGTTGCCACAGATTATTTAACCAAGTGGGTTGAAGCTAGGCCATTGAAAACAACTTCCATGGATGAAGTGGCAAGGTTCATATATGAACGCATTGTCACCAGATTTGGTTGCCCATTAGAAATTGTAACAGATCAAGGAAGCCACTTCATTAATGAGGTGGTAGAAGCCCTAGTCAACAAGTTTTCTATTAAGCATAGGAAGGCAACAACATACAAGCCAAGCACAAATGGATAGGTGGAATGAAATTTTTTTGTGTTGTGTCAAATTCTAGCAAAATATGCAGCCTTGTAGGTACATAAGTGGGATAAAAGGATTCATGCAACATTTTGGGCATATAGGGCAACATCAAAGTCAGCAACATGATACTCCCCATTTCAGTTGGCTTATGGCATTGATCCAGTTCTTCCTATTGAGTTTGATATTCCCACTGTGAGAGTTATAAAAAAGGAAAGGATGGATGAAAGTGATTCAGTAAAAGAAAAGTTGGTGCATCTTCATTTGCTAGAGGAAATGAGGGAAATAGCGAAGGATACAAGCTATAAGAAGAAAATGAAGTAGAAGGAATACTTTGATCAAAATATTTGTTGGTCTCCATTTCATGTGAATGACTTGGTTCTAGTATATGATTCCAGATACAAAAAAAGAAGATAGAGAAAATTTCTTCCAAAATGGATGGGGCCCTACAAAATAACAGAATTTGTGCATGAAAATGGTGCATATCAATGGAGGAGTTGGATGGTACTCCCATTACAAAATGGGTCAACCATGACAAGTTAAAGATTTTCTAGGCACCAGCTTGAGAATGTCGATAAGAGTCCACTTCGAGGATGGAGTAAAAGTTAGGAAGGGGGAAAATGTCGACATTAAAATTGTCCTCCGTAATTTCTATTTTTTAATGTATGTATTAGGAATAGGATGTTGTTAAGTATATTTATTAGTGGCGTCAATAGAAGATAACGGCATCAATACAATACGGTGCCACCAATAATGTAGAGTACGGTAACAATCAAAGTACAATAGGAATGTTGTAAAAAGTAAATATTTGTCGTAAGTGGTCCGGTAATGTTAAAATGTCAAAGTTGGGATAAGTAGAGAAGTAGGGTCTACATGATTAGGAATTAGAAATATTATATTTGTAATAAGGACAAAGAGTGATGTCATAAATATTTTGTGTATTTTATTTGTAGAAAATTCTAAAAAGGTGGAACCCATGTGAGATGATAAGGTTTATCTTATCTTAGAAGATAAGCCTACATGTAAAGGCAAGAGTTTAGGCATGGAATATGATTGGCCGGAAGAGATTTCCTATCCTATCTTAGAGATAAGGTGGATAAACTTGAATTCCTATAAATAAAGAGGCCACCCCCTCATTTAGCATAGAAGGAAGTAGTGAGAAATATTGTATAAGTAAGTGTGTAAAGGAAGCCATCATTTTGAAGGTGTGTTAAAGAAGCCATTAAGAGGTGTAATTGTGAAGTTTCTCCCATAGTTATTGTTGAAAGGCAAGTGAAGTCAGTAACACTTGAAGTACCTCATGGGTGAGATTGTAACAATTTCATGTTGATATTATAATTTACACTTATATTTCAGATTTATCATCATTCCTTCTTATCATAGTCTATGGTATTCTTTTGTTATGTTTGTTGTTATATTTCTAGATTCCATCCACCAAACTAAAAGCTGTGCATTAGTAAATAATCATAGACGATGAGTTCCGGTAAAGAATTATCATAGTGTCGGATTGCTGTTAACACGCCCAACTAGTTTTTTCTGTCCAGTCATTCATAGGATACCGTCTATCAAACCAAAAACTTTTTTTTTTCACAAGTAATTCCTACATAGCATAAGATGAAACATAAAATTCACCCATAGGATTTTGTGTTTCTTAACTTTTTCTTTATTTGTGTTTTGAGTTGTGAGGTTGTGTTCTCCATTGTTATTTCTTCCTTTCACACTCCACAATTCTAGTTGGTGTATTTTTGTTTTTTTAGTGTGTTAGGTTCTATCATTACCTTACTCAAGTTTTTGGGTTGGTATTTTAGTTGATCTAAGTCACAAAAATCAAATTTTCAATATTTTCAAATTTCACAAAGTGACCGAGTTGGTCTAGATACCATCATCGATTATTTATCTAAACATCATCCATTTTCCTAACCATTTCCACTTACCTTCTTTTTTGATCATTTTACCAAAAATAGCCATCATTACTTTTTCTCGTTATTTCTAAATTTCCCCGGATACATCATCATACCTCTGGATCTTTCAAATCACTATCGAATCTAGGTTTTACTTCATTTTCATCGATTATTGCCTCATTTATAAAAAAATTGATTTTCCATAAGTAAATGATATCGGTCACCCTAACCGTAATAGGTCACCCTCTATCACCTTCATCGATTAACCCAACCGTTGTGTCGGTTCGTGTTTTAATTGTTAATTAAAACAATGACCAGATTTACCCATGTGTTCAATGAAAGGTTTTGCAAAGAGCTATGGATATGGGGAAAGACCCCAAAGCTTTGTGCAAATCCCTCAATGGACCATCAGATAAGAAATGAGCAAGGAAACCTACTTTGCATACATTAGACTTGAAGCAAACAAGAAATCTAGCAAATATAACTATCCTCTATTCTTGAAAGCTTGAATAAAATGAGCCTAATAAGGATCTAAGCAATCAGTTTTGTTGTTTACTCCATGAGGGTGAATGAATCTCACTAAATGGCTACATGGCCAAGTTTAGCTATTCCATTACTAACCTATCATGGGTGCAAGATGAAGCTATTTTAATGGTGGATGACCCAAGATCAAATTCCTTATTAGCTTAGCTAATGCAAATGAGTTCTTAAGCTTTCTTAGGCTTGTTTTGGCTTTGTGTTATGTAAAGTTGTGTGTTTGAATGGGTAGGCTTAGCCTTGTAATTATAGTTTCTAGTTTGGAATAATTTGGATTTTGGGTGCATGTTGGACTAAATATTTTAGATTAGATTAGGATAAACATGCTTTAGGATTAGTTAAGCTTGTTTTAGGCTAGTTAACTAGGGTTTAGGCTAGTTAAACTTAATTAGCAAGTGATTAGAGACTCATTGAGAGTTAGGAGGGGTCTAGATAACCAATTGTGACTGATAGATAACCTACGAAGCCAATAGAAGTGGTCTAGAGAGAACTAGGGAGATTTTGAATGGTCAAAAGGAGGAATGTTTAGCTAATAAGAGAGATATTAGCCAAATAAGCTGATTATAGGAGGAATACAATTGAAAGAGTGTCATGAATGGGCATCCGAGAATGGAGCGAAGAAGGGTTGATTAAAGAAGTGTTGTCAATTAGTTGAATTGGATGAAATGCTAATTATAAGCATACTATAGGTCTCTACATTTTTCCTTCTTTGAGGTGGTGTAAGCGATGTCACTTCAAAGAAAGTAGACAAACAAAAACAAGTAGAAATGTTTTAAAGGGATAGAAGAAAAATGAGTAGAATGGAGGATGCCCCCTTGATTGTCGATGGGGTGATATAAGAACTCGATCGATGGTCGAAAAATATGATAGAAAGATAACATAAAAAATAATAGTGTGAAGAAGAAGAAAAGAAAGCAGATATAGAAAAAAGGAGTAGGAGGAAGAGGGAATAAGCTAAGATCCATCTAGTGCCTTTTAAACAATTTTATTTTTCATCATATTACTAGTGATCTTCATCATTGGTCCTTATTAAAATGAATGAACAAAAGTGTAGTATGACATGGAAAGCCATATACAAACAAATGTCCATTTCTAAAAACACCAACTCCATGCAACATACAAAATGCAATGCAATGCGAGAAAGTAAACAAGCTAAACTAACAGAGAAATAAGATGCAATGATTTTCTTATCAAGCTTCAGTTCCAACCTGTGTGAATTAACGACAAGGGTTGACGATGGTTCCCAAAGCAAGGATACATGCAAGGGGAATAGTGGAGGACACTTCGGTCCTATGAAAAAGCAATGTGCACTATGAAATAGTACCAGGCAACTCGTTGTGCCCCAGAGTACTTATGAAGTAAACAAATTAGATGTTGTTGATGGAGGTAGATCAAGATGATCCACGAGTCGCGCACATGAACATTTGAGAACCAAAGAGAGACATTTTGTAGGATGATTTATATTATTTTTATGTTTCTTGAAACATGTTTGAATTTTTATGATTTTTCTAACATATTTGAATGTTTTTGTTTTTATAACATATTTGAATGTTTTTGATGATTTCAAAAAATTTCTAAAACTTTCAGACAGAATATGAGGAAGCATGGATGCCCCTAAGTATAGATGGTATGTACAAGGGAAAAAGGCCACATGCGTACGAGAAAGGTGAAGATGTAAAATGCTTCATAGGTAGAAGCGGGACCCAAGGCCATTTTGGATAGGTTCAACATGATGATGAACGTAAACCAATGAAGTGCTAGGAAGGAGCAAGGATTCCCCAGCGTAAGTTGGCCTAAAAGCACATGATAGAAAGGAAGGAGAAGATTGTTTTTGTGAAAGGGGACAAAGGTGTCTGAAAACATGGCAAAAAGGTAATCTTATACACATGGATGTTCTGAATGAAGTAGAAGAACGATGTGAATGATATGAATGTAGCTTAGAAGCCTCGCAATGAAGAAGTGATTAGCCAAAGGCACAAATCGTGAGACAAGATACGAGACTAGAGTAAGAGTCTGAACAAGGTCCAAAAAAGACACTTGGTAAAATACTAATCCTATTTACTCATAGAGATCCAAAGTGTGTGCATGTGGATATTAATTACCTCTTGAAGGGAATATTTAATAGAAAATAATTGAAGACACCCTAGTAAATGTGTAATAATGATTCATTTTGATAGGTGATAGGTGATTTGTGAATTAAGGGTGGAATGATAGTCGTACATTGCTCCGCTACCACCCGCGACGTCCATAGCCCTGATGGAGATGCATTTGATTCTATTCACAAAATTTCTCTACTGTCAATCAGGCATCCATAGCCCCGATAGACATTATTGGAAATACCCCAAGAGAGAGTTATATATCAATTTGCATTTGTTTTTAGCTTTTAGATTTTGATTCTTTTGCTTTCAAAACTTATTTCAGCTCTCTAGTTTGAGAAGGGGTTAAGAACCACCTGATGGCTTGATGAGAGGATGTGAAAGTGAGTATGATGATGACATTGGCTACTTTCAACAAATATGTCCAAAATTTCTTTGTCAGAACAAGTCTATTAGATGTTGATTGTGATAGGATCTCTAAGAGGTCATTCGTTCTTTAATTTACCAAGGTGATAAAAGACCAAGGTCAAACAGATACCATAGAGATAAATATCACAAAATTCGTGTGAATAGGTTAACCAAAATATCACTGAAGGGATGAAACTGGTAGGAAGACTTGCAGAAGATTAGTAAGGAAGGGAAGAAAGAAACATCCATGTGTATGTAATACCTGATTGTAATGTTTGATCTTTGTACCTTTGATTTGTCTTGGTGTTTTCTCAAAAAAATTATATTTTTGCATTTATCTTTTGATTTTTAGATTTTCGATAGTTTTAGGAGGTCGGGACTAACAAATTCACTCTACGTGGTAAGATCCAACAACGATGTTTGTGACTTCTTTGATAAGGGAGAGTAAGCATGATTGTTTATCAAGAGTCATGTTTTCCCCGATCTCAATGATCGTGGTGAGCTCATACTCAACAAATGACTACAATATATCTGAAACATGGATTTCGTATGTGGGAGATTGAATTCCCCATCCAAAGGTTTATGCACTTTTCACCATACTTGATGGTTACATTGATGTGCATTCTTGAATCACACTTGATTTTTAACCCTAAGATCATGTGAGTTGCTAGGAGCTTTGGAGCTCTTAGGAATTTTTACCTAAGCTTCATTAAGAAAGCTGTTTAGGTTTATTATAAGCTAATGTGTGACTTTTCTAATCTCGAGAAGGATAAGAAAGTGAACGTGGATGTTTAGAACTGATGTGAGAAATGAATGGTGTGGGCTTCCCATAACCATTGATAGATGAAATATGTAATGGATGAAAAGGATATGGTCTAATAATTGAAGAGGATGGGATACGGGAGGTGAGCCACTCATAGAAGATGACGAAGGGTTGTCGGGATATGGCCCTAAGATGGAAGAAATTAGGCTACTTCAGAGGTGAGCCATGGCTAGAAGATGAGGAAGGGCTACTAGGATGTGGCCCCAAGAGGGAAGAAATTGGGCTATGAGGACATGGCCCAAGAATAGAAGATGATATTGAGGGAATACTAGGGGTGACCCAAGTATAGATGAGGAGGGACTACTCGGAGGTGTCCCATAGATAGAAGAGGATGAAGGGATACTAGGACGTGGCCCAAGAATAGAAGGTAATGGGCTACTAGGAGGTGACCCACAAGTAGAAAATAGAGGACTACCCGAGGGTGGCTCCATGATAGAAGAAGACGATGGGCTACTAGGGTGTGACCCAAGGTGATATTTCAATTGAGGAATGATTATAGATAAGGAATGATTTGGAAATGAGAAGATAGGCCATGGATCAATGCTAGATCCCAACATCTCATCATGATCAGAGGAAGGTGAAGATGGAATAATAGAAGAAGAATCAAGTTCCATGACCTTAGGCTCTTCCTTTACGTTCTGATAAAAGGAATCAACTTCTTTTCCCCAATACATGAGCATATCGAGTTCAAGAAAGAACCCTTGTTTGCAATCCTCTAAAGGGATATCTTCATGTAGTCTGATTGTTCCTTCATCCTGAGAGAAATCAATCAGTAGAGGTTGTTGTTCTTTGACCATAGGAGGTTGACTAGAAGAAGTAGGTTCGAAATGAGGGGAAGATTGATTGAAAGAAGAAGATGAAGATGTCCGATGATGTAGACGAGGGGAAGGCTTGACCTTATCACTCTCATGAAGAGTTTTGATAGTGCTTCGAAAAGATATCTTAGCACATGGATTCTTTTTAATGGTTCGACGTGGTCGCAAACATTGATCTTTAGAAAATGGATGAAGAAATGGCATGATATGATTAAAAGGGATCAAGTGCCAAAGAAGGATTGAATTTGGATTGATAGCAGAAGGTGACTCAAGAGATGACATAGGCTTGATGGAAGGTGTCTCATGAATGGACGATTGAGATTTAGACCTAGGTCATTTTTCTAAAAGATGACATAATGTAGGTTAGAAATTAGGATCTCATAGCCATCCATTAAGTTGTGACGTAGGAGTCAAATTGGATGATTGACTAGAGGGAATCCAAGTTGTGGAACTCTTCGACGGAGGAAGAGGTTGTCGAGGCAACTGATGAAGGAGGTCCTGCGAAGAAATGGACAACCATGACTCAAGAACCAAATTAGATGTTTAATTGATGGAACTTGGAGTCACATGAGTCTTTAAAGAGGATGACGCCATTGAGGTGATTTGGAATCAAGGTCCTATAAAGGAAGGGAGGACCGTGATTTGAGATTCGATCTAGGGGTATCCGAATAATTGTTGGGATATGAGTCTTCAGAAGAAGAGTGGGAGTCGAAATGGTAGTTTGGATCTGAATCAGAAGAAGAAGAGTGGGGGAACCTGAATAATAATTTGGATCAAAAGCATCCAAACTATACCACCGACTATGAGCTGAAGGTTTAGTTGTAATGGGAATCTTTTGATTTGAATTCCTAAACCTAGGTTCTATATTTTTGTAAGTATGGGGAACCATGTGATAATCAGTCATTGTTGGAATTATTGAGGTACAAATTTCTATCACTAGATAGTGTGATGGAACTCCTTCAAAGGGAAGGAAGTGACATGTCGATTTGGGAAGCATAATGGAAACCAACTAGACATTTTGTAGGTATGGAGATACGTGTGTGATTTTTCGAAGAAGGTCTAAGGAAAATAGACATTGTGATGACGCAATCTCGACGAGATCAAAAAGGATTTTCCTAGAAAATAAGTTTTCAGATGAATGATCACAAGGAATAATCATGCAAGTGTGAAACACAAATCCAATCAACAAGGAAATACACCCTATGCAAATGCATGTGCAAAGTGATAGTTCGATGCAAATATGATCAACACAATGTCAATACTTACGTCAAGATCGAAATGAACAAGGTGTAAATATTAACAAAGGGTAGATGTGACTCCCAATCAAAGGATACCATGACAAGTTCAACAACCAACAAGGCCTAAATTTTAAAGGGTGAGGTTTACAAATGTAAGCCACATAACCACACCAATTGGACACGTCTATCAAGCTTCACGGAGAAGTGAGATATTAGTGTCAAAGTGGTATCGAAATGACACAAACAAAGTAAGCGACACTCTTCAATATTTTGGACAATGTTTGAAGTCAAACTAAGTCAAAGTATACTAAGGATGTGCTAAAATGTGGGTAGTGTAATGCCACAATGCAGACACTTAGATCACATTTACGAGAAATGTGACATAAGTATCTTAATTGTGTCAAGACAATGTAAACAAGGTAACACGTCAAAGGGAGATCAAATGATGAATCAATCCTAACTATGATGATGATCTTGAAATCAAGATCAAGTGGCCATCAAAGATATAAGGACACATCCACACACTTTAGATGTTTAACAACTCAGCCGCAAACATGGATGAGCGTAAATAGACAAAAAAGTGGTGAACACTATCTATGAAAACACTCCCAAAAGATGCCTTCTCTTGCCCCAAATGAGAAACAAGAATGCAAAGGTGTAGATAAAAATATGAAAATAAACTAAGCGTCACTTGGGCAGAGTTTTACCTCATCCGAAGGCGAGAAAGAAACCGAGCTAAGTGAGACGTCATTGATTCTGTGATGAAAGGCACTTAGATCCAACTTACTTGGGCTCTTTGCTTTGTTTGAAAAACAAGGTTTATAATCCATGTAAGGTGTGACTTTGTGATGGCTTGACGCGACGAAGGACTAGTAAATTGGGCTCCAAGACAGAATGGATTCCCTAACAAGATCTCTCAACTAGGTGTTACAAAGTTGTCTTAAGTGAGCGTGATTTACCCAAAAGTCACAATGACTAAATTGGGAGTATCTCGGCTTTACTTTACCCCCTTCAAGCACAATGGGAAATAAATGCGTCCATGTGTACTCTCACTGGGGTCGCCATACGGACAACCGGTAACGCTAACTCACAATGAAAAACTAGTCAAGTGGGTAAGCGGAGTGCTTCCTGTTTCATCCATGAGGTTACTCAGTGGTGGATTACTTTAGGGTTCTGGAACCACCCCCATTGTTGTAGCTTAAGGCATTATGCCAAAGGGGTTATGTTCTAGTTAAGCAGATAGGGACGTACCCTTTTCCGAAACCTATAATACAGTGTGATGAAAGTGGTGTGTTTTTTTATCTTGCTTATCTTAAATGTGGTTTTAAGTAGCACACCATTTGGAAACCGTATGTAAACACGTGTATTATAGGGTTTGTATTGTTTTATTTTGATGCCTTTATTTAACAAGAGTTAGGTCCTTTACGCAAAGAGTTAGTAGTTTTTCCGTAAAATATCATGATATCAAAAGAGAGTTTGCGTGTTTCTTTTGATTCCTAAGATCACCAAAAGGTGCGAAGGAAGAGCATACACAACATGAAAAACTCCAATAAAATACATTTTATGGAAAAAAACTTGTAAGTGTGCCTTGCAAAAGATAGAGTTCATTTTTAACCAATTTTGAAAGGTTAACCCAATTAGCAAACATAAAATAAGTGTGTTTGAAAGTGGAAAAAGGGTTTCCTAGAAGTGTTTTTGATCCCCAAGATCACCTAGAAGGTGCGAGGAGAGAGCATACACACTTCATGAAATCCCTTTCTAACTAAAAAAGAGAAACACTTAGACTACGTTAGTTAAATAACCCAAAAGAAGCCTACAATTACCTATTAGAAAATGACTAGTTATCTAATAATGTAAACCATAAATTTTATATAACTCAAAATCCTAATTTTATGATTCCATTGTGTATTTCTCTTCAATACCTTTCCAACGCAACAAAAATGGAGTCGTTTCGAGCTTGGGAGAAAATGTTATGGCCTCAGAAGATTACTAATGATGCCTGTGCTAAGGTTTGGGTGTGTGCACCACGGTTTAAGGTGTCTACGCTTCTATGTCAAAAATGACGGTCGGTGGTGCTCTTACTGGAAAAAGGTGTGTGCACACCCTTCCCGCATGTGGCTAAAAACACGGTATTTTTCAAACAAATCTCCAAAAATGTCAAAATTTTGTTAATTTGTTTCAATTCTAGAAGAACTTTACCTCCTTTGGTCCTGAAAAGACCACAAAAGTGAGAAAACCCTAGCTAAACTAGTTGGGAAACCTGATTTTTATCCATTAATACAAGAAAGGTTAGTGAAATCAAAAAATTGAAACTAATCTAAAAAACTTTGAAAAATTAATCTAGAAATCTTGAAACTAATCTAGAAAGATTGAAACTAAAAAAATTAGAAACTAAAATAAAAGATTCAAAATGAATCCATTAATGGAGGATGGACTAAGTGTCCCACAGGGCGTGCCAAATGTGTTCAATGAAAAGTTTTTGCAAGAGCTATGGATATGGAGCAAGATCCCAAAGCTTTGTGTAAAGCCCCTCAATGGACCATCAGATAAGAAATGAGCAAGGAAACCTACTTTGCATACATTAGACTTGAAGCAAACAAGCAATCTAGCAAATATAATTATCCTCTATTCTTGAAAGCTTGATTAAAATGAGCCTAATAAGAATTTAAGAAATCAGTTTTGTTGTTTACTCCATGAGGGTGAATGAATCTCACTAAATGGCTACATGACCAAATTTATCTATTCCATTCCTAACCTATCATGGGTGCAAGATGAAGCTATTTTAATGGTGGATGACCCAAGATCAAATGCCTTATTAGCTTAGCTAATGCAAATGAGCTCTTAAGCTTTCTTAGGCTTGTTTTGGCTTTGTGTTATGTAAAGTTGTGTGTTTGAATGGGTAGGCTTAGCCTTGTATTTATAGTTTCGGTTTGGAAGAATTTGGATTTTGGGTGCATGTGGGACTAAAGATTTTACATTAGATAAGGATAAGCATGCTTTAGGCTTAGTTAAACTTGATTAGCAAGTGATTAGAGACTCATTGATAATTGGGAGGCATCCGGATAACCGATTGTGGTGATAGATAGCCTACGAAGCCAATAGAAGTGGTCTAGAGAGAACTAGGGAGATTATGAATGGTCAAAAGGAGGAATGTTTAGCTAGTAAGAGACATATTAGCAAGATGGATTATTATAGGAGGAATACGATGAAAGAGTGTCGTAAATGGGCATCGACAATGGAGTGAAAAAGGGTCGATTAATGAAGTGTCGTCAATTAGTTGAATTGGATGAAATACTAAGTGTAAGCATATTATAGGTGTGTACAACCCCCTCAAACATATTTTCTCCATTCCCTTCTATTCTTATGTGTCATTAACGAGAGATCAGATTACCAAGTTTATGCTAACTCATAGTCAAGCTAATGCCCTTATATTCGATGCAAGCCTTTAGCCTCTCCCGCCTAGCCCATCGACACCTTCCATCTTGTCACCTATGGATCCTACTCAGCCCATTATAATTAGAAACTTGGTGGCATAGAGTTCACAAATATCCTTGACAAAACCAAGATGCCTTACAATATTATCTCGCCCATTCATCCACTCGAGATTCATCAGGACAAGCTGGTATACAACATGCCTGTGTCTATTCCCCTACCCTTGCACCCACTTCTACGTCCACTAGTACTAGCTTGGCCTTACCTTCTTCCACTTTACCACCCGTAGTATCCCAGCTTAAACCCACATCATCAATATCTGTGGCACCTACAACATCAGTCGCACTTTTGACATTAGTTTCTCCCATGGTGTCAACCATTCCTTCATCAACCACCTTCAAAGATAGCTACATCTACACCTGCCACCTCGTATATACCTATTACATTGCAGCCACCCATGGTTTCGAAACTCATACTCCATTTCAAAACATCATCCTCTCTATCTCATAGTATTTACCTTCAATCAATATAAGAATTACTACATCCACCCCACCTACTTACACATATCACCAACAACCCCCATCTCGTTTATTTCCTATTCAAGATATTTTCCACCTGCATCTATTCCCCCCTCGTAGTTCCCATACTTGGCACCACCATATTTTGGGATGTCGTCCTCATCATACATTCACCATTTACCCCCTTATACTACAAGGGGTGCTCAATCATCACAACCTACCAACAACCTTATTAAAATGATGGTAGAAAGATGCAAATATTATAAGCATCGGTTTCGGATCTCGCAACTCTTTGACATACGAAAAAAACTGCAATGAGCCCATTCATCCATCTATTCCCATTTTTCCATACCCTATGCTTTGGGAAATGACCAAATTCAACTGGTTCAACAACAAATAGGACCCACAACAACAATTGTGGTCTTTCAAACATGGGTGTTATTTAACCACTTATGATGATGCTCTACTCTTATGGAAATTCCCAATGTCTTTAATAGGACCTATGTTAGATTGGTATAATGGTTTACCTCGACATTCCATTTACTCATTTAACCAAGTGGCTCAAGCCTTCCTAGACCATTTTTCGATCAATATCGTCAAGAAGGTCACCATGACCGACTTGTACTCAACACGACAATACGAAGATGAATCTATCCTGATTTCATCGCTCGTTAATGAGCCTCATCAACCAAATAACATTCCAACTACTCAAAATGAGCTTATATATTTGTTCATCGGGCTTGTGCCGGGAACATCTCACCAACTCTCCAAGTCCAAACCTTCCATACATTTGATGAGGTGTTAACCATGGCTAGAAAACTCAAAATATGTGTCGTAGAAGAGAAGAAAATTTAATTGCGTAACAAAAACACTACATTCAAGTCAAACGATGCCTCTTCCTCTTCCAAACCCTAAAAACAATTATTCCAAAGCCAAAGGATCTACCAACGTGGTAGTTTTGAAAGTTTTCCCGTCTCACCCATCCTATCAATCAAAACCTTCTTCCAACATTTATCCCTGTTCAAGATTTCCAGTTCAGGCAGGAGCAATGAAAGTACACTCCCATAAGAGAGCCCTATTCATCGGTTTTAGAAAAACTTCTAAAATCTGGAGCAATTGCTCTTCCATCCATCAAACCACATACTAGTTTTGACCCCACTTGTCCTATGCTTGCATGGTACAAAGAACATGATTACTGCAACTATCATCAATTTAAAGGTCATAGCAATGGTAATTGTATAACCTTCAAAAACATTGTCCAGAAATGTTAGAAAATGGAGATATCATCTTGACAACCCAAACACACCGGATAATCAAAAATTGCATATCTTGAAGAAGTTGTCTCCTAATCACATCCCGTCATCTAAAAATCGGTGAAACTTCAACTAATGATAGTAATTTCCATGAACTTCATGTTGTTTTCGAAGTCATAACGGCTTGTCCTCAATTTCCTCATATCCCCTCTATTGAGGATATTCTTACATGAGCACCTTTACCCACGGAGGAACCAATTTCATCTACTCCTTCACCCACAGAGGAGTTCCATTCATCTTCCCCTTCACCGACAAAGGAGTCCACAATATCTGTTGATGCCATTTCACCACTTACCTTGAAACCTATCAAACAACTTGTAGTGTTAACTCTCTTACCCATGGGAGAGTCATGCTCGCCATTCTCTCCACCGAAGGAGGAACCTACCTCATCCTACCCATCATCTCCCCTACCCATAGGGGATACTTTAGAAGTGTCACTACCGTGGTGACCATTTCCCATTAGCCTTCGGGACCCCGTTGATTTTCTCTCGGCTCTCTTATCCATAAAGTCCGAAGCCATCCATTTCTGTCTTATAGAAATTTTTACAGGATTACCACCAAGTTAACATCATCTCCTCCTACAACAATTCCATTTTCATGCCTCGGGTGACCGCTTTGATTATTCTAATAATTCCATGCTTTGGGGATGCCTTCACTACCTTTTTAACCCAAATGCAAATTTCATCTATTCATACCTATACTATTTATCCAAAGGTATTTTAGAAAACTGAACCAACCATGCCCAAGCCTGTTATAATAGCCTCTTCTTCATCACCCTCACCTACACCTAACCCTTACCAAAAATCATTCTTGTTCCTATGCCTAAGAACCTACCCGCACCTACACCTCCCCCACATCTAGAAATCATCACCTTATTAGGGGTCATGCCGACATCAATTCTAGTCCATCCTTCTATCAAATTGGATTTAGCCACATCTTCACAAACCCACACAAAAACTATAAGTCCACCTAAAAGGAAGACCTAACCTTCTAGGCCACATACACCGGTTTTGCCTACTACCCCTTTGTCACCTTCACCGCTTCCATCTATCTTAGGACCTGACCTATCCACCTTGGCCAAGCAACCTCCTACCCAAAGTAAACTAAAAATACAACATCCCATCCCCTCATCACGAGCCTCTGTTCCACCTAACTTACTTGCAAAACATACACCTTTGTTTTCACCTGTAACTTATTTACCATCTATACCCACACCACTTCTAGTAGCCTCATCCCTACCTATGGTATTACCCACTCTTTGATCAATACCCTCTACCTCAGATCTTCTAAAAACCTTCATCACACCTCCATTATCACTTTGGAAAACCCTTTCCCTTCTTCCATCTTCCTTCCCTTCTACATCACGTATGCCATCTTCACCTTTACCTAGGAAGGTGCAACAAAAGTTAAAAAACAAACTACCCTCTAAAGAGGTAGTCACACCTACAACAACTTCTATCGCTAGCTCATTTGCTGCACCTTTACCCAAGAAGGTACAACCCAAACCTTAAACAATACAACCTACCAAACCAGTGGTAAAACCTATTCCACCTCCAATTCCACCTCTCATGGCGCCTCTCCCACCAAAATCACTCACACCTCCATCTTGACCCACACTTACTTTGCATTGTGATCCATTGGCAGGATCCTATGCCAACATCTTAGCAAATATTTTAGAGACCTCCATCATCACATTGCCACCACTTAGACCTTACGACCCACTCAAACCTAAACCAACAGGGTTTGATGATACAAAAATTTACACCTACCATCATGTGCCAGGAATGATGTAGAAAACTGTAAGGCTCTGAAAACCATTCTTCTCCAACTCTGTCCTCCTAAAGAGAACTTTTATGAAGATAGCCTTTTAGATGAGGACCCTATTCCCCATTTACCTATTACCACACACCCTCATCCCTTACCTATTTAGTGACCTTCATCTCCACCTCCACAACCTTTTTATTCACCTCCAACATTCGAGATCAATATGGTATGCATAAGAGAGCTAGCCAAAACCCCACCAAAATTTCAATGCACCCTACTCATTTCACAAGGCTCTTATCGACACTAGGTTTATGTCCATCATGTCATTATAATTTTCATGACACACCTTCTCCATCTACCTCTCTTCCTTAGATAAATGTGATCCAAATTGCCACTCATGCCCAAAAATACAAAGGAATGGAGAAGGCAACCAGCCCATCCACTAATCATGTGCCCAATATACCATCTACACCCACACCAAAAATCACCATTCGAGAGACCCACATACCCTTTTTTTTTTGTGGGGTCGCCCATCGTACAATGATAAAACAATTACACAAATCCCCTTTTAAAATGTCTTTATACGACCTTTTCTAAACCTCTCGAATCTCATCAACATTCCCTCATGGAGGTTCTATAATCCATCGAGGTTTTACCTAATCCCCTATGCATGTGTCCTCCATGATCACTCCTCACCATATGACATATCTCACCACTTCATCACCTTTCTCTACACCCACTATCACTCATCAAGTAGCCACTCTCAGTTTCTCTGACGACACAATTGTACTTCTCTAATCAGATGATCCCGATCCCGCCTATTCATCTTCATTTACATTGATAATATAAGTGTTATATGTGTTATGATCGATGGTTGTGCCAAGTATAACCATTATATCTTCACATGCGTACAACCAAATGCACATCCCTAAAAACAAATGCATAATAACCCAGTTATGTTGCATTCATTCAATGATGTCATAAATTTGACCCTTGGCACCATCATACTCCACATTTGCATGGGCCCCGTCATTGTTCGAGAATTATTATACGTCTTAGAGGGGGAATTCGGTACAACCTATTGTTTGGCCATCCCGGATCCTCGTCATCGATTGTGTTCCTTCAATTTTACATCATTGTGTAAAATTTGAACATGAAGGACATAACTATACCATTCTAGTTGACCCTTCACCATTCAAAACTTGTAACATGTTGTATAGACCTAATGATGTCCTCATACCAATTAAGGCATCTTCCACCGCGCCACCTCTCTTTACCCACAACCCCTTCCACGAACGTTTCCGCTACCTTTCCCACACCTAACTCATCTATTCCCACTTCATCCGTAGCCTCTGTAGCTAACCCGTCTACTTCTCAACCAACCAAAGTGTTTATTCTTCTTCCGCCCAAGTAATTCATCAATTTCCACTACCCACATACCACTACCGATCCCTTAGAAGGTGTTTTTAACTTCTCATTTTGGGTGAGTACCACTTGTACAACATCATCACAGTCCTTACTCCTCAATAGTATGGTAACCTTTACCAACATCTCTGCTATGATCACCTCATAGGTGAGCTTTTTCCTTACGGTCCTCCCCACCTTCACACCAACTTAGCATATGGGGGAATTGATACTTCTACTTATTCGCCTTATCCTCCTACCCATACATGACCATTTTCATCTAACCTTAAATCTCTCACTAACCACCGCTTCACCCACACCTTCCTCCATCATTGTGCATGGAAGGGTTTTGGCTTTGGTTTCTATAAACAGGGCCACCATACATTTATCTCGTGCACCATACATAAGCATAAAGATGAAGTCGTATTAGCTTTACCGAACCATATTCTAAGAAATACCGCATCAAAATCATTGAAGATGACCAACCTCCTTCAACCCATTTACCAATTCACCACCTTCACCTGCAAAGTCTATGGATCCAGAATCCATTCCTCCTAAAAAAAATTTCATAAACACCATTTCCCGGGACCTCTAACTTATCAATGATATTTTAAGGCTCCATCTTCTCTTCCCTTCCTATATCCTGACATGATCAATGACGATACACCTTCTATTAACATCGTTCAATTTTAGGATGATGAGTCTATTCTCACCTACCTTGGTGTGAAATATTCTTATATTCACCATTTGTTTCCTTTTGAGACACAAGCCATGTTAAATGAATCGACCATCGAAATCAATATTAACACTTAGAATGACCCATACATTCTAAAGATAGGCCAATATTTAGATGTTAATGAATAAGAAGCTTTTACTTCTTTCCTTCGGGAACGTAATAATGATTTTCTTGGTTCTACGCTGATATGCACGGTATTGACCCAAAAATTTGGTACACAATATCATAACCATTCCTAATGCCAAAATATGTGGAATAATCCCTCAGAATCGCAACAAGTAGAAACTAATATGCAAAAAAATTACGGATCTCAAATAAAAGTGCAAAATAATAATAACACAACACAAAGAGACAATATTTAACGTGGTTCACCCAATTTGGGATACGTCTACTAAGAATAACTTGCTTAGATTTTATTACAAACCACCACTCTCTCAATAAAATACCCGGATCTATTTGGAGCTATTCTCAACAAATTCTACTGAATTCACACCGAATTAAAAACACATTTGCAATGTTACATCATACCTACCATATGCACAAAACCACATACGTAGACAACTTCTTAAGTATTTTATAAAACCATGGGTATAAAACCATGGGCCAAAACCACCCCATGAACCTATGGGTCAAAACCCCACCCATATGAGAAAAATAACATTTCTCGGTATATCGAGCACATTTTTTTAGGCCAAAGCAACATTTCGGGGCTACACCCCAAACCCTAGCTACCGAGGGCTGCATCGCCCCGAGACCCCACTCGGGGCCCGGCACAGCCTCGAACCCTAATGAGACAATTGTGGAAAGTGTATAGTACTTTAAGTTTACAATACTTTTAGTGTACATTAATCGACACTTTCACACATGAAAATAGGCTCCACAACCTAACACCATTCCTAATGACAAAACTGTGAAACAAAATCTGTGAAAAAATGCACCCACACATTACTCTTCTTGTCAAAGAAGAACTCAAAACCTTCTTTTAGTTTCCTTCATCCTACCCATTTATTATCCCTAATGGATCTCTAACATCGTTCCTTTCACAAAAGTGATAGGGGGACTCTGCATATGCATAGATTTCTACGACCTTAACTTAGCTTTCCCTAAAGATAACTTTCGCCTACCTAATATTAAGCAACTAGTTGATCTTACCACTGGCCATGAGATGTTATCACTCATGGATGGTTTCTCGAGTTATAACCAAATATTACTTGCCCATAAGATCAACACAAAACCACCTTCATCACTCCTTGGGGGACCTTCTGCTATCGTGTCATGCCTTTTGGCCTTAAAAACACTGGTTCCACATATTAGCGGGATATGACTTATATCTTTCATGAAATTATGCATTGCGTATTGGAAGATTACGTTGATGATATTCTTGCCAAATCCAAACATCAGGCCGAGCACCTTACCGTCATTAAGGTCATCTTTGATCAGTATCATGAAGTATTGTGTTTACCTTCAACCTAAGAAGTGTGTCTTCCATGTTATCTCCGGTAAGCTCCTTGGGTTTATTATTTCTTTTCATGGAATAAAATTCGCCTCGATAAAATGAAGGATATTCTCAAAATTCCTCCACCTACTAATCTTCTTCAACTACGTAGTTTGCAAGGCAAGTTGCAATTTATTCATCATTTTATTTCACGTCTTTCGACCACTTCCACCCATTTCATCATCTTCTCAAAAATTATTTCTATTTCAAAATGGATGATGAATGCCATAAATCCTTTGAGTACTTAAAACAATACCTCCTCCAACCACCGTGCTCATTCCCCCTAAGGATGAGTAACCATTTTACCTTTATATTTCTGTTCTTAATCATTCCTTGGGTGTCATGTTCACTCATCGGGATGAACAACACAAGGATCGAGAGGTTTATTATAAAAGCCATACCCTTTTGGAATACAAAATCATATACACTCACGCCTAAAAACTCTCCTTAGCCTTAGTTTTTTTCACTACTAAAATTTGACATTACGAAATAGTACAAGCAGGTTTGTAGAGATTAAACATAGTAATAACTAGCACTATATAGTATTATTTAGAGTATATTTCATCCAGGACTACCTACCTAAATATATAGGTAAGCATATCCTACAAATAAGGAAAGATATAACCTCTCCTATAACCACTCTCCCAAATATAGGTGAGTTTTTCTAACAACTCACATTCCTAAAATCACTCCTTAATCTCCTACGTAAGTTATATTAACAACTTACAATATTAATCTAATAATTAATGGAGCACTAACAATAATATTTCCTAACATTCGCCCCTTAGTGCGGACATGGGGAAAACCTATATTTGTACTTGCACCTACCTAATCACAGGATAATCACAAACCTTAGGGATGGTTTTATAAATAGTTGACCACAAACTGATAATGGTGGTTTTGTAATTGGTTTACCACAAACCACAAAGGGATGGTATTGCGAATGGATTACCAAAAACCAAGAATGGTGGTTTTTCTATTGGTTTACCACAAACCACAAATGAAGGTTTTCAAGTGGTTTACCTACAACCATATCATGATATGCCAAGTACTACTCTTAGCCCTCATCACATCTCACTACAGGAATAACATAGGAAATTCTGCTAAAATATGTTGCTCATACATACATAGAAAAAAATAACATAATGGAAATGGAACATTGGATCATGTTCCCCCTCAATGTGAAATTTCCACTTATTCAAAAAAAAAACAAACAAGAACACACCACACCACGCATAACTGAAAGAACTAAAATCAAACTACACACACAAATGTCACCAAAGCTGATATGTGGCCCCATCGTTGGCGACTGATGAGAGGTCAGTTGAATGACCTCCAACCTCTATTTGCCTCCATCCTCTAGTATCATGCTTAGTACAAGAAGTCTTCAGAGCCACTTGTCTTCATTTACTTGTTCTTCCTCATTCTCTGATCCTTCTTCAGTAATAAAATTGGCCTCAATTCCTTTGAGTTTTCCACTAAGTATATCTTGAGCTCGAGCTCTACAAAATGAAGTTGTATGTCCCTTTTTCTTACAGTAGAAACATTCTCTTTCCTCTTTATATTTAGAAAAAAATTGTACTTCCTTTTTACATACATTGTTGTTTCTTCTTCTACATCTTCTTTGGTCCATTTTTCCTCAACTAGGAGAGCTGATATCATATCTTCCAATGAGTTAGAAGGCATCTGACCAAGTGTGAAGACAACATTACTATATTTGGGAGGAAAACTATTCAATCAGAATAGATTTTGCATCTTCATCATCTACTGGAGATTTTACTTCTACCAGCTGTCGGAGGAGAGACCGTAAATCATTAATATGACTAGACATTGTAGCTCCTTCACCCATTTTTAACTTGAACAATTGTAATTTAAGAGAAAATTTTACGTTCACTGCTTTAGCACCAAATGTTTTGTTCAAGTTTTCCCACATTTCATGAGATGATTTCTCGAGATCAACATAGTGTAGCTCAGTATCTGAGAGAGAAAGACCAATAATGGCTTTGGCTTTATCATCTCTCGTTTCCCATTCTGCCAATTTGGTTGGATCTGTAGGTGTTGGTTATTTTCCATCTACTATCCTCCAAAGATTTTTATTCATTAATTGCATCTAGATCTTCACTTTCCAAGTATGAAAGTTGAGCCCATTGAATTTTTCTAGTGGGACTTCCATTGTGAGATGGAGACAAAGAGAAAATAAATAATAGATGCATGTAAATTTTACTTGATCCGAGATATACGAGCTGACTATTTAGTGAACTGCGTATGTATGAACAATTAGATGAGAATTTGAACTAAGCATGGATGTTTCACAAAAACATACATACCATGAAAATCGCCACAATACAAATCATCAATTTTCCCAGGCTAATTTGCTAGAGAATGAACCGTGGTTTGGAAAGTAATAACACAGATGTAAATGCGGGTGTGTGGAGTGAGCCACCGAGTCATGGTAATGTGTAGTTCTGTAATGTACTTGAGTCGATAGGGTGCATGTGTGAAGGAAATTTAACATTGTTGTAGATTAAACGAGCTCTCAAATGGATCGGCCTCCTATAGACAAGCTATCACGATTCTTTGTCTATTTCAACCCAACTGCTATAGGATATGTTATCCTTTGATGTTCCACTCTGGGATTCTTTCCTCTAGCTTGCACCTTGAGAACCCCTATCATTGTTTACGATTCTGAGAGCTCGAACCAATTGTACTTCCATGATTGGAACTCACTTTTTGCAAATATTTTCCACAATTTACTGTGCAAATGCTTCAATGACACCAATTATTACACTAGAGCTAGGTTATACAAAAAAAAATTAGACTTCCAACACAAGCGTTCAAGATTCTCTAGAACAACAGTGATATGACGACACGCAGGTGAGCTAGGCGCTAGTAGTTATCAACGCATGGGCATAGTTGATGAATCATGTAGGTTGATGCATTTGAGAATGTAACACAAAAGCCATGAATTGAGATGCACGAATAGAGGATCGTATGATCCACCACATATGCTAGATGGAGTTAGCAAAATAGAGTGTTATACTAGCAAAATAAAAAAAATAGTCCCACAGCTATTCTAATACCTAAACAATAATCTACTCATCGGTTGGGGCAAAAGAATGTATGAACAAATCCCCTCACGGAATCTCACACCAAACTCATCACATGAAAGGGACTAATATCACTCGATACCAAATAAAATAGTACGAAAGCGGTTTTGGCAGAGATTAAACATTGTAATAACCAGCACTATATAATAGTATTCATAGTATATTTCATCCTGGGACTAATTATCTAAATATATAGGTAAGCATATCCTAAAAATAAGGAAAGATATAACCTCTCCTATAACCACTCTCCCAAATATATGTGAGTTTTTCTAACAACTCACATTCCTAAAATCACTCCTCAATATCCTACGTAAGTTGTATTAATAACTTACAATATCAATCCAATAATTAATGGAGCACTAACAATAATATTTCCTACCATTACCTACTTAACAAAAAAACATTTTTATCACCAATATTGACCCCCTACATTACATGTACACTAATCCATACCAACATCAATGTGTTTCACATTGGCTCATTATTCTTGCAAACCTAGACCTTGAATTCACTCATCGAAATCACAAAGGACAAACCATCGTTGACTAAGTGGAAGATGCACCCCTCTCTAGAAATCAATCTTCTAACTTCAATTTCCCGGATGAATCCATCGATACTCTATCTTTGCAAGATACCATTTAATAGATGACCTTATTCTTTGACAATTCTAAATGTTAGCATGGGGGGTGGTGCGGGCGTTATCCTCATTCCTCTTATTGGTGAGCCTATGCCATCATCTTTCAAACTAGACTTTGATTGTACTAACAATATTCCCGAATATGAATCACTTGTATTAGGTCTTCAATCCACCATTACCTTAGACATTAAATTAGCTAATATCTTTCATGATTCCTAATTGGTTGTAAACCAAGTGAACGACATATACTAGTGTTGTAATGAAATAATCCAAAAGTATAAGCATCATGTGGACATACTTTTGAATACCTTTGACCGTTTTGAACTTCAAACCACACCATGCTCCAAAACAAATTTTTGGATAACATGGCGTGTCTCGGCTTCTTAGATCCCACTTCGCCCACCGAATTGAAAATCTTTGTCATAGTACAAAGGTTCCATTCATCTTCTTATCTAGTTTGAGACATCAACCTTATTGGAACCATTGAACCCGACCCACGTGACCTTTAGTATAACATTGTGTGAAGTGCCAACAACATGTTAATCTTCATCACACCCCTAGTCACGCCTTACAGTCGCATGAGACCTTTGGCCTTTCTCTTAATGGGGTTTGGATCTTGTCGGAGAGATCAATCCTCATTCTTCCCAATGTCATCAATGGATTATTACCACTATTGAATACTACACTAAATGGGTAGAATCCATACCTCTTATTTCTACAAAAGCTAAGAAAATATGTGAATTCATCAACCATCACATCATTTTTCACTTTGGTGTTCCTCACCGTCTCATCACTAATAACGGAAAAAGTTCAAAAACAAAACCCTACGGAAACTTTGTGACACCTTCGGCATTCAACTCAATTTTTCTTCACCTTACTAACCTCAAACAAATGGCCAATCAAAATCAACCAACAAAACCTTAAACAAAATTCTTATGAAAGTATTTGATGATACTGGACAGGATTGACATACATACATTCATTTTTCCTTATGGGCTTATCGCACTAGTATTCGTACCTCATCTCGCTGCCATGCCTTTACCTCTGGTCTACATTACAAAGATTCTTCTACCTCTTGAAGTCCAGATTTCATCTCTTCATATCTCACTCAAAGAGATTATCAACAATGATTAATTTTTCCAATACCATTTGGCACAACTCAAGTTATTAGACGAACGTTGTCTCAATGCTCTTGACCACCTCCAAATCTACCAAAATAGTATTAAATGTGCTTACGATAAGCATGTCCATGAATGAACCTTCTGTTTGGAAACCTCGTCCTAACGGAAAATACACATGTAACAAAAGAGGAAAAAGTAAACAAGGAAAAATTTCTCCTAATTGGCTTCAAGCCTATATCGTTACTCATACATATGGATCAAGTGCTTATCATTTGTCTTCGCCAAGGTAAACCTAAACTTGATCCCCTTAATTCCTTGGCATATTCGACCATCCTATTATTGAATCAAGTCCTATATCACATTCTATCTAGTTAAAATGCTCTGTCCCATGAGCACCATTCACCTTCCATTTTAACTAGTTTAAGGATCAACGACTAAACAAGAATCATGTGATTACCCATCACTTTTCAGCCTTATCTTCAATATGAGCACCACTGCTCTGTTCATAACATGATTCTCATGGATACTTTTCATATTTTTTAATATGGAATCTCATGGTCATTCATCGCTTAAAACCTCTCTTTCATAGTTAACCTCTGTGTGCTATGGTTTTGTCTTCAACTCAAGAGTCTATCATTCTCTATAGTCTTGTCCATGACCTAAAAGTCCAAAAGCAAAACAATTTCAAAAGTAAAATGGTAGTCAACTCCTTGATTCAAACTTCTAGAAAAATATGACTCCCTCAAAAGGACATATACTATTTCTATCTTGTTGCTATAAATAGACTTCTCCCTCAAAGGATAGTTATACAAAGCTAGCCATATTGTACATAGTCTATCATAAAATAAGAAGACTATTCTTGTAAAAAATAAAGTAAAATATTCTGAAGCTTCCCACATCGATCAACTTCACGAAGACCTCAAGGAGACAATATACTCATCCCATATAGACTTCCCACATTGATCAATCTATAGAAAAAAGTAAAAAGAAAAAGATAACTTTTTCGTCATGGACGTTTCCATTTTGATCTTGAATCTCTTGCCAAATAGTCATGTTGTCTCACACTAGGTTATGCTAAAAAAAAATTATTTTCACCTCATCCTTTTCACCCTAATTTCTTGTCCTCTCAAGGGACGTGTTGTAAATACAATATTGTGTTATTATGTGACTTTCTTCACCCTTAGAATAGTTAATTATGTAACGCCTTTAGGGTATTACATTCATAAGACAATCTTTGGTATGATAGACTCATTAGGATTCTTATCAATTAGAAGGCTCTTTTAGGCCACCTTTTACCATACACATTATTCATTACTTTTCGATTCTCCTATACAGGACTAGACCATCAACACCTACATTTTAAGGATTCCCCTTTCACCAATCTAAATGACCTAAACTCAACCATGCCTAAAATCACCTAAACTAAACCATACCTAAAATCACCTAAAATTAACCATGCCTAAATTACCTAGAATCAAACATGCCTAAAACCTACCAACCCATCCCTCTACCTTATCATATTCTTCCCTAGTTTACGGGAGAACTACATAGGCCGAGGCCCATTTTCACCGAGGGTTATATAGGAAGCACTCCGAGGTAATGGGGCCCTTGGAGGTTAGCTCGGACACTCTTTACCCTAACCCAAATCCCACCATTTTTCTATTAACATTCTACCTTACTTAGTTTCCATTTTTCACAACACTTGGAAAGTAAACAATCAATAAACATACATACCTACCATTTTATCACATCATCAAAACATCCAATCAATTATTCCATATTTCCATGACATTAAATATTTGGAAATTTCCTCCATAACATACATGTACATCATCATTTATTTTCCATATAACCAATAACTTGGAAATTAAATCAAACCCACAAACATGACCAAACCATGCCTATACTTGACTCGCATTGCCTACATAAATCCACTATGCCTAACTCACCTAGACTCCATGGTGCCTAACTCACCTAGACTCCACGATGCCTAACTCACCTTGACTCCATCATGCCTACATGACCTCGACTCAACCATGCCTAAATTCACCTAGTTTCCATCAATACACAATAACATGGAAATTAAAACCAAGTACATCATTGATACATAAACACCATCAACTATATATAATGGTAGAGTATGTTTATCAATACACATAAACAAAGATACAAATACATACAAGTATCTCAAATCACTCAAATACAACCTCACTATATTGAACGCATATGCAGGTATATGGGCAATATATATATATATATATATATATATATATATATATATATACTCATACAATGATCATATCAAGTGACTAATTGTCACCCCACGATATCAATGATCATTCAGTGACTCAATCTCTGTCTCACCTCCTCCTCCCCACTGTCTCTGTCACCCTTCCAACATCTCTACACCCTTCATGGATCTAGTTCTAATATCCTCCTGGCCCACACTCGGGCCTAGTCTCTAAGAACTCATAACCTCACCCTGGCCCTTTCCATGGGCTAGACGACACCTTATACTACCTACGGTGTGAGTCGTGGATCTCGTCCTCTCACTAGCTACCTATTGAGCTTTATACTCAACATACAAGGGAACATCTATCATGAAATTCATCAAGTGATCCCGATAATAACGTGCATCATTCAGGGGAATCCCACGAACCTCGCCATCAACGTCATCTTAGGTGGTGTCATGGGTCTCACTGCAACCTATGAACTCTACCCTTCTAATACTAGCCTCGGCCCCTACCCTAATGCCTATCCTCCTGCCTGTGCAGGTGCCTATAATATGGGACCCTACCTTTGGGCCTATAAGGCCACAACTTTTACCTATGTAGTGGTCATTTGACATTGCAAACATGTCACTGCACTTGTAAGGAAGACACTTGTACTCCATCACCATCACCGCCCACAAAAACCTATACATATGCCAACTATGCCTATAGGGCCATCACCGAGCCTACAAGGTGGCCACCTATGCATGTGCCCCTACCAATCGTGACCCTACAAACCTATGACCTGTTATAGGGTGGCCACCTACCCCTACAATGCATCTCTCTCGCACGGTGACCCTAGTAAGATCTGGATTCCCTGGCCTTGGTGGTTCTGTCGACACTAAAATTTTCCTCCATAATTTCTATTTCATTAATGTATGTATTAGGAATAGGATGTTGTTAAGTATAATTAGTAGTAGCGTCTGATAGAAGATAACGGTGCCATCAGTACGGTGCCGCCAATAATGTGGAGTACGGTAACAGTCAAAGTACAATAGGAATGTTGTAAAAGTAAATATTTGTAAGTAAGTGGTCCGGTAATGTTAAAATGTCAAAGTTTGGGTAATTAGAGAAGTAGGGTCTACATGATTAGGAATTAGAAATATTATATTGGTAATAAGGACAAGGAGTGAGGTCATAAATATTTTGTGTATTTTATTTGTAAAAAGTCTAAAAATGTGGAACCCATATAAAATGATAAGGTTTATCTTATCTTAAAAGATAAGCTTACATGTATAGATAAGAGTTAAGGTATGGAATATGATTCGTCAAAGTGGATTTCTTATCCTATCTTAGAGATAAGATGGATAAGCCTGGAAGTTCTATAAATAGAGAGGCCACCCCCCTCATTTAGCATAGAAGGAAATAGTGAGAAATATTGTAGGAAGTGTGCAAAGGAAGCCATCAGTTTAAAGGTGTGTTGAAGAAGCCATTAAGAGGTGTAATTTTAAAGTTTCTCCCATAGTCTTGGTGAAAGGCAAGTGAATTCAATAACACTTGAAGTACCGCATGGGTGAGATTGTAGCAATTTCATGTTAATATTATAATTTACTTTGATATTTCAGATTTGTCATCATTCCGTCTTATCATAGTCAATGGTATTCTTGTGTTATGTTGTTGTTTTGTTTCCATATTACATCCACCAAACTAAAGGCTATGCATTAGTAAATAATCATAGCACGAGGAGTTCCCGGTGAAGAATTATTATAGTGCCGGATTGGTGATGACAGTTCGCCTATCATTATGCCACCCACCACTACCTATATCCATCATTGAATCCTACATCATCAATCCACCTATCTACCACCTGCTCCTCCTACACTTTGTTGGCACACTCGGACATGGTGGAGACACGGTTCTCTCCACATAATCATGATGATACAATGGAAAAGGTGGGGGTACATCCCGTGGCAGCCCAAAATATCATCTAACATTGTCTATAGGTATCATCTCTTGCTCGTAAGTATGAAGCCCTTGTATCCACCTCAATATATAGAGCTCCTTGATGCTCTCAAGATCTTTCATTATTTTCCTTTTCAATGTTTTCCTATGATAACCTACAAACCAATTGATCCCCAAATACCACAAAACTACCGAGTAAGAAGATCAAGCCAAAGAGTGTGTTGATGGGATTAGTAAATAACAAACTAGTTTACAAATGCAACTGAAATAATCATGAAACCATCTCTGATACCAAACATGATCTAAAAATGCAAGTTATAATTTTCAAAATTGAACCATTCATAAGGATCTAGGAACTCAACATCAATTTTATGGACTTCAATTACCTAGAAACTGATTAGTTCCCTTAAAAACATGCAACTCAGCCTGATATTCAATCACAACACTGAAATGTGCATTCCTCATTCCATTGTGGATTATGGATACCTAAGTCCATTTTCTCATTATAATTGATGAATACTTAATAAAATTAAGAAACATCTATAATTGATTTCGTAATAAGGTAAGGAAAACTCAAGAAAGTATAAAGGTTAGGTATGGAGAGCCAGAAGGTTGTAGGTGGCTAGATAGGTAGACGAGGTAAGAAGGTGGGGATGGAGGAATGTAGGGAAGAAATAGTTCTAATAACAAAAGATAAAGAACCTATTAAATAAGTACAAAAATTATGTAAAATAAAATGCACTTACTTGTATTTACAAGCCTAGTTGGTGAAGGAAAGTGATGGTCGATCCATGAAGAACTTAGTATTTAGTGTCATGGAAGTACTTCATAAAGTTTTCCCATGAATTCTAGTGGGATTAGATCAGTCTCGGTGTACTTGTTTGGGCCTCAGGCTGAATGTATTTTGTTGTCTTGATGCTGAGAAAACTTCTGGTTTGAGCTTGAATGCAGATAACTCTCTCCAAAACTTGAAGTGAACAACCTAGGAAAAAGGTTGCAAAACTATATATATGGTAACCAATGACGGTCGAGGTCAAGGTGACCGCATCGATTCTGGCCAAGTTAACCGATGTCGGTTAGGTTGGGGAATCTAGGTTTACCAAAAATAGTAGATCTTGGCTATTTTTGGTGTGCTCTCGCTTTTCGGTCACTGTGTCTCAAGTGATGGTTAGTGCTTAGATAAGCGGGGATGTTGTAGGAGAAGGAATAGGAATTTAATGTTAGGGTTTGAAAGATTCCCAGTTGGTTAAGATAAATGGAGACTCGGTCTTAGTTAATTAATATACTACGAATAAGTCCATGGTGAGGTGTCTAGGTGATGTGGTTGGGTGAGCTATAAATTAACCTAATTAAAGTAATTAAATTAATAAATAATGTGAGGATGGGAATTAATTCAATTGTAAGTAATTAAATTAATATGAATGTGGGGTAAAGGGGTCATGATTAGGTGACCACGTTATGTTAACAGATTGAAAGGAAACTAAGGGAAGTGTGACCCAAATTTTGTGTCTACATTTGCCCCCTTTTGTCACGTAGCTCGTATTGGTAAGCGATGCTTACAAAAACAAGAAGTGGTTTCCTCAAGTATAGGTGAGAGTGGGGTTGTCCTAAGTAGGGCTGAAGGTGAGGTTTCCCCAAGGATGGGTGGAGGTAATCGAAATGTATTTTTCACCTTGATGCTGAGAGAAAAATTTTGGTTTGTGCTTGAATGTAGATAGCTCTCTCCAAAATCGAAGTGACCAACCTGGGAAAAAGGTTACAAAACTGTATATATGGTAATCGATGATGGTGGTGGTGTGGCATCGGTTGATGCCCAACCTACAACTTGACCTGGGACCTTCACCAATTTAATTATTAAAGCATCTAATTGGATTAACATTGATAGTAATATGAGAAACATAAATCAGAACACTAGTGTTAGATTTATTTTATTTGCATGTTCATTTATTTTATATTGAATTATAAATATCAGTGGATTGATAACCATCAAGAAAGTATCACACTTTCTTCATCTAGCTCACACAAGGTAATCCACTAACCTTTTGTTATTAGCTATGTTTTGTGGTCTTGCTTTACATTTCAGGTAGTTCCTCCTATCCAAAAGTAAGATCACACAATCAAATTAGATCAGGAAATCAGATTTGTGTGCACAACCTTCAACCAATGAACAACAATTATTCCTCCTTGGCTTATTTACCCTTATCTATTTCATTAATCTACTAAGAATCGGGTGAAACAGTCCAAACAAACCTTTTGTTCCCCATGTTGGATGGAGGTCAACATGGACCGTAAGCAACAAATAGAGGGAATGCACACAGAGGAGGTGGCATATTAAAATGCAAAAGTGTGGATTTTAAAACAAAGCATTAATTAATGTGAAGGGTTTAGTTTTATTCCCTTAGTGTTATTTGGAAGATCAACGAGATTTGGAAAATCAAGTGGAGTCGGTGGTGGGATTTGAACCCCCACCATTCATGTAAAAACAAATATGCCTCACCAATGTGCCATTGAGCTTGACATAGTTTAAAAGGGAGTTTGTTGTATTTAAATGGTACCTTATATCTTGAGTATAGCCATAGAGATTAAGAGGGCAGTTATGGAAATCCTCTTTTTGGAGCACTTAGAGGCGAAATGAGGCCTTAGTGTAAAGATGGAAAATGTTAATTTTTCAAAGAGGATTCCAACCACATGATTAATTTTCATGTAATTTTTAAGATTCTCGATTTTTAGGTAATTTTTCAAGTACATTTGCAAGAGAACGCATTGTGAAGACACTGTAGGGGCCAAAGATGGACTTTGGAATGGTTTACGGCTAATTATAGAATTTCGTGAGGTTTGTTACCATCCCATTTAAAGGTTTTGTGATCTATTTGTCATTATTGAAGGGTTATTATACTTCATTGGACATTAAATAGATTGATTCTCTTTTCGAGAATCCGGAGACGTAGCCCATTTGGGTGAACTCCATTATCAATTTCATTCTTGTGGATGTTTATTTCTGTTTTTGATGAATTTTTGATTAGATGAAATCAATTATAGATGTTTATTAATTTTATTAAGTATTCATCAATTATAATGAGAAAATGGACTTAGGTATCCATAATCCACAATGGAATGAGGAATGCACATTTCAGTGTTGTGATTGAATATCAGGTTGAGTTACATATTTTTAAGGGAACTAATTAGTTTCTAGGTAATTGAAGTCCATAAAATTGATGTTGAGTTCCTAGATCCTTATGAATGGTTCAATTTTGAAAATTATAACTTGCATTTTCACATCATGTTTGGTATCAGAGATGGTTTCGTGATTAATTTGGTTGCATTTGTAAACTAGTTTGTTATTTACTAATCCCATCAACACACTCTTTGGCTTGATCTTCTTACTCGGTAGTTTTGTGGTATTTGGGGATCAATTGGTTTGTAGGTTATCATAGGGAAAACATTGAAGAGGGAAATAATGGAAGATCTTGAGAGCATCAACAGAAAAATCTAGGAGGAAAATGCATTCCTATGATGCAAGATCTATTCCCTCGAAGAGCAAGTTGATCAGTTGAAAAAGGAGCTAGAATCAAAGGATGAGATCTTGATCAATTTATAGTGTGGTGATTAGAATAATGAATTACCCTCTACTTTAGATGCATAGATAGTGAAAAAGTGCCTGTAATTTTTCACCACAAAAATCTTATTCTTCTTCCCATTCAATTTCAGATTTAGGTAATGATGTCTTT
The DNA here is from genome assembly GCA_018340775.1 of Taxus wallichiana var. yunnanensis. Classification (NCBI taxonomy): domain Eukaryota; kingdom Viridiplantae; phylum Streptophyta; class Pinopsida; order Cupressales; family Taxaceae; genus Taxus; species Taxus wallichiana. The sequence goes on along the minus strand of CM031240.1, from coordinate 916,181,084 downwards.
GGTTCGTTTGAAAATCATACTAGAGGCATTGGATCCAAATTGTTATATAAGATGGGTTTTTATGGAAGAGGTCTTGGAAAAGATAGCCAAGGCATTGCTAACCCAATAAAGTTGTAGGATCATCCTTATTTTTTAAGATTGGTTTTTCCTAGTGCAGGAATGGATATTGAAGGATGTTCTAATCATGCCAATAGAAGAAAATGTTCTAAAGGAAAAGTGAATACCACAAAAGTCATGTAGACAGATTCGGGGAAAGAATAGGTGCTTCTTCATCAAAAAAATGAGTTGGTAAGAAACGTCATCGTAGAGGTATCAAGATTCCACCTCCACTTTCTTACCATAAGCACCATGAATGTTTTGTAAGACTTTGATCCACTCTTTTAGTTTAAGAAGTATGGCTATGATTTTCAGAAAATGTGGAATGCTTTTCCTTGTAATTTTTTGGATTTCATAACCATTATGTTTCCATATGTTGGAAGAGAAGGACATTTATGAAGAAGTTTATGTCATTCATTAAGATCAAGGAAAATGTAAAAGACCAATATCATCATTCAGAAGTGAGAAAGGGAAGTGGTGTTTCCTCACCCCAAAAGGACAAGAGGAAATTTTTCACTCATTTTCATATGAGTGGACATCAAGTAGACACTTTTGGAAACTTCATCCATCACACCATTATAGGAATGGTAAAGTGAAGATGGAATACAAACCTATTGCAAAGGTAAATGAAGTTGTGACTCCACCACTAGTTGAAAATTAAACCCCAGATCAGGTAATACCTATAGATGAAAATCTATTAGCATGGGTTGGTAAACAATTTTTCAACTTTATTTTACATAGCTCTTGATTTTTATAGCATGCAATTAATTTAGGGCTTACGTTATGGGATTCTAGTTGATTGTTATATGGAATATTTTTCCCATTTAGCTTTTAATGGTTTTAGAGTTCATATTTTATGAGAAAAGTTGAGAGACAGGTTTACCATGCTCAATTTATTTTCTTACTTGGGAAAAAATTGACTAATTTACTCAAATCATATATCCTAATTATATTTTGAGTTCTTGTTATAGGTTGAATACAAGATTTAAATCATATTTATAATCTTGGAGATTTTCCAGCCATTTATGTAGACAATTGAGCCATTGGTGTCAACATGGATGATCATTCTATGTCAAGGCATTATGAATGTACAATGGAATGATAGCTAATCATCATGGAAGTGACATATTCCGAAGTGTAAGATCCCTAGATGGTAGATGTGGTGATGTTTAAGTATTTCGAAGTGTAAGATCTCTTGAAGGGTAGATGTAGCAAAGTACATGTTTCTGGGTGTTTTCAAAGTGTAAGACCCCTAGAGGGAAGATGTGGAAATATCTACTTCCATGCAGATTATATGTTGCTAAAGTGTAAGACCCCTTGAGGGCCGATGTAACAGTAAGACCTTAATAGGAAAATGTGGCAATACAAGCATCGGGAATTGTCAAAGTGTAAGACCCTAGAGGGAAGATGTGGAAATCAAGACAAAGGAAGAAGCATGGTGGGACCATAACCCATAGAGCCAAGATTGGGACCAAGTTGTTAAAGTGAGAAGAACATAGTACATCAAACGAGAGATTCCATTGCATAAAGTAGTACTTCTAATGTGATAATAGATTATTGATTCAGACGAGTGACAAAAGTTCTAGTGAGATTTTGGTGGAATAAAAACCTTTCCCATTACGGAGGTGTGATCTGAATGAAATTTTGGGGAATTTGGTAGTTCCCTAAATAATGACCAAGTGGTAGAGTGTTTTGAGAGATTTTTCGTCAATAGGTGGAACTCAAAAAATGAAGCTCATACACGAAAGATATGGTCAAGGTAAAAGTTTGGTGTAAAAATGGGGTTGAATGGTCAACCTGGAGAATCCGGACGTGATAATTGGCATATTGGAAAAAGGTGAAAAGGTTGAAATTTCATGTTTTGATTACCTCTAGCCTTCGAAAAATGAAAATTTTGTGTGCCCCACTATTTTCTAGCCACTGACCCTTAGCAAGTTTTGGCACACTCTTTTGTAGCAGGGTGCTTTTTCCACTTATTTCATATTGCCATTATGGAATTTTGATTATATATGCCATATATCTATCTAACATTGTACATATGGGATTATTGTATTGGAGAGTTTAGTTTTACATTACAAGGATAATGATTTTCATTATACAGAGCTTGGGAAAGCTATTTTAATATCTCGGTGGGGTGATCAACTCCCCATCGAGTTGAGTTGATCACATTGATATTTATTTCCATATGGTTCAGGATGGCTCTATCCTCTATTACCTTGGTAGTGTATCCACATATCTTGAAAACTTTTATTATGATGTAGAGGTCAACTAACAATTCACGAGAGAGCTTGGTGATGACTTAGCCCAATCCGTGGGTGTTCAAACATTCATGTTGGATTACCATCGAACTCCCACATATTTGTATGTCGGATAGCACTTTAAAAATTAATCTCCACTATTTTCTTGTACACGCATGTGGGACAATGTGATATCACCCCCACCAAACCCGAAGCCCAAGGGTGGTCTGCGTGGAAGATTTAGGGAGGCAGGTCCAAACAAACATTTTGTTCCCCTGTTGGATTGAGGTCCATGTCAATCGTAAGTAGCAAATAGAGGGAATCCATGTAGAGGTGGCATATAAAAATTCAAAAGTTTGTATTTTAAAACAAAGCATTAAAAAATGTGAGGGCTTAGTTTAATAGCCTTCGTGTTATTTAGGAGATCCACGAGATTTGGAAAATCAAGTGCAGTTGGAGGTGGGATTTAAACCCCCACCACTCACGTAAAAAAAAAAATGCCCCGCCAACGTGCCATTGAGTTTGACATGGCTTAAAAGGGAACTTGTTGTATTTGAATGGTACCTTCTAGGCTTGAGTAGAGCCATAGAGCTTAAGAGGGCAGTTATGGAAATCCTCTTTTGGAGCACTTAGAGGTGAAATGAGGCCTTAGTGTAAAAATGAAAAATGTTCATTTTTCCAAGAGGATTCCAACCATATGATTTTTTTTCATGTAATGCTTAGGATTATCCATTTTTAGTTACGTTTTCAAGTACATTTTAGGATAATGCATTGTGAAGACATTGTAAGGACCAAGGATGGACTTTGAAACAATTTACGGCTAATTGCGTAATTCCATGAGGTCTAGTATCAGCCCATTTGTAGGTTTTATGATCTATTTTTCATTATTGAAGGGTTATTGTACTTCATTAGACATTTAATAGACCAATTCTCTTTTTGAGAATCTGGAGACTTAGCCTATTTGGGTGAACTCCATTATCAATTTCATTCTTATGGATGTTTATTTCTAGTTTTGATGAAGCTTTTAATCAGATAAAATCAGTTATAGATTTTTATTAATTTGATTAAGTATTCATCAATTAAAATGATAAAATGGACTTAGGTATCCATAATCCACAACGGAATGAGGTATGCACATTTTAGTGTTGTGATTGAAAATTAGGCTGAGGTGCATGTTTTTAAGGGAATTAATCAGTTTTGGGGTAATTGAAGTCTCCGTAAAATTGATGTTGAGTTCATAGATCCTTGTGAACGGTTCAAGTTTGAAAATTATAACTTGCATTTTCATATCGGGAGGCATTTCATTTTTTTGTCATTGATAACATCAAGCATCGAATAATTAATGAACTCATTCTGAATTTCATTTTGAATGTAATCATTATCCCTTGATTGTGTTGGCCCCTACCGGAGAAGGATGGGTTTCTCAGATGGTTTCTCAAAATAAGATGTTATTTTTCGATTTGCCGTACCACTACCAGGAGGGGTTAGAATAGCATTTTTTCTGAGCTTCCTTTTTAGTTGCCATTTTATTTAATCATTGAATCCTTTAGAATTGAAAGAAAAATATACAACATGTTAGATTAAATGATATTGATATGTGCATAGACATCTCAACATGAGAAATATGTTTAAAGAAAAATATTACACATGTAAATTTTTTAAGATGAATTGATTTAAGTAGAAAGACAACATATGGAATAAATTCATCGTGAAGCATCTCAAAGGCACTCTCATTGGTTGATTTCTAATGTTAACATTAATTACAACGAAGTGATTTCAATATCCATATACCATGTTCTCAAAACACTAGATAGTGCATCTCAAGATGTAATGGAGGTCAATTGACAAAAAATGCACAAAATAATGACATATATGAGAAGACAACAATCAACATTACATATTACAAGAAATAGAAAATAAGAAAATAATAATTTAAAAGAAGAGTCATCATGGAAACCTAGAAGAAGTTTAAATGTAAAATTAATAAATTTAAGGAGAACAAAATGTAACTAATCCTAATGGAATTCTTCAAAGATATTTTAATGCGTTTCAAGTGATTTTTGACATGGTATATATAATATTGTTTCACTTAACATGTAATAATTTTAGCAAGAGTGTTACATTAGTATACATGTGTCTCAACCACCTAAAGTGCTATATGAAATATATGTCAACAAGAGAAATGCCATCATTAATTTTCAAAATCTAACAATGTAGATCTTGAGAAAAACACTAAAACTTGAAAACTAAATGTAAGGCATGGGAATGAACTACATATGGAAAAATGAATAAAGAAAATTTGAGCTCAAATTTATATTTAAGGTGGACCTACAAATACTGGAGGTCAATAAAAATATAAAGGATACACAATAAAATTTTCATCTAGAAGAAGAAGAAATTACAAAAAAATTCCACAATTTTTCATGGTGGCTTGATTGACATGTTACATCAAATTGGATAAGGATTTCCCACCATTTATTTAGTTTTAATGCACTTGATCTGTATTGGTATGATCTACATGTGTTAGTATAAAAATCATAAGGTTTGACTCTTTTGAAAAAAAAATTGATATAGAACAAAGTGAAAGGATGAGGTGATATTTTTATCTATATCTCATATAACTTACTTAGAAGGAATAATAATATAACTACATAAATAATTAGAGCATACACCAAGAAAACGAAGATGTATCAAAGGTTTGAGAAGAGAATAAACAACTTAGATGATTTTTTGAGCAACCAAAGACACTCTAATGATAAGACAAGTTTGGGTTTCAAGGAAGAATCTAAGAAGGAAGAGATGCATGTTGAATCAATTCATGGACCTTCTGAAGCTAAGGAGGATAAAAAGACTCAAAGGAACATCATAAGGCAGCCCAATGCATCTAGGTATGAAATAACCTTCAATGGTGTTTAATATTCTTGCAATATCTTGGGTCATAGAGCTAGGGACTATAAAAGTACATTCAAAATGCATTTCCATGGAAAAATGGAAGGTGTGATCTCTCATATCAATCTAGAGACATTACATGCTACAATTTCCACAAGAAGGGTCATATAGCTAGATTTTGTTTTCATGAATTACCAAGACAGAGCTAGAGGAATGAAGGTAAGAATGATGTTGTGTGTTTCAATTGCAATCAAGTTGGACACATCGCTAGATATTGCTACCAAGATACACCTAGACAAAGTTGGAGAGATAGAGCACCAAAAGGTAAGATCCCTATTGTTTGTTTCAATTGTAACTCAATTGGTCATGTTGCAAGATATTGTAGAAGGAAGATGAAAAACTATAAGAGAAAGGAAGATGTCAAGACTACTCCTATTGAGAAGGCAAAGCATGAACCTAATGTAGCTTTCTGATCATGATGAGCCTACTGGTCATAGAAGTCTTTTTGTTGTTAAAGAGCCCTAAGAAATTTTGTTATCTGTCAAGAAGATTATCAAGTGGAAGATAGAGAAACAAAAGTGAAGTTGACAAGGGTGTGGAAGTTAAATATTGGTGACCTGTCCCATGAGGACATGTATGCTTTTCATCACTAGACATAACTAAGTGAATGAAGTGCCTCCATTATGCTTCATGGAGTCACCTTATTGTCTTTTGAAGCATGGATTTATTGAGGATTATCTTGAAGTATTCTAAAAGGTGCAAGAATGATCTAAAGACTGGTAAAGATATGTGGAAGGAAATTTAAGGACTTAAATTTTCTATTGTAGCTAATCAAACATGAAATAGGTGATCTCAATGTCTATTCTCGGTTTGAAACCAAAGTATAATGTGTATCTTCTCATGAAGGACTCTAAGTTCATTGATTTATCCAAGGTACAATATGTCTTTAATTGATTAATGAAGGATTCTTAATGACCCATCTCTGTCATAATGGAACAAATAAGAAGGTTGTGTATACATAAAAGTTTAATTTAGTATTCCAATGTTTTTTCCATATTTATAGAGGTTCTAAATGTGGTCATCAATCCAAATAAGTTGCACATCTCCTCATGAAGATATTATTGATTCATCAAAGGTATTAGATATGTCTTAAGAAGATACAATTACCAAGAGTGTTCATCACTTCAAAGGAGATGAGACAAATTATATCTTTGTTGAGCTTAAACTTTAACAACGGTGTGAGATTTTGGAAGTTTGACATTTTTTTAGTGATGTATGCGGGAAAAGTAAACTACTTTGAATTGTGAACAGAAAGAATGTAAAAGTACATAATGGATTTAGTTTGAACATCAATCTTTATTTATATCTATTCATTGATTACATCATTCTTTTTACATATTTAATCCTTCTCATATATCTTACTCCTTAGACATTTCTATCATATATCTCTCATATGACACTCACTCATATATTTCTCGTGGCACACACATACATTTCTCATGGCACACTCATATAAAATGGATTAATTACAATAAATACATTTCATACAAAATATTCCAAGAGTCACTTCTTTTGAATCATGCCTTTATTGGCTTCTGTCTTGTTCGGACTTGGAATGTCTTTTTTTCCACATCTTGTTTTTGGCTTCTCGGGATTCCTTGGTGTATCGTGGCTTCGTTTAATGTCTTGTGTCTTTCCTCTTTGTATCACGTCTTTGTCTAGTTTCCCAAAAATTTCTCTAGTATTTTACGGCTTTGCTTCCTAATGTCTTCATCTTACTGAAAATTTAATGAAGAACCCTATCATCATATGGTCTTGAATCTAGGACTCATTGTGGTATGAGACTATGACTTTACGGTTGAGAATTTATGCGGGGTTCTTTAGCTTGATAATGACATGTTAATGTGTCAAAGCTAGCTAAAGTATCAATAATCTTTAGAGAAGCTTGAATACTTTTATTAGATGTTTCACATATGATACAACTATGATCCTTTAAGAAACTTGAAGGATATTGTCATAAAGTAACTATGATAGTAACAAGTGCAAGTTGATTGTAACATTTTTGATATCATAGTCTAGAGTGCAGGTAAGGGATCAAGGTTTTAATATACTCACAAGTCATGAAGTTATGTCTTTACCAAGGAATAGTTCTATACTTCTATACAAATCATGCTAGTTTGTATACCCTTGAGCAAATAAAAATATAAATTTTTATGAGGCTTGATTCATTCTTGAGGAGCATCAAAAGAAGTATGTTGAATATAAGATCAGGGCCCTTTGTGTCTAAAGTATGAGTATGAGAGGATTTTGAAGTCAAGAAGGCGAGAAAAATTCTTTTTAAATTCATAAGTGTATTATTGAAAGATTGGCACAGTCAAAAGGAACAGTTAAGAAGCATATCATGTGGATAGCAATCAATTTGACAAGGTTGACTCCAATATCATGATGACAGTTCAGGGTTTGATCACCATCTAGGAAAGAACACAATGTTTAGAGATATGTTGATGAAGATCTACAGGAAAGTATCTGCAATATGAAGGCATGATCAAAAGACTAGCAAAAATGGACAAAGTTTCAGGGTTTTAAGGAGATTCAGTCAGTGTCATGAAACTTTGTTGAGACTGACCATGATCAAGGTTTGTGAGGATCTTAAGAAACAAAGAAAAGTAATGTATCATTAAGAAATTTGTCATGAAAACCTAGTGACAAGATAAGAGGGTACAATATGATTATTTTATAAGTCTATAAGTCTGGTTACCAAAATTACTCCTAGATAAAGGAACAAAGTAATCATCTCAATATTACTACCATTTACATATTAACATTATGAAAGGAAAACTAATTTCATTCAACAAAAGGCTAAGTAAGTGAGACTGAAGTCCTTCAGAAGATAAATAATGTCATCTACTTATTACAAATTTCATTGTATGAATTTTTTATTTTGTGTAATAAACATGACATATTTTGATTAATATTAAATAATTCTTGATTTTTCATATTATCTTATTTATATTGCACATTTTGATGATTTTTAAATGCTTCTCTTCCTATCATATAATGTCATCTCTATCATTAGCAGTATTTACAAAAACTCTTCTTTTTGAGCTGGATTATAAAAATGACGTCACTTATGTTCTTCTGTCAAACATCTATGCAAAAGGGGGTAGGTGGGAAAATTTTCACATGATGAGGAGATCGATGAAAGATGCAGGAATTAAAAATATCCCCAGATGTAGTTGGATCGAATACCATAAAATGGTACATGATTTTGTGTAGGAGATGGATCACACCCAAAGACAAAGCAGATCTATGAAAATTTACAAAAATTGTCATCAAAGATGAAGGTAGTAGGGTACTTCCACTAAATTTATTATTTTAAAATCAATAAGGAAAATTGAACCCACATTGACACTAATGGTTTTGTAATATTGAGCCACATATCAACATTCCCTAAACCTCGTAACCAAATCCTCCCAATGGATGTGAACCCCATGGAATGAGTCATAGTTGATACATTTTCGGTTCTTGAGTGGGAGGTCTATGCCACGCGTCGAAATTATGTTAGTCTCCCAAGGAAATTCCCTTAGAGGACATGAAACCTACAGAATGTGTCATATTTTATATATCCTTTTGGTCCATTGTGGGAAGATCTTGTGTCGCCATCATTGATCAATAGTCTAAGGAATAGCATGTGGTAGCATTCCGCCACACTTCATAGTGATGGAATCGGTGGACGTGATGTTCGTGGAATAAACCGTAGTGTGTGTGTGTATATATATATCGAAGAGAGAATAAAAGGATTCAAATAAGATACACTGATACAACAAGGAATATACAAAGCAACAACTAGTGTAGTTATATGAAGTAATTTTAAATATAATATATATATATATATAGGAAAACTAGTTATAATTCTCTGCATGCAGAGGACTATTCTAGATGACATAAAAAATCATAGTGGTTATGAGGATGAGGATGTTCAGGCTTTGTAATAAAATAAAATGGAACATGATTTAGAAATCATATGTAGGATACATTTTATGAAAATTATAGCATTGAAATATATACTTAGTGCACTATAAGGACAATTTTTGAGTTGAGAGCTATGGGATGAAAATTGACTAAGGCATTGCAGTGTCATGACATTCACAATACCGTAAAATCAAAAAATGACATAAATAACTTACAAAGGTAGAATCATAGATAAAGCAATGCGACATGAAAGAAAATAGGTCTCAAATAGACTCACTGCAGTAAGTTCTTTTAGGATGTAAACTGCAACATAGTAGCCTAGTCTCAACAATGCCTTGATTTATTTGAAATTTTGTAAGAAAATTGTAATATGCTGATTCGTTAAATCCTTTTCTACTACTTCACAAATTCATAAATTGGAAAATCATGGGAAAACATCTACATCGTGTGTGTGTGTGTGTGTGTGTGTGTGTGTGTGTGTGTGTGTGTGTATTTATGGCGAATTTAATCAAATTCCTAAAAAACTCCCATGCATGTCAGCAAATGAGCCTAAAGGACCAATAAGGTTCCATAGATTTCTTGGCAAAAAAAGAATGTTTTAAATTCCCGTTGATCATGCGGCGATTCAATATAAAAATATACATTGGGATTGGAGATTCATTGGCTATTCACATGGGACATATTATTATTTGTGGAATTTTGGGGCAAAACTTGGGCACTCTTGTGATGTAAAAATTAGCAAAATAAATTTCTCAAGATACTACTATTCACCAAACTATGAATATTCATCGCTAAAATTTTCCTTTCTCACTAGTCACAAGCGAAAGGGCCACATAATGGATTTGTGGACTTTATTTTTGTTGTGTGTTTTAATTTCCACTATTATCAAATAAGAACAAATGGATCATACATGTTTAAGTATTGTAATGTGTGAGAAATATCTTTTATTTTCCTTGAATGTAAAAATGCTAGTGGGGAAACATGTATGTTGTTATGGAGTGGTTGGTGGTTTTACTAGAAAACCAATTTGTGAGTTGGTGGATATCTTTGAAAAACACATACGAGTGGTTAATGGTTCCACTTGAAAACCAATTTTGAGTTGGTGGTACTCTTTGAAAACAATCATTTTTAGATCATGAGAAGGTACTAGAAAGAACTCACCCATGTTCACACTAAAGGGGGAATGTTAGGAATAATCTTTAGATTATTTCTCACATTATTGTTTGTAATGGTTAAATGTAATATTCATATATTACATTAGTTTTTCAAAGCAGTGTGATATTAATATTGTAATATTAATATCATATTTGGGTGATAAAAATAAAGAGTTTAATATTATTAATATGAGTTATGAAACAAATCACTATTAATAATATAGGATAAATTGTATTAGTTGTGAGTTTGTTCAATAAACAAATCACGTAGCTATTTAGAGTTGTGTGAGATATTTTTGGGTTTGGTAGTGATGATAGGAAGATATGTGAGTAGTATATTGTTGGATTGAATTTTGGGTTGGAATTCTTGTATTAAGGATATCATTCTCTTATATATTGTAAGATTACACTCTTTGTAATTACCTCCAAAATATTTGAATCAATAATATAGTGTGTTTATTTTATATTTTGTCCTCTACAATATTTTTTTCATTCTATAATATTGTCTCTTATTGCTTTTTACAATTCTATAATGTAATTAATGTTATTTTATATTAAATAAGATATCAATTTTATATCAGGATCAAACTTCATGATTTCCTTGGTTTTACTTAGTTCTCTTTGGAAGACTTCTTGACAAATAGCTCTTTATCTTGAACACTCTTACCATGTCTAGATGCATCAAACTTCCTGTATTGTTTGGAAGACTCATAATGAAAAAATATTTCTATATGACCTAGTTTATGATAGTTATAGCACATGACAATATTCTTGGCTCTTGACTGATATGAGCTTAGGTCCCAACTACAATCCATAAACTCATGACCATATTAACAACATGAATAGTAGTGAACTTTGGAGGAGCTTTCAAAATTTTATAAATACTCATGACAAGCATAACAATAACCATTGAAATAATAACCATACCTTATTATGTTTGGCTACCTAACAGGGTTAGATCTCTTTGAATATATCTTCTTGGTCTCCTTCATGTCTTCATGAGCAGTTGGACATGCCACATTTTCAACACAACTCTTCTCCCACCTCTCATATACCTTTAATCTACTAGATATCTACTATAATTATGATTTCAAGAATCACATCTCATCTTCATACATGATGCAATCTACTTTTTTGGATTTTAGGGCTTCTACTTCAAACTTGATCTGGAAACATTCTTCTTTTTTTCCTTTTAGAGATTATCTCATAATCGTGACTTGAGATTCCAACTCTTTAATAGCCTGGCTATGTTCAACATGCATACAAATGATTTTTTCATCCAATCCCATGGATAAGGACTCCAAAATCCCATTCTTCTTTCTTAGATTAAATAATGCTTTTTCAACCTCATATTGTTTTCCCATTTTTTTGCTTCAAGGATCTCCATTAAGTGGTTAAACTTGCTTTAAAAGGACCTAGCTCTGATACCAATTGTTGGAAGCACAGTAAATGAAAGGGGTGGGGTGAATCATTCATACAAAAACATTTACTTCATTTACCATAGCTTAAATACATCATTCCAATCAACTATTTAACTTACATCATCAATGTGAGCTTATTAAGTAAATGTATCAACCATCCACAAGTATATGAAACAAGAGAGAAAAAATGAACATCAGATATAAAGTGGCAATCCCTAAAGGGCAGGAAAACCCTATGAACCTTTGCATTTATTACAAAACACAAAGGAATTTAGTGAAGTGCCCACTTCACAAGGAGAACCAACCCCTACAAATTTAGTGAGGAACCAACCCAACAAGAAGAAGAAACCCTTATTTAGTAAGGCACCAACCCTACAAGGAGGATATAACCCCCTACGATGACCCAAAACAAACTCACCCACCCAAATATGAAGATCACCTATGTACTTTTTTCTCCTAAAAGTGATTGTGATCAATTTGTAAGCTCCTTTCAACCAAGACCTTCTTAACTACATCTCTCTCCTTCTTCATAAAAACTTACATTTTCATATGTTGATTGGGTATAATGACCTTAAATCCATGTTCATCCACTCTTCTCAACGCCTCATACCTTTTCTCAGATCCTCTCTAGATCCCTCTAAAACCTTCACACTTCTCCTCTCACTTGCTCATTCCTCTCTCATGCCCACCTGCCAAAATAAGATAGCTTACTTCACTTTTATAGTAAACTCTTATCATAAAAACACCAGGTCATTTATGAAAATTAAGGCTAGTCATGATAATTTACATCAAAACACAACATATACTCTCATATAAATCACATGAAGGGACCTTAAAGGTCGACATTAGGCCTAAGCACACAAACCTCGAAATAGGCCTAGAACAAGGTCTTCACTCAACTAGTAACTTCTTGGAATTCAAGGGAACATATAAACTTTATCATTAATCCAAAAACTTAGGATACTTTAGAAAAAATCTCAAGATATCATCCTCATGATTGATAAAGTTTGAATCTTCCATCTTCAACATAGAGAACTTCATTTGGAAAGCTTCACATATTATGTCTATACACCTAGAAAAACAGTCTTCAAAAGTAAGAAGGTTAACATATAAAAACACCTCTTCATGGCACAAATGATACATCAATGGAAATATGTAAATATAAGATAACTCATACAAATCATGGAATCCTTCAAATCAATCCAAAAGACCCCAAAATGCATAAAACTCTAAAACTACTCCAATCATCTATAATGTCTCAAGAATTAGTCTTAAGCTCATCAACCTCTAAGAACTAAAACATCATTTTCAAACAATTAAATCTCTTGTAACAAATCATCAAGGACCTGACACACCTCATTAAGCACTAACATGCATATTTCATATGGATAAATTAAAACTTTCATACTTGTTCCAAATCACCTTCTTCGCAAGCCTACTAGGCCTTATTATGCCAATAGGGTTTCAACATGAAACAAAATCATTTGATCACACCAAGGGCTCCAACGCATCCTACGAGGTGAATACCATCTATAAAATACAATCAAACACTTATACAACATGGAAAACATCAAACACATCTTCATACCTCCATGACTAGATTTACACCTTCAAGCCTTTTAGTAGTAGGTCAACTTGGAATACGTGTTACAAAAATTTCTTATACTAAACCTATATAATTAGTTTCATTAGAAACTAGCACATATCCTAGGCATCCTAGAAAAAAAAATTCTCTTCATGAAACCTTTATCTAAAATTTCTTCCTACAAATATCCACAAAATAATATTTTTTCTTCCTCTGACCAAAAGACCCGGAACATGAAACCACAACCAAAATGACCTCTGATGAATTATCTACATATATGAAGTTTAAAATTATCTTTCACATTACATTTGGATTCCATACACTTAATTTCTTTCCTATCATTTTTCTGCTAGGGTTTTGCAAGTGTTTTTTCCTACTTGTCTTCTTAACAATTGTTCATAAATGACATCTATTTGACCTCATTATTCATATTATAACTTATTAGTTCCATGCACTAACATATTCCAAAATTTTATGTTCCCATACATAGCTAAAAATGTGGGTGAGCATCCAAAGTTGACCTATCAAGATGTGAATGACATTCTGAGATCTCGGTAGAGCTCAAAATGGCATTTCTTGTATTTCCTTCATTCTCCTGATCTCAAACTTGGTCCACACCTCTAAGATAACCTTATTCATGATTTTAAATACTTAATCATACCATGAAACATATGAAACACTCCATGCAACATGACTTACCCATGCTTTGTTTTCCATGTCTTGTAGTTATGTTCTAAAGGACATTGAACCTACATTTTAACCTGAAACATGGCCTTTAACATCATCTAAACTTGTTATATAACCTGAAAACACCTTACAAATTCATAAAAAATATTTCCATGCTTCTTACTTCAAGCACCCATGCCATCTATTGTGCATTACGTTTAGGACTAGGCGTAGAATGCTCGGTTCAATACATACCTCAAGTGAAATAACGTTGTCAACATCTTACGAGACTCATTAACACCTCTAAAAATCATATTGAGCATGTTAGACATCATAAAATCCTTTATACAACTCCTGAGGCCCATACATGACACCTACTTGTTTGACCCTGAACCAAGAACCATGCATACACCTAGACATCATGCAACTTCACCAAAGCAACACATCATGCCTCTTAACACCTCATTTGACACCAGACAATATCATAATATCTCTCTAATGCACCTTGACACCCTTTGCAATCAATGTTACTTGAGATCAATGACAACAACATAATGACACATTATTCAACACTATATAGATAAGACTTAACGTGTCTCTTACAGATCCATCTCCTCTTATAAATACAAATCTGTATGGATAGCTGATTGGGAGTCTCATTTACGTGACCTATACTAGGCAAGATATCATCTTTGCAGTTGGCTATCTTTCACAGTTCATACAAGAACACAAATTGTTTCATTGGAAAGTAACACGTAAGATCTTTAGATATCTCAAGGGAGTTATGGATCTTAGTCTAGAGTACAAGAAGAATGATCAATTCTCCTTGACTAGATATTTGGATTCAAACCATGCATGTAATATTGATGACAAGAAATCCACTTCTAGATTTATTTTTGGATCTTTTCCAATATCATCAAGAAAAAAGAAACAAATATTTTTTTCTCGATCTTGCATAGAATCTGAATATCATACTATAGGTGGAGTTGTCTACAAAGTGATATAGCTTCATTGCGTACTTCAGGCATTTGGAGTACCATGGGAGAAATATGCTACCCTGTATGTTGATAATGAATGTGCTCTCAAACTTATTCGTAATACAAAATTTCACGAGTAAACAAAGCACATTAATTACACCTTCATTTCATTCACAATCATATTTTAAAACACAACATATAACTGTAATTTTAACGAACAATGAACATCGAGAAAATGTTTTTACAAAGTCACTTGCATGTGACAATTTTGATATATTCAAAGATTTCCTCTCCTCCTCACTTGAGATAGTGCAAAATTAAGGTAGGGATCTTAGGTAAAACTTAGTAGCTTATGTAATTTTCCATTGTAGTTACTATTTTACCATAGGTAATTAATTGTTAATGTGGTAGTTACTTAGTTACTATGGTTAGTTGGGTAAAAAATTGTTATTTGATTGTTATATGGTTTACTAGCCATATTTCTCAAATTATTATTCATGTTGTATATCTTTAACCAACATCCCAAGGCACGTTGGCAAATCACTCAAACAAAACTAAGTGCTCACCGAAGCACACAAGGGTACCAAGTTCCTTTTTATGCTAGCTTGTTCCAGAAGTTAGCATGATTAAACAAATATTCCACATCCATAAGAGATAATTAAGTATATTACGGTAATAAACAAGACTGTATCTTTAACCATATGCAAGATTAATCAAACAAGAACCATAATCAGATTTACCATACAAGATCCTTGCTCAGTTATGTCAAACACCAATATCTAGCCATAAAGATCCATTATATTAATTACTGTAAAATAAAGAATATTCATGCACACTTAACTCCATCACCATACATCATACACGCCCATAAATCAACAACATAAATCTAACAAAACATGGATGATCCCTAAATCATGTAAATCAATACATATTTATAGGTAGTGGGGACTTTCCCTTCACTACATAAGTACCTTAAAAATAGACTGCATGCTCAGAATAGCCATGTGTTGTTTACAAGATAAGTACAAAATAATGTAAGTGTGTTATTAATATATTATCTAATAATACAACAACAATATAATCCTATTAATAACTCCAAAACTATGCATGGTTCTTGATCTCCCACTTTTCTGAAATAAAATTTGTGTGCTCTTCAAGTCTTCTACAAAATGTGCTCTGCACTCCATGTCTATAATTATCCTCCTACTTGAAAAATGGATAAGTATTTCACACCTTCTTAGGTGTTCCCTGTTCCACTATATTTTCACGTGCATTTGCGCACCTTGTGTTTGCGCACCAAAACCTTCTACGCCTTTCATACTTAGGTTGTAATTCATCATCCCAACATTACCCCACACTAATTTCATTGCAATCCCGACAATGTGAAACCATAACTTATCTCTTCATGAAAATAGTAAATAAGGAAAGAATTTCTACACAAAAAGAATGAGAGAATACAAACACTCTATTCCTCCAAAGGAATAATTAACTCAAGATATTTTACTTTGATTTCTACCTCAAAGTCATTCCAAAAACTTAGCGCTTTATTTTTTTGTTTGGAAGTTCCACAAGTAGTGCTTCCATTTCACCAACAATCATGTTCACACCTTCGTTCTGTAGTACCTTGAGAACATTAGAAATTATTGAGACCATCTTGTCTATGACATCTGTCTTATTCACTATCCATTTACAAATGTCCTTTATTTTCTCCTTGTGTGGGTCATGGGATGCTTTGCAAGAGCATCGTGCTTCTCTTGTTGTTATCTCTCGAAAGTGCACCCTGTAGAGAGATGGATGTAGGTGTTCTAAGCTTTTGAAATTGATCTCTCTCTTTTGTAGATACAATGGAAACACCTCAGGTCTGTGGGTATACCTATTTTGAGTGAGTCTCGGTCAAAGCTTGAGTTCCTTATTGATGTATCCTAAATTGGTTTATGGGGTTTAAGGGTAAAAGATGTTTGTAAAAATGAATTAAAACTAAGGTGATACACCAAATTTATATGAGGGCTTTGACTGAGTATATGCACAATTGATATGGGAAGGATTCTTGATGCATGAACCAATAGTTTTCGAGAATGTTACGGGCAAAACACTTCGAGGTATTGAGGGCAAGTATCACAACAATTTGCTAAGCTAAACATACACATTAATATCATACAGAAATCACTAATTTTTGCAACAGGGTAAGATGATTAATCAAGGAATTTGTATTCACAAGATTAATGGAAACATACACAAGACTGTAAATGATTGGAAAGGTAGAAAATACTTCACACTCAGAAGGAAAACTGGAAAAAATTGCTTCAGTACTCCTATATCCAAAAAGTCCCTCCTTGTGCTTTGCCAAAGCACACAATATATAGCAAAATAAATTTCACCCCCTTCCTAAAAATAGTCTAAGGCTTGTACTCACCCATGCATCCTATTTTTATCCTTTATTTAATAATAGATAAAGGAATAAAAATAGAGCATGCAATTACAAATAGGCATTAATAGCCTTTGATTACATTACAGTCAAACTGAAGTTGACTGTTCTATTTTTAAGAAAACAAAGGTGAATAATTTGCTAATAATAAGCTTGCTTGTTGGGCAAGTCTCTTTCCTTGTGCATGTGAATTCATCTTCTTGTCTGTTCTATCCTCTTGTGAAGCATTCAAAAATCAACTCCCTATTTGTGAGTAAAATAATTACAATACTTGCAAAAAATAAACATCCATTGTGGGGACCACCTTTCCATGTGCACATGCTCTAATGTTGACATCTCTTTGGCTTCTAATGGTCACAAGGGTGACATACTACAAATTATCTCTAGCTCCTCCAACAGTGGGGACCACCTTTGCACTTCACCATGGTTTGGCCACCTTTGTGGACTTAGCAAACATAAAAGGGTCGACCATTTTTACATTGCACATGCCACTATAGTCTCCACCACCTTTTGATTAATACATGCATGTATATACTTTTCGGCCTTTGCATATTGGATAATGTATGGTTTTAAAAGATCCACCTTTTTGGTGATCATTGTGGGAATGATTTGGTCGGCACTTGTATTATTTGGAGCATACACTATAGTGGGACTTTTGAAAGTCAAAATATACAATGATCATTTGATGACACATGGGTAGGCCCCTTCTACATGATGAGCCGACCCTTGGCATATTGGTAGGTGATATTTTAAACTCAACCCTAACTAGGGTTTCTATCTGCTCGCCACGTATATGCATCTTGGACTCTAGTTGAGTTAGGGTTTTGATAGAGAACCATCGATCTCTGTCCTGTTGCATTTCGATCATTGATCTTTGACTGTGAGTTAGGGTTTCACTTGGATTTTAATGCGGTTGTTGGAAAGTGACCGTGATGGTTTGCATTAAACATGGAGATCGATTCTCATCCTTTGATCTTTGTACTGTTGAATTGAACCGTTTGATCACTAACTCTAGGTGAGTTAGGTTAAGCCAAGCTCAGGTGGGTGAGTTTAAACAACTCAAACTCCATCATTTGGTCATTTCTTGGCTTTCTCGCAGAGAGTGGTGGAGCCCTGGAGCCCTAGTAAAAATTTGTTTCAACACCATTGGTGTAGCTTTGAGGGTGAAGCCTTGGTGAATTCTATCCAGGATTTTCATTCGATTTTGGGGCTCTAGATGTATTTTTTTTATCGATCTGATCATGGCCACCGTATTTGCTTTCCCAGAGTTCGATTTAGTTCCTTTAAATGGTCTGTCTAGTGAGCCTTGGGATTCTCTATTTCTATTCGAGCTTGTTTTCATGCCATTTTTAGTTCAAACACTTGGCTTGATGATACTGGAGTTGAGTTTTGATTCACTACTTTTCCATGGCTGTCACTTTGAAGGTAAGAAACTTTTCTACTTTTCTCTTTTGTAACAACCAAAAATGGGTATTAATCATTTGATTGGAAAGCATTGGATTTTCGGGAATTTTAATTTGGGTATTTCTTGTTTGCTTTGCATTCAATCATCTTTGAGGATTTATATGGCTCTGTTTCTTTTGAAATCTCTAATTTATTTATTGGTTGTCATTGTTGAAATCCTAAAGCTCGGATCTGTGTTGTTCTTGATATCTGCGAGTTGGTCTTCAAAGTGGCCACCATTTCTGTTGCTTGTGAGCTTTAAGAGGCATTCTATCATAAAATAATGGCTATTTAGTTTCCATTTTTCATTACAGCCTTTCTCTCCTTTAACTCCAAATCAGAACATTTTTCGATTTGGGTATTTGTGTTTCACTTTGATATCCTTGGATCTTGTTGGTGTAGGTGGTATTTTTCTTCACTTATTTAGTGTTATTCCACCTCACCGGGTGAGTCATCTCACTTAGGTGGACATGGATCTAGGTGTCATCTTAGTTATGACAGATTCTCTTATAGAATCTGTCATATGTGTAAGTGTGTCATAGGAGTTACATTCTCATTTGGGAAAGTAACTCCTCTTCTCCATTATGGAGGAATCTTCTCTTACATGGGAGTTACACATTCACTCCCCTATATGTACACCACCTCTTTTGATCTATGTGAAGCCAAGCCAAGGCATTCCACTCCATTTTTCGAATCTTGAGCTCTCATATGCATGCACATTTATTTACAAGTTTGTTTGCTTTAATCTCGCAACTCCTACACTTTGGTGAAGTGCAACTATTCGATGCACATGTATTCCTTCCAAGTCTTCATCATTCCTCTAACATGGTATCAGAGCTTAGGGATTGGAATCAATCTTCTCACCATCATTTCTCGCCATCTAGTTACTTGTGCAAGCTCTCACTTTTGCATGTGATTTACTTGCATATTTTGAGATTCTTGTGGGTGTATGTTTCGGGTTTAATGTATTACAGGAGCCAACTCGTTGCCTAGCTCTCTACTTAGATCATGGCTTGTACTCTACATTGCATTGGTTTCCTTGCTTGTTCTTAGTTGTGAATCCTTCAAATGGCTCATGCATTAGTTATGCTTTTGCGAGGATGCTTTTCTGCATTGGCTCATCTTTGCTTGAATCAGTTGGCTTGTTTTTTCAACAGTGCATTGATTCAACGATGCGGGTTTTGTTTTTACCTTTGGTTCATTGAACATTGAGTTCAACACGCTCACACTGATGGTTGGATCAAACTATTGTTTATTCACCTTGTGTGCCTACCTGCTCGGGCCCCCTACATTTTTGTTCTCATTTTCCTAGTCATGTGCTATGTGTTGTTCCTTGAACTCTTGCATTTGCATTAGTAGTTGGCCGGGTTCACATCGACGTCCTCTGTCTAGACAACTCGTTGGAAGAATCAGCTCAGTCATGGCCCTTTGTACTCTACCCACATATAGTCTGCATAGCTTCGGTCTTACATTTGCATGGTTGTTTTGCATTAATCAACATTGGCTTGTATCTGAACTGGTCGAATCAAACACTACTTCCATCGGTTCGTGCACTCCCTGGTTATCCGTCTGGACAAAGTGTAACTTGGTCTAAATCCTGTTCCACACCGTTACACATTGTCAGTGCCTTCAACCACCTCACGTCATTTCAGCTCTGTAGTGTAGCGGAATCCTTCCCTGGTGCACTATCGGTTATCCTGCCACCACTTCTCGAGCACGTGGCCATGTAATAGCATTTCACTCAACAAGTGTCAACTATTGTCATCACCAATCGGCACTATTATAATTCTTTACCGGGAACTCCTCATGCTATGATTATTTACTAATGCATAGATTTTAGTTTGGTGGATTTAATATGGAAACACAATAAAAACATAACACAAGAATACCATAGACTACGATAAGAAGGAATGATGATAAATATGAAATATCAGTGTAAATTACCATATCAACATGAAATTGTTACAATCTCACCCATGAGGTACTTCAAGTGTTACTGACTTCACTTGCCTTCCAACAATAACTATGGGAGAAACTTCACAATTACACCTCTTAATGGCTTCTTTAACACACCTTCAAAATGATGGCTTCCTTTACACACTTACTCATACAATATTTCTCACTACTTCCTTCTATGCTAAATGAGGGGGTGGCCTCTTTATTTATAGGAATTCAGGCTTATCTACCCTATCTCTAAGATAGGATAGGAAATCTCTTCTACCCAATCATATTCCATTCCTAAACTCTTGCCTTTACATGTAGGGTTATCTTCTAAGATAAGATAAACCTTATCATCTCACATGGGTTCCACCTTTTTAGACTTTTCTACAAATAAAATACATAAAATATTTATGACATCACTCTTTGTCCTTATTACAAATATACTATTTCTAATTTCTAATCATGTAGACCCTACTTCTCTATTTACCCAAACTTTGACATTTTAACATTACCGGACTACTTATGACAAATATTTACTTTTTACAACATTCCTTTTGTACTTTGACTGTTACCGTACTCTACTTTATTGGTGGCACCGTACTTACAGCGCCGTTATATTCTATTGGATGCCACTACTAATTATACTTAACAACATCATATTCCTAATACATACATTAATAAAATAGAAATGACGGAGGAAAATTTTAATGTCGACATTTTCCCCCTTCCTAGCTTCTACTCCGTCCTCAAAGTAGACTCTTATGGACATTCCAAGTGGTGCCTAGAAAATCTTTAACTTGTCATGGTTGACCCATTTCGTAATAGGAGTGCCATCTAATTCCTCAAGTCGATATGTGCCATTTTCATTCACACTGCCCTTTTGTAAGGCCGCATCCATTTTGGAAGAAATTTTTGTCTTCTTTTTTTGTATACGGAATCATATACTAGAACCAAGTCATTCATGAAATGGAGACCAACGGATCTTTTGATCAAAGTATTCCTTCTCGCTTCATTTTCTTCTTATAGCTTGTATCTTTCGTTATTTCCCTCATTTCCTCTAGCAAATGAAGATGCACCAACTTTTCTTTTCTTGAATCACTTTCATCCATCCTTTCCTTTTTCATAACTCTCACAAGTGGGAATATCAAACTCAATAGGAAGAAGCTGGATCAATGCCATAAGCCAAGAGCGATATGGGGAGTATCATGTTGCTAACTTTGATGTTGCCCTATATGCCCACAATCTTTGCATGAATCCTTTTATCCCATTTATGTACCATTAAGGCTGCATCTTTTGCTAGAATTTGACACAACACAAAATTTGTTTGTTCCACCTGTCCATTTGTGCTTGGCTTATATGTTGTTGCCTTCTTGTGCTTAATAGAAAACTTATTGACTAGGGCTTCTACCACCTCATTAATGAAGTGGCTTCCTTGATCTATTACAATTTCTAATGGGCAACCAAATCTGGTGACAATGCGTTCATATATGAACCTTTCCACTTCATCCATGGAAGTTGTTTTCAATGGCCTAGCTTCAACCCACTTGGTTAAATAATCTGTGGCAACTACAATATACTTATTTTGGTGTGGGTAGTTGGAAGTGGACCTAAAATGTCTATTCCCCACTTTTCAAAGGGACCAAGTGGAAGAATAGGGCATAATGGAGCTGATGAAGTCTTATGGTTACCATGTGTTTGAAAAATATCACATGTCTTACAATAATTATAACAATCTATAAAAAGAGGCCAGTGATAACCTACATCCAAGATCCTTCTTGTTGTAAGTTGTCAGAGAAGTGTCCTCCACATGTACCATTGTGGAATTCTTCTATCAGCTCCTTCCCTTGATCACGTCCAATTGCCCTCTTGTATTGTCCATCAAGTCCTATTCGAAATAATACTCCATGTAGAATAGAATATGGACGACTGGCTTGAGTAATCTTCCTCTTAGTCTTTGCATTGGCACCATCAAGAAACTTGAATTCATTCAGATAATTCCAAATATCTATGTATTCACTAGGGATTGTGTCAAGGGATAACAATGTTGTATCTAGGAAATCATCATCATCACAAGATGAACCTAAACCATCATAGGCTCGAGAGAGTGCATCTGCATTGACATGCTTCTTTCTGGCCTATCTATAATATCAAATTCAAATTCTTGTAGCAAAATTATCCATCTTGCTATCCTCCCTGATGGGTTAGGATTATTTACAATATATTTTAGAGCCTGATAATCTGTTACAACTATAAATTTCTACCTAGAAAGTAATTTCTAAACTTCTTTACAACAAAAATGATAGCTAGAGCCTCTTTTTAGTTACAGTATAATTTACCTCAGCACTACTCATTTGTCTGCTCCCAAAGTAAACTGGATGATCATTCCCATTTTCATCCTTTTGGCTCAGAGTACTTCCTAGTTCTACATCTGAGGCATCAGTATACACAATGAATGGATTTCTCCAATCTAGATTCTTTAAAACAAGTGAAGACACCAAGGGCTTCCTTTAGTTGTTCAAAAGCTTCATGTGCCTTATTTCCTAGTTCATAAGTAACATCCTTCTTCAAGAACTAGGTTAGTGGCTATGTAATCTTTGAGAAATTCTTGATGAACCTTCTATAGTAACCCACATGGCCTAAAAATGATCTCAACTTACTTCTATTCATAGGAAATGGTAACTCTTTGATTTTTGAAACTTTATCAGGATCAGTACCAATACCATCTCTGGATACAACATGCCCTAACAAAACACCTTTAGAACATCCAAAGACACACTTTGTAGGGTTTAGTGAGGCTTGTGCTTCATCTAACCTTTGAAATGTTGTCTCCATCTAGTGCAGGTGGTCCATCTTACTCCCATAGATGCAAAAATCATCCAGAAATACTCTGATGAAGTTCCCAATGTAGGGTTCAAACACCCTATTCATCAAGCGCTGGAACGTTTCCGAAGCATTACACAACCCAAAAGGCATAACTCTATAAGCAAACGTTCCCCAAGGAGTGGTGAACGTGGTCTTCAGCTGATCTTTCTCCGCTATACAAACTTGGTTGTATCCGCTATATCCATCAGCAAAACTATAGCACTCCTAGCCAGCTACTTCGTCCAAGATCTGATCTGAGAATGGAAGAGGGTAATGATCCTTCTTTGTTGCCTTATTGAGCTTCCTATAATCAACACAAATGCGTAGCTTCCCATTCTTTTTTATTGAGATCACAATGGGAGAAACCCATTCTGAATTCTCCACAACAAATATGAATCTGCATCAAGCAACTTATCTACTTCTTCTTTTACGAGTCTTAGAAAAATTAGGATTCATTCTATATGGCATTTACTTCATGGACTTAGCACCATCTACTAGCTCAATAGAATGTTCTACCCAACTTACTTGATGGACTTCCTTGTAATCAAAAGTGAATATGTGTATATACCTTGAAAGAGTTGGAGGTAGGATTCCTTCTCACTCTCCATCACAATGTCACCAATCTTTATTTGTTGGAGACGATCATCAATTTATTCCTTACATAATTTTATGGGTTCATGAGTCGGTGTGACTGGAAGGATATCCATGACCGAAACATCAACCTCACTTTCTTCATCTTCTGTGTCCACTTCACTAGTACTAGAGTAATCAGAGGATGTCTAATCATCAATTTCATCACTTGAATCCTTAGGTTCTACCTTATGATGCCGAGGGATCATGTTTATCTTCACCCTCTCTCTACCATGTCCAAGTGTCATGAAGCCTTCATTCCATTAATTTCTTGCATGAACTCTCCTTAGCCATGATCTTCCCAACAACATTGGGTACGCATACAGCATACCATTTTTCATCACGAAAGTCTACACACACATGACACCCATAATGAGATATTGCCACATTTGAAACTACACCTTTCGGTTTAGTTTTTCCCTTATTTAATGACCTTAACATATGTGTTGAGGGGCGATCAATTTTAAACCCAACATATTCATTCTGAGACTCGGTCATTACATTAACTACAGCACCTCCATCAAATAAGACATCATGAATTGAAATATAATTACATAATACCTCAGCTTGTGGAGCGTAGGGATCCGCCTCTACCTCTAAAATAGGGACCTCAACCTCCTTCCTTCATTGAGCATTGAGTCCACTTCGCAGCTCCCACCTCTTCTCAGAAGACATAGCCAAGAGTTGACCATATGTAATATTTGCAGGCCTTTTGGACAGATCTTCTAAGATGGAGTATGGTCCTTGTCCCTGTGAAATCAGAAAATCTTACACACCCAACTTTCTTCTCCTATGTTTCTTACTAGTTTCTCCTTTCATCTTCTTAGGATCATTTCCATCTTGGTTATCTTTTTTTCTTTCTTTTTTTTTAAACACATCTACTTCATTATTTATGCTCTTATCTACTACATCAAAAGAATTCACAGGTGTTTTTCCTTTATCATTATCTCTTGTACCAGATGTAGAAGCTCTATCTAGACAATTATACTTATAATGACCCTTTTTATAACAACCATAACATACAACTTCAGAAATATTTCTTTTTGGACCTCTATCTCCTCCCTGAGAACTAAATTCCTTTCCTTGAAGAAGATTAATAGTTAACTGGCCCATCTTCTGAGCAGATCTTCATACTCAGTAGATGTACTAGGAGAAAGATTTGTGCTCACCGAGAGTGGTTGTGGATTCTAGACCAAAGGTGCTGGTGTAGGCTCTACTTTAGCAACAATTTCTTTGGGCTCCTCTTCCATGCTTTCTTCTTGCCTTCTTGTAATCTCCTTTGCTTATTCAATGGTATTTGGATGGTCATACTTAACTCATTGTCGATCTCTAGCTTCATCCCAAGAATGAAGTGCTTAGAGAGAGAGGAGATTATCCACACCATTCATCAACCCATCCGCTAATCCTTCCTTCAGATCCGGGCATTGAGCTTCCTCTTTAGCTCTAGAACACGAGCATGATAATCTCTTATCTTCTCCTTCTCTCCTTGGGCTAGCTTTGTGATCTCAATCATGAGATCTGCATATTTTGTTGTGCACCAAATTCTTCAAGAAAACTTTCAGTTAATAAATCCCATGAATTTTTTACATTATCACCTAGTGTTTCAAACCACCTAAGGGCTGAACCATCCAGAAAGGTAGGAAAAAATTTAGTCTATTGTTCCCTTCTTATGAGGCCATTACAAATGCAAGATTGTTTAAACTCTTGAATGAAAGAGGAAGCATCTTCATTAGATTGGGCTGAAAAAATAAGAATCTTCCCCATTTTCAAAAGTAACCACAGTGAAATACCAACCCACAAGTACAATCAACAAGACTTATGTACACAAATGATTGGAATCACTATAATAGAAAATAGAAATGACCACGGTAACTATGGTAAAACTTGACTTACTGCGGTAAAAACTGACTTTACTGTGGTAAACACTATTCATGGTAAAAAGTGAAGTTACTGCGGTAAATACTATTCATGATAAAAAGTGACTTTACCATGGTAACTACTATGCACAGTAAAAACAAGGTTACCCTCCAAATGTTTTTTGACTAAGTGGGAATATCTCTCCAGAAAATCCACCAACGAGGAATGGTCCCGGAAACGGAACCAAAATGTCAACACCAATTCGGCACTATGATAATTCTTCACCGGGAACTCCTCGTGCTATGATTATTTACTAATGCACAACTTTTAGTTTGGTGGATGTAATCTGGAAACACAAAAACAAACATAACACAAGAATACCATAGACTATGATAAGAAGGAATGATGATAAATCTGAAATATTAGTGTAAATTACCATATCAACATGAAATTGTTACAATCTCACCCATGAGGTACTTCAAGTGTTATTGACTTCACTTGCCTTCCAACAATAACTATGGGAGAAACTTCACAATTACACCTCTTAATGGCTTCTTTAACACACCTTCAAAATGATGGCTTCCTTTACACACTTACTCATACAATATTTCTCACTACTTCCTTCTATGCTAAATGAGGGGGTGGCCTCTTTATTTATAGGAATTCAGGCTTATCCACCCTATCTCTAAGATAGGATAGGAAATCTCTTCCGGCTAATCATATTCCATGCCTAAACTCTTGCCTTTACATGTAGGCTTATCTTCTAAGATAAGATAAACCTTATCATCTCACATGGGTTCCACCTTTTTAGACTTTTCTACAAATAAAATACACAAAATATTTATGACATCACTCTTTGTCCTTATTACAAATATACTATTTCTAATTTCTAATCATGTAGACCCTACTTTTCTACTTACCCAAACTTTGACATTTTAACATTACCGGACCACTTACGAAAATATTTACTTTTTACAACATTCCTTTTATACTTTGATTACCGTACTCTACTTTATTGGCGGCACCGCATCGATGGCATGCGTTATCTTCTATTGGAAGCCACTACTAATTATACTTAACAACATCCTATTCCTAATACATACATTAATAAAATAGAAATTATGGAGGAAAATTTTAATGTCGCAGTCCTAGACCCCCTTGAAGATATCAAAAAATAGGCCCACATTAAATGGAACTCTTGTGGCACTCGGAAATAGTTTTGATGCTAAACAAATTTGTCCTCTTCTCTTTCAACATGAAAGAAGACTTTTCTCGAGCTCTTCTAGGTGGTCCATGGTTCTTCAATAGAAGAGGGTTCTACATCAGGAAATGGTCACCTTGCTTCAACTCGCTCATAAAAACAATGACCCAAGCACCAATCTAGGTTCATCTACCGGGCCTTCCCTGGAGCTTTGGCACCCTGCATTCATCGAAGGTATTGCTCTATCTATGGGTCCTCTAATTGCAATAGACCAGGCCACAAAGGCCAAAACTAGATTCATTCATGCTCGTTTCTGTGTCAACGCTGATGTCAGTTTCCCACTCCCAAAATCAATTGATCTCTTATTGGATTTTGGAACTTGTCTCAACCCATTGAATATGAATATATTCCACAAGCATGTTCCATCTGCAAAAGCATCGGTCACAGAGCAACTGGATGCCCCACTAAGCCTCAGCCTAAGCCCAAAACCCTTGTAACCTCTCCCAAAAAAAAAGGGAAATATATACCAAAGATTATTCCTGAAGAGACCCCGGTCATCCCTACTTCCAACCCCTTTTCCCTCCTTGAAGAAGGAGAGATCACTGCCAACTCCAACTTGGTAACCCCTCTCACCCCCAGCCTCTTTCCACTATGGTTTCTTTCCCCACGAAGGTTTCCCTAGCCTCCCCTTCCACCTCCTCGGTGGTTGTTCCCCGAATGGTTCCTTTCGCCCCCTTTATCCGCCTTCTCCCTCCCCCATCCAACCTTCTCCTCTCCCTATTCTTGGATGGGAGTTTTTTCTCCCGCGGCTCCACTCCCCTAGTCAACCTTTCATCCCCCTCTCGATTCACAGATCTCCCCCTCCACTTAAACCTCTCGATGACAAACTTGAACCTCCGTCTAACTTCGAATTAGTTGCAAGAAACCTGATATTGGAATGGAGAAAGTTTTTGGACATACCTTGGGAAATGTCAAGCTTCAGCAAGAATCAACCCTGAATGTAGCCCAAGGAACCCAGAACACCATCCACATAGTTGTGGGGAGCAAACCCAAATCCAAGAAATGAAGGTGATCTCATGGAACATAAGATGTCTTAACTCTCTGCAAAAAAAGAGGGTCCTCAAGGATATGAAATTTAACCACTCTCTTGACATTATCATGCTTCAGGAAACCAAACTCAAAAAGGATGATAGTCTCTTGAAAATTTTACTGCTGCCTCTTTTGCATCTCAACTTGCTATAGGTAGTTCAGGAGGCTTCTGCACTCTTTGGGATCCCAAAAACATCAAAGGTGATTGCCTTTTTCAGCACCCAAACTTTTTGTGCATAATCTTCCAAGAGGCAAACTCGACTCTACTTGGATAGAAATGAATTTTTATGGCCCTAATTCTGAATCCCAAAGATAAAGACTCGCGGCAGACATTTCAAATTTCATAAAAAATTGTGGAAATTTTCCTGTGCTCATTATGGGAGACTTCAACTGCGCTCTCTACCCCTCCGAAAAGTAAGGAGGAGCCCCTGCTACCCCTATAACATGGAAGCTCTAGCTGACTTCATACGTGAGGAGACTCTCTTAGATATATATCTGTGTGGTACCTCCTTTACTTGGTCCAACCACAGAGTGGGCAGAAATCACATTCAAAGCCAACTAGATAGGGCTATGGGATCTTTGGATTGGATCTCTCTTTACCCTAATTTATTTCTCAGTTCCTTAGCTCAAGTGGCATCTAACCATAGCCCCTTAATTCTATGTGCCAACAACAAGATGAACATAAAAAATCCTCCCTTCATATTCGAGCTTTTCCTAGCTTGAAAACAATCATCTAGACCCTCTTATTAAGAGTTGGTGGGACATAAAACATTCAGGGCTCTGATATGTTTAAGTTCTCTAGTAAGCTTAAGGAAATCAAAAATCAGCTTAAGATTTGGAAGAGAAAAGTGTTCAGCAACATCAAACTTTGTAAACAAAAGTTGACTTAGGAAATAGCTAACATTTCAAGTCTTGTGGAGGTTGAAGGAAGAATGGAACAACTCCATAAACAAGAAAGGCATCTTCT